>JAHRHJ020003466.1:0-161188 GCA_019776745.2 Taxus chinensis | reverse complement strand
CACTTGAAGGACCTCCCGTCAAAGTTCTTGTGAATGCAACTTGCGAGGTCGAAGAACCAGAAGATGATAATGAAGCTTGTGAAGAGTTCCTGGAGGAATTCGATGATGAGGCAGAGGAACTTGAGGGATCTCAAGTGAATTTCTTTACCACTGAGGGCATTGATGATGCAGATGACTATGATGAAGTGGTAGCAGACATGAACAACGAATCTTTTGCTGTCATGACTCGAGAATAGACAAAGCAGAGGGAGAAGGTGACCCAGCCACCTGAAGAAATCCAAGGAGCAACCGGCAACTATCCCTGTAATTGCAAGAAGAGGATCTCCTATCCCTACTTCGTCTACGCCAGAAGGTGAGTCCTATCAACCCCGCTACCAAAGTTGCTTCTTCATCTTTTTCTCCTAAAGTTGATAAGCCTAAGAATTCCAAATGATGATGGCCCGTCCACTTCTAGATTCTTTGATATTGTTGATCACCTGAAAAAGGACCAAGGTACAAATCTTCGGAAGCTGAGTACTATCAAACCCATCCCAAAGCCTTTGCCAAAATGATCCACTTTGTTAATTCCAACTCTAAGACCACTTCTAAAGGCCTTTTGCCTACTCCTCCTTCTGCACCACAGCCAAGTCTGGTAGATGCTGTCACCTCCTCCCTGGTGACAAAGTTAAACCATTTCTATGTAACACTTCTTATAGCTGGTCATAGGCTCAGTAATTGTGTCATTGACTCAGGAGCCTCAGATAACGTAATGCCTGCTAAAGTAGCTCATGCTTTAGACCTGACCCTCACTCGTACTTATGGATCTTGCTACTTCATGGAAAGTAAGGAAGTACCTTTGGTGGGAAGGATTAAAGATGCACAAGTGGCTTTTGCTGCTTTACCTGAAAAGAAAGTCTTGGCTACCATACTAGTAGCCAGACATTCCTCCTTCCTATGGAATGTTGCTAAGCAGAAACTTCTGTAAAGATGTGGGTGGAGAGATTCAAATGGATTGGTCACACGCTCTCATACCTGTCAATGGACAAATGAAGAAGCTACTACCTGAGAAGCAGTCCGAGTACATTGTGCAGAAGACAGATGATCCCAAGGCACAAATACTCTATGAGGACAGGGGCCATGGTAATTACATGATTTTGTCCCCTGATGAAATCCAACCCTGCAAAATATCACCTAAAGATCCCAATGGTGTCTGGATTTTAGAATTCGATGGCAGTTGTTCCTCGGCTGGCTCTGGAGCTGGTGTTCTGCTAATATCACCTGAAGGCTGCCTGCACCCCTTTTCATTTAAATTGCAGTTCGAGAACACTAACAACACAGCTGAGTATGAGGCTCTCATCCTTGGACTGCAAGTGGCCAAAGAACGAGGTGTTAAAAATCTTTTGGCTCGTGGTGATGCAGAGCTGATTGTGAAGCAAGTCAGAAGCCTGTTTCAGGTAAAGAACGGGAGGCTGAAGCATTATCGGAATCAGGTTTGGGATTCAATTGAATTCCTTGATGCCTTCTCCATTGAAGCAATTCCCAGAGAAAAGAATAGCAGAGCTGATTCACTGGCTGTCTCAGGGTCACTGTTGATTCCTCATCCTGAATTCTCTCAGGATAAGTTCACTATTGAGATGGTCCACCGACCTAGTGTCCCTGACAATACTAATAACTGGCAAGTCTTCAACGACAACCAGCATTTGCTTTCCTTCCTGGAGCTCAAGGGCAATTTTGAACAACTGTATTTCGAAGGAAGTGACAACCTGCCTCGTGAGAGCGTGTCTTCTGACCAAGCCGTCACCCAAGGAGAAGAAACTGATCAGGAAGGGTGCATTAAGCTCAAAGGAAATAAGATTCCCAAAGGTTTGGTGAGTTTGGAGGAGTTGTTTGATAAACATGACAGATACGTGAGATCTAAAGCTTCCACTGGACCTCAGCAATCAGCTGAGTATGATAAGATTGATATTGGGAGTTCTGATGGCCCGAAGCTGGTAAATATCGGGAAGTGTTGCACATCAGATGAAAGGAGAAGAGCAATTGACCTTCTAAGGAAATATAAGGATGTGCTTGCTTATTCTTATGAAGATCTAAAAGCCTTCAAGCCAAAAGAAATGCAGCACTCTATCCCTCTCAAGCCAGGAATCAAGCCTTTCAAGCAGAAGCAGAGGCAGTACAACCCAAAGATAGCTGACACCATATTTCAGGAGATTCAGAAACTGCTGAAGGCTAAAATCATCTTTCCCATTCACCATTCGACTTGGATTGCAAACATTGTACCTGTTAGGAAGAAGAATGGTGAGATCCGCATCTGTGTTGATTTCAGGAACCTGAATCAGGCCTCTCTGAAAGATAACTACCCTCTGCCTATGATGGATCAGATTTTGCAAGCGGTAACAGGCTCTGAGATGTTATCTATGCTTGATGGTTTTTCTGGATACAATCAGGTAGAGGTTGATACTGCTGATCAACATAAGACAGCCTTCACAACTCCTTGGGGTACCTTCGCCTACAAGAGAATGCCTTTTGGGCTGATTAATGCCGGTGCCACTTTCCAGAGAGCTATGGATCTGGCTTTTGGGAGCTTGAAAGGGAAATGTATTGTCATATACCTTGATGACCTGACAGTGTTTTCAAAGACAAGAGCAGATCATTTCGATCACCTGGAAACAGTTCTGCAGAGATGTAGAGAGCATGGAATCTCCCTGAATCCTAAAAAATCTGTCTTCTGTGTTACAGAGGGAAAGCTATTAGGACACATTGTCTCAAAGGATGGCATCAAGATTGATCCTGAACGAGTTCAAGCCATCCAACAGATTCCTCTCCCTACTAGTAAAAAGGGCGTGCATTCCTTTTTCGGTAAGATCAATTTTCTAAGAAGATTCATCCCTGATTTTGCTGAATTAACTTTGAATATTTCTCAGATGATGAAAGGAAAGCAAGCATTTGGTTGGTCTTCTGAAGGAAAGGAATCCTTTGAGGGTATCAAGAAAGCTATTGCTAAAACTCCAGTTTTGGCCTGCCCTGATTTCAGCAAGGATTTCATTATCTATTGCTACGCTACAGATAGTACTCTGGCTGCTGTCTTAACCCAGGAAGATTCTGATAAACATGAGCTACCAATTGCCTTCATGAGCTATATCCTGAAGAACCATGAGCTAAAGTACACCATGATGGAGAAGCATGCCTTTGCAGTAGTCAAAGCTGTCAAGCAGTTCCGTTTCTATATCCTCAACTCTCACTCTACGGTGCTGGTTCCAGATACGACTGTAAAGTCAATTCTCACGCAACAAGAATTTGGATCCAAGAGGGGAAACTGGGTGGCTAAGGTCCAGGAGTATGACCTTGATATCAAGCCAACCAAGCTGGTTCGGGGAAAAGGTCTTTGCGAGCTCATTGCTGAAGGAGCCCAACATGAGTTATTGGAGAAGAAAGCTGACCTTCCTACTGTTCTGTTCCTGAGTTCAGTTGATGAATGGTATGCTGACATCGCCCATTTTCTCACCTACGGGGAATGCCCCTCTCATTTAACTGCTAAAGAAAAGAGGACTGTTAAATTGAGATCAGCACAATATGTATTGTGGGAAAATGCCTTGTTCAAGCGTGGTTTGGACGGGAGATTTCTGAAGTGTGTAGACAAGGAACAACAGAGAAAGTTGCTCTCAGCTTTTCATGATCAGGCATGTGGAGGGCACTATTCATCAACAGTCACAGCTCATAAGATACTCCGTGGAGGGTATTACTGGCCTTCCTTGTTCAAAGATGCATCCAAGTGGGTGGATAAATGTGAGGCCTGTCAGACCTTTGTGGGAAGACCCAAACTGGCCGCTTTGCCTCTCAAGCCAGTTGTGATTGAGGAACCATTCCAGCAATGGGGTCTAGATTTCATTGGTACACTGAATCCTGCTTCTAGTGCTGGCCACACGCATGTGCTAACTGCCACTGACTACTTCACCAAATGGGTGGAAGCTATCCCAGTCAAGAGCACTACTTCTGAAGTAGTATGCAACTTCATCAAGGAGAACATCTTGGTTAGGTACGGTGTACCTAACAAGATTGTAACAGATAATGCTTCGAACTTCTCCTCAAATGAGATAATGGATTTCTGCTACGGGTATGGCATCTCTCTAGCTCATTCTTCAGATTATTATCCCCAGGGGAATGGACAAGCAGAATCCACCAACAAAAATCTGGTGACTATCATAAGGAAGTTGGTCAATGAGTCTCAGCGAAACTGGCATAAGAAGCTTTATGATGCTCTTTGGGCAGACAGGATCACACCCAAAAGAGCCATTGGAATGTCCCCCTTTCAAGTAGTGTATGGAATAGAGGCCCAATTGCCAGTGACAGTGGAACTGCCAGCCTTGCACCTGATGAAGGCCATTGAAGACACTAGTTTCAGTGATGCTCTGGACAAAAGAATCATGTACCTGCACAAGCTGAACGAGGATAGATTGGAGGTCGCTGACAGAATATCTGCTCACCAGCAGAAGGTGAAGGTTCTGTTCGATAAGAAAGCTAGGTCCAGAGAGTTCCAAGTTGGTGATACCGTGCTGTTATGGGACAAAAGACATGAACCTCGTGGCAGCCATGGAAAATTTGATTCTCTGTGGCTTGGACCTTTCAAGATAAGACACTTTGCTGGTAAGGACTCTTTCTATCTTGATTACATGGATGGTTCTCCCCTCCCACTTCCTTATAGTGGGCAGTATTTGAAGTTGTTCAAATCCTAGGTGACTAGGGAGTCCCTTTGTATATTATGTACAGTGTTTTTGCTTTTCCTGCTTTTGGTGTGTTTCCCTTCTGTTGTGTGTGTTGCCCTCTGTATTGGTTTGTTTTTGACTCCTTTGCCCAATGGATAAGGCACTGGTCTGCTTCACCGAGTTATCTAAGTTCTTGCCTTGTCTCATTCTATGAATTTACACCAAGTCATCCCCAGAAGGAGCCAGCTGTTGTCCACTCAAAATTTCCCGCTCTGATAAGAGTAAAATTTTCAAAATTTTGAGTTGAAGGGTTTTTCTCTGAAATGCCTAAGTCGTGAAGTTGAAAGAATCTGTGTTTTGGGTCTTTTTGTGTGATTTTCGGGTCTGTCGGAACTTTTTGTCCCACCTGTCCCAAGTACGAAAGTGCACCCTGTTCCCCGATCGGCCGAAATCCCCGAAACTGTCCCATTCTCGGGCCCGTCGGAAAATTTTGTCCCAAGTGTCCCAAAACTTTTGTGCGAGTTGTTCCTATTTCGGCCGAATCATCCTTCCCGCGTACTTCGTACTTTCCTGTCCTAAATGACCTAAAGTTAAAAGTGCGAGCTTTCCCATTTTCGGCCGAAACTCCCGAGTCGCGTACTTCAGAGCTCTTTGTCCCAAATCAAAAAATGCAAAATGATCCAATTTCGGCCAATTTGCCCGAACCGCGTCCTTCGCGTGTTTTCGCCCCAAACATCCCATTCTCAAAAATGCGCCCTGCTTCATTTTCGGCCGAACCGGTCAAGCCGCGTACTTCGGAATTTTTGTCCCATCTGTCCTAAGTCCAAATGGGCCCTTTGTTCCAATTTTGGCTGAAACACCCGAATCGCGTACTTCGCACATTTTCGTCCCATTTGTTCCAAATGCATTTGTGCGTCTTCTCCCTGTTTCGCCCGAACCGGCCGAGCCGCGTGTTTCGCGCATTCGCGTCTCACCTGTCCCAAGCGTACCAAGTGTCATTCACACTTAGCTTTTCCCGCTCATTCCGAATATGACGCTCTTTCAAATTGGTGGTGGTGTATTCAATGCGCATTAAATTCATTCCGCTCCTCGAACGGCTATATAACCAAGCATACCACCTTCGCATTTTTCACATTGCTTCCTTGCTATCGTTTGCTCAAACCCTTGCAATCTAGTTCCCTTTGCAAATTCCTTCCAGAGTCTGGGTCGCAGCTCCGAATCTATCAATATGAAGATCAAGTTTCAGGGACAGGAGCAAATTTCTCCACTTGAGTCTGCCGTTAGCAATATCGGAGACAGTGAAGCTCGTCATCTCGACTTCGGCGATTTTTGGTCAAGAATGACAGATGCAAACCCTACGCCGATGGCACAGATGATTAATGATAGCGGTTTAGCTTTCGCCGGAGGTTTCCCTATCTCAGTGCAGTGTGCTGATACGGTACTTTCATGCGGAGCTCACTTCGACCCCGATTCGAGCGAATTGACAAATGTACACGGGGAGCTCATTGCCAAGCTGGACGCTGCCGCCATTGGAGCTGCTCTGAGGATTCCGGAGATGGACAATGCTATAGTCGTCTCTCGGGATCAAGCACAGGCCATGTTCGACCAAGACAGTGATAAATATAAAGCTCGAGTGGCGAGGTCTTGGTTGAAGAACCCTAGGAAAGGAGCTTCTCGTCTGACCAAAACCCTCTTCCGGGCGGATTTCAATGAAGAATTGTCAGATTTTATAATCCTGCTGGCTCGGGTTATGGGTTTGCCCTCAACCAATGAGTTTCATTTCTGGATGTGCCCGCTCATCAGCATGGTGTGCGAGGGAACGCAAAACATCAATTGGGCAGAAATCATAAGCATGAATTTGGCCGAGCAACTATCCAATGTGCAGCAAACAAAGAAGTTCTTCATGACTTCGTATCTGATGTATACCCTAGCAGCGTCACGGCAATGGTTTGGCTTTTCCTACATTGATGCGCACAAAGACGATCCAGTGTACGCCTATTGCCCGCAGTTCACCCTAGAGACCAGCAATCGGAATTTCAGAAGGGTCAATGATGCCTTCACCATGTACGTGGTCAGATTGCTCGAAGGTGACACTGCCAGAAGGTTTTCAGACGAAGCTATGAACCTGATATCACAATATGGAGCCTATTTCATTCAGTTCAGGAAATTCTCTTATATCAGGCTTGCTGGCTATGAGAACACCCCTCTGCGGCTTCCCATGTTCTGCAACGACAAAATGGCCTTGATTGAGATATGCAGGCAACTGGACAAGTTGCACAGAACTTGCAGAGACAAGAAGATTTCTGGCTTGCACTTTCCCATCTCTCTGGGAAACTACACATGCAAAACGGCCCTGGATGCTCAGAACGTAGAAAGAGCCCTGGTCCCTATCACTGTTCATTTCTTCAAGCCAAGAACCTGTTTTGACTTGAAGAAGTTCATTGAAAGGAACATCAAGATAGTCTATCATCATAGGGCAGATACAGAAGACTACTGGGCCGACTGTGCAGATGATTTTGAAGCCAGAAGAAGGCATTGTGGCAGGTTCTCCCTGCAATTGATCCAAGAACTCAGTCTGTACCAAGTTCCTGAAGGTCTCCAAGATGACAATTCTGAGCTATATTCGTATGAGTACGAAAATGTGATTAAGCACACCCCTCTGGAGGACCTGGATTGGAACAGGAAAGAAAGAGATGATCTGGCTGAGATTATTGCCCCAGTCTTGATCAGAACTAGGGTCTGGTTCAGTAAGAAGATCCGAGAATTCAAGAGGCACTCAGGAGAATCCAGCTCCAAAGATGATTCGACACCCATAAGGGAAGCATCAGTTCCAGAGTCTGGGACACCAGTGAAAACCCCTCCTGCCTCAACAGCTCAGGGACCTGTAGGATCTACTCCTTCTCCATCTACCCAGGTATACAAGAAGAAACTCAAAGAGGTAAAGAAGGAGCCTGCAGAGAATGACCCTCCAAGAAAACAGGCAGAGTTGCCTATAGGGCCAGAGAACATCATCGTTCTCAGTGAAAGTGAAGACAGTGAGATGCCAACTCCTGCAAGTGTTCCTGAAAATCCAGCAGATAAAGATAAAGAAGTCCAGAGCACTGAACTTCCAGGTACTACTGATTCTTCTGCCGCCATTACCTCCAGTGTTCTGCCTACATCTCAGCTTGAGTCAACAGCTGCACAGACCTTGAGTGTCATGAGCTCCCTGTCTCTTGGTCCCCTTGCCTCTCCTGCAGATTCTTCTTCCTCTTTTGCTTGGGTGCAACCTCTGGTTGATAAAAGGAAGAGAAAATCCTCCTCTCAAAGCTTGGGACCAAATTTTGATGCTGTAGCAGCCTTGTTGGGCACCACTCCTTCTCGTGCCAAGAAAGCCAGAACTACTTCCAGGATTGTGTCGGATGCTCGAGGTCAGCAATTCCTGGAGATTGCTAAGCCCACAGTAGACAAATCGGAATCAGAGTTGCTGACATCCGACTTGGAGCTTTCAAGGATCCCTATGGGAGAGTCTACTCCTGAAGGTGAGATTCATAACCTCCAGGAAACAGTCACCAGAGTCATTGGAAGGGTAGAGAAAGGGCAGCAGACGATTGAACAGCTGGAAGAACAAGCCCAAGTTCTCACGAGTTTTATCAAGTCACTTTTGTCTAAGGACAAAGTTTTGGACCCTACTCCCTTGACTGCTCTACCCCCTCCTGTAATTCTAAGCCAAGATGAAGTGCAAGAAATTAAAGATATGCACAAGTATTCTGTCTATGGTAGAGCTATCGAAGCCATGGTGGATGACATGCTTGTTGCCGGGCTAAACTTCATCGACGAAGCTTTTAAGCTACATGGAAAGGTAGACAATTTGCAACATAAGCTATCCTCTACCATTGAGGTTATGGATAAGGAGCTTAAACTCTGGGGCAGTTGCATTGTAGACCTTCGCCTCATGGGACAGACAGATGAGAACATCTTACTGGCAAATAAGATTTTCGATGATGCCAAAGATAATCTATCAAAATCCTGGGTCTACAGCGTAGAGTGGAAAATCAGAGTCCTGGAAGAAGCTGTAGGAGAAATGAAGAATAGCTGGCAAAAGGGAGAAGCTTTCAAGACGCTAGCAGCTGCTGCTTTCAAAGATATGCATTGTCATCTTCAGGATGAAAACTCTGGCGTTCCCTTGTCCTTGCAAGAAATCAAAGCTCAGTTCAGAGCTTTTGTTAAAGATAATCTTTTCAAGGAAGACTCCATCTCTAAGGGCAAGATAAAGGAAATTTGTTCTCTTCAGTCTGCCATTGAAGAAGCAAACAAAGACTATCATACTCACGTCGAGTTTGATAAAGAGATGGAGAAATGCCTGGGATTTTGGACTCAGTCTGCAACTAACACATCAGTCCCTCGTGGCAGAGATATAGCTGAGTCATTGAAGAAGTTCAGGCAGCGGATTCTGAAGACAGTGGGTCCCTCCCAGTAGCCGGCCACCTGTCTCCTTCTCCTTCCTTTCCTCTTCTTTCCTTTCTTTTCGTATTCTTTGTAATTAGTTAAGGTATTGCAATTGGCGGTACTTAACTATTCTTAGTTAAAAGAAACGGTTACGAAGAGTAACCGACTTGTAAGCTATATAATGGCCTTTCCACGCCATTTTGAAAGGAGGAAGAACTTGGATATTTGCTGAAAGTGTAAATAGATCTTAAAAGAAATCAATACAAAAAGGGCTTTCCGTTCTTTGTCTATCTGATTCTTGTTGTCTCTGTGTTTCCTTTAATATTGTGAAGATCATTTTGTTCTTAACTCGTTTGGTCTCTCTGATTGCATACTGTCCAGTTTTGCAAATACAGCGATCTTGTACAACCAAGAAGGAACTTTGTGTCCTTGACTAATAAATCTGAAGAAGGTTATTTACGGAACTTTGTGTCTTTAAATTTAATCTCATTCAAATGATCTTGTCTTAAATCCTTTGAAGCTTCGCATACACGAAGAATTATTCTGCTATCTATAATTCTGAATGTTGCTGTTCTGCTCATCTTCTTATTCTTTTTCCTCAGTCCTTACGTAATTGATGATCCTTGTGGAAAGCACTTTCGTAATATCCAAGTTTAACCATAAAATAATGTTCTGTATATTTGTAAATAAGTTCGTTTCAGAATAAGGGAACCTCTCCCATTAAAGAGGAGGGACTTTTCGTCTCCTGTCTGTTGCTCTCTAAAAAGTCCTATTTGACGACCAACAACATTTAGTTGCACTAGTATCAAATAAAATAGTTATGAGTAGTCCATACAAATTACCTACAACTTTGATAGGTGTAACCTACTTTTTAGCTTGCTTGTTAGTCATTGCAACATGTATGTGGTGTCGATGGTACTAGTTATTATCTTTCTTTTTCTAAGGGTATTTATTTACATATTGATGAAGACAATAACTAAATCATCCCTCAAAGGGTCATTTCTTATTATTTTTACTTTCCTTACTGGCTGCATTGTTCTGTCCATTTTTCTTATTATTTGTAACAATATTAATTGTTGTATTCTTCTTTTCATTTCCATTACCATTTATGTTCTTACTACAAAATTTATTCCATGCCACCTTTTTAGGTTCTAATGGATAAGGGACATTAATTTTTTTATTTTTATTCTCCTCTGTATGTACAGAAATGGCCTACAGTTTCTGTTCTTGTCTTATTGCCTTTTCAAAAATAACCTCCTTAGTTGATGGTCCATGGACATTAACTTCACCTCCTATCATTGGGTTGAATTGGGCTTGATCCCGTAATAAAATTCATAATGAAAAATTTCTCATCAATTTAGTATTAAGGCATGTATTTCAAAATTTTGGTGAACTTATCCCAATATTCAGTCACTGTCATCTTTCCTTGAGTTAGTGTTTGAAATTCAGACATCTTCTTATCATAGTATAACCAGGGTAACCAATAGCTGTCTAAAGTAAGCTTTAAAAACTACTCCCATGTCATATTTTCCTCATTAACAACCAACTCTAATTTCCAGCTGAAAAACCACTAAGAGGATGCCTCATTGGAGAGCTAATATGCTCCCCAAACTACCCTTGAAGTTCCTATGAGAAGTTTCTAATGGTGAAATACTTTTCCATTTTGTTGAACCTGTTCTCATCTCCATCACCTAAGGTCATACCATAAAAATTTTGTGGTCTAACCCTCTTTATATTGTTTTATAGTTTAGATCCCAAATGTGCCCTCTTTTTTCTTATGTTGATTAACTTCATTGACATTAGATTTGTATTATCATTTGTAACATTAGGATATTCTTAGTTTACATTAATTCCTCATTGGGGTCAAAAACATTGTGGGTTATAGTGTTAGGTTTTTCCTAAGATGGTTCACTGCCATCACTATCATTATCCATCAATATGTTTTTCAAGAATAACCATGCGGCTTCGTGTATCCTGGATGACAGTTAGTATCTCATCCAACTTCTATGATGTGTCTGCTTCGCAACTTGTAGGTTGGTTATTTTTAAATGATTCCCCTTATTCTAACCATGTTATATATTATATAAAGAATTAAATTTTATTTAGCATGAGGACTCAATAGGTCCAAGAGTTGTAACCTTCCGCTCTGATACCAAAATGTAACACCTACTTTTCAATAGCTTCAAATTGGGGGAATTTTCTTTAAAAATTTCCAAACTAAATTTTTCGTTTAATGATTTAAATGTACAACATTACATTTAAATCCAGGAACTATGTAATTACAATTCATCAGTAACAAATCAATAAATCATGTGCATAACTATGGGTCAATTAGATCCACCCGATCCCCCATAGAGTACTCTTTCGAAGTCAGTATCATAAAGTATACAAGTGGTACCCTTCTCAAATTGATTTAGAAGTGATTTTTTCATAAGTTTTTACCTGGAACTCAGTCAATCGAATCCCATCCAAAATCTCACACTATTGTTTAGAACTTGGTGAAATTGTTAGTGTCATTACTTACACTACTTTGGCCCAAGTTTAAGAGTCATATTTTTCATGCTCAATTTATAGATGACATATTCCTCAGTAAAAACATGTTCCATCACCTGATCAATTTGTTCAATTATCAAGAATTGAATCAATTATTTGAGTTAAATTAGTTGCAAGCTATGCACAAGGTACAAAACCTGCTCAACCCATTGCAAAGAAGCACATCTATGCTAACTTAGGTTTCCTATGGGAGAGAAAATGCTTACATAATGACTAGTGTCATTACCCAACACTTTCCTCCCCCATGGCCAACATAATTTGGTAATGAGGTGACTTGTTTGTGAAGGATAAACAACTTTCGTATATTTAGCGTAAATCAAAATTCCTTCCAATTACGATAGTACATAATTAGTGGACCTTGATAGGACAACTTAGATATCTGTTATATAGAAATATTCACTTAATGAAGATTAGTGTCATTAAATGGATATTACATTACAAAACCATCCGAAGTTGGCCTGCTGAGTTCCATTAATTAGGAATGTCGTAACACTTAACTTATTCGATTATAAGAAAATTAGTTTTACATCAGGTTTCCCTTCATATCGCAGTGATATATTTATCGCATATGAATAAGCTCTTCCTAAGTTCCATAACTTAGTTCAATATAGATCGTAATCATTTCCATAATTATTTAGCTACATAATTATGCATCTTAAATGTAATTTAAGATAGTTTACTGCATCATGTTGTCACATCCATAATTTAATTATTTACAACATTGTTGTATTATTTTGCAAGTACATATTTAATTGAACTTATCAAATAAAATATTTTACAAACATTCAAATTTGTATTTGTTCCATAGTATATAACTATATCATGATTAATCCTTAATCATTTAATATGATATTTTATAACACATTAAATCCATATAGCATTAATTTCATCATATGCCACATAATGTTGAATTCTATAAGTATAACAATATAACTTACAACCAAATTTTGATTCACTTTATAAATAATAAATTGGTATTGAATACAAGTTTAATATTCCCTTTTCAGAATAGTACAATAACATTTAAGGCTAAATTTCCTTTCATTAAATATGACAAGTGTAGCATAAGCTCATGCTTTTACAAAGATGTCATATCATAATACAACTTAAAACATTCATAAAATTAGAACTCAGAATCTTCATAAATCATACGCTTATGTAAATGACCTACTTTCTGCCATCTATAAAATGTTATAAAACAATCAGTTCCAAAGAAATGGCATGAAAAGTTCATCCACCTTATATTTATAATTTATAGAACTAAAAATATCTCGATGATCAAACTACCAGTCAATTAAAAGAGATCATAATAGAATTTATATATCTTTTTTTTTGAACTTTCACTATAATACAAAAAGGAAGAACATATTTTACTACATCACATAAACATGTATTAAGCATAATGCCGAAACAAACAACTTAGGTCTAAATAATAAACCATCCACTTTTCACATACATACAAATGAATTGTTCACCACTCACCCTATCTGTGTATAGAAATCAAACAAGGTAAACATTTAACTATGTTTAATCAGTCATTCACTTTACATTCTATAATCAACATAATGACTTCTTATTTTTTTCTAAGTCATTGGAGGTGAATATGATTGATCAAACTCCAAGTAATCCTGTATGTAAAAAATAAGCATTCCTCTACCCTATCAAATAGGACTGAATCATCCATAAAGTATTCAAGTAATAACTACAATCAACACATTATCTAAACATAGAATGTTATCGACAATCATTACCTTAAAATCAAAAAACTTTCCTTAACCAATCTGAATCACATCAAAAATTCAACTATAAAACCAGAACATTTAATCACCATAATAAATATTTGAGGCCCAAATGGTTCGAATAAGACAAAACAGTCAACTTTAAGGCCTTTCAAGATTCAACCCATTCCCATAAAATTTCACATCGATGGCCCAAAATGCCAAGAAATATTGAGTACCAAATTCAACTGTAGTGTTAAACTGAATAGCATCCAAGTAATCCCATGATTCCCTATTTCCCTTTTTAAACATCAAACATATTTAATAAAGACTCTATATGATTAAATAGTTAACATTGATATTGAACATAATCATGCCACATAAATCCACACTATGAAAATATTATTAAAGATAAAACCCCGACTGGTTTCATACTTGAGATCATATAATCATTCATTTGATAGCTTAAATTCATTCAACCTTCCTTTGTACTCAACTTAGGAAACATTAATCCTAGATAGCCATGAGGTATTTCAGAGGGATTTGAAAATAATATGGCGATGTATATTGACTATACACACTAAAAAACATTACAAATGCAAATGTATGCCATAAACCCATATGGGTTTATCTTAAAACCTATATAATACCATTGATATAAACCGAAATAACCATTTGATTTACCATAGACAGTCTAGGAGAACAATAACAATTATCAGTAAATAACATAACACTCACTATCATTCCATATAGACTGATTATGATGAAAGAATACATATAAACACAAATCCAATTAAAACTCCATTAAGGACCAAAAATATGTTCCGAAACTCTAGATTAGAGATTTAACCCAAATTGTGCAAGAGTTTTAAAATATTTTGAAGTGATACATCCATGAGTATACATAGTCAAGAATAAAATCACATGACCATTGGCCAATCCTATCAAGTGACCGTTAGTAATGAATCTTCATAACACACACATTCACAACCCTAACACACACATTATATATCAACAGTCATGATCTATTATAGACTTATATCAAGCAAATATTCATTTATCAAGAATTTACATAATAGGAAATGACTTAAGCTAACACCCAATGAAAGTACCTTGATTCACCTGGAAGATAATTTAACACCACATTGCACATTAAAAATATTTTAATGCTATAAATAATAAAGATGGGGAGGCAAAAAAATTTCATGCTTTTATAAAATTTGACTAGAATTTCCTCAAGATTTTCTTCACTATTGATTGAGCTCCACTATTTCTTTTAGCAGACTTCCAAAAACACTAAAGAAATCCAATCATGAAACTATCACCAAAATCAGTTGTAAAACCCATTCTTATCATAAAAGAGATGATAAATAGCCCAAAGAAATATATTAAAATACTTGAATATGTACATACAAAGTTAACTTATTATCCAAAAAGAAAAATCTCCATTTTTTTCATGTAGATCTCGGAAGATCAAAAGATTATCCATCAAAGAAAAAAACCAAAACTAACTATACCTTTGACAATAGATTCCTTGAGAATATTCTCAATTCTCCCCATTTCCTTAGGGTTGAGATTAATGTGAATTAATGCAACTGGAGAACTTTCCAGTTTTCCCTCCTATTTTCCATTTTGCCAACTGCCAAACAATTTAGGCTTATTTTTTACAAAATTTCACGAGGAATACCCACCATTCAGATTGACATGGTGGTCGATTGGATAGTACAAGACCAATTCCAACATATAAATAATTTTGCATGGTTGAACTTTTTCCATTTAAAATTTCAAAGCAATTTAAATAGACAATGCTCAGTGGCCAATGCCATTATTGGCTTACCCAGCTCGTTTGTTTATGAGCTTAGGTCAGTGCTTGACTGAGCTACAACCCTTTCACTTTAGCAATTAAACAATGCAAAAAGGGTCATTATTAAGGTTAATGACCTTATAAAAATTAAAGAAAAGATATGCTCTATAGACCATAATGATTTATACATACCCCTTTTGAATTATTTACTTATTTCCCATCACAACTTGATGACTTGATTACCAGTCAAATAATGTAATGTTTAATATGGTCGATGGAAATTTATTATTTTGCACAAGTACTATGATCTATAGATCATAATAATACTTTCACTTTTTTATTATTAACTTGTTAAGTTATAAACAAAGGAATAATACTTTATCCTTACCAAGGTCATTCTTACCGGCCTAATTTATTAAGGATCCAACCTTTTTCCTAAACAAAAATAATGTTATATGCCTCATTACAAAATATTATATCAATATAATTTGTTATAGAAATTTCATTATACTTCTGCCATGAACCAAAACATAGTAGTAAAATATCAACAAGTATATACAATCGACAATTAAACTATAACAAGCTTGTTGTCGTCCAAATCAATATGTTTTCATTATAATTTTTTTTTGTAATTTCAAAAGCATAAATATGATTACAGTCCAATAATCATGAAAAATTAAGATAAACAAACATATTATAATCTACAAGTAAGATATATACTCATTGGGTATACTAGACAAGTTTCTGTATCTGACATCTTGTGGAACATGATGTCAAGTATCGATATAATGTCATGATAAAGGTCAACATACCAAAAGTGGTCTTTTTCTTCTTACAATATGAGCGATATAAGATCTCTTTTATTAATCATTATTAATCATCCAAAATGAAACAAGTGTGGATATGACATACATCATGCCTTGGAATACCATGTCTTGCCCCTTCACACAATTGTGATGAATAGTGCTCTAGGATCCTTGTAGAGGGATTATTTAATTTTTTGAGCTATAAAACCAGTTTAAAAACCATGTGAGGATGTAAAACAATAGTTATATGAGTGAAAATGTATCCTACTACAACTCTTTGCATTAAAAATGAAAACTTTCTATTTTTGGCAGATGGGACCAGGAGCTAATATTTTGGGAATTTTTTCCTTTTTTTCTCAATTTTTGTCATTTGAATCTTATAGAACCCTTGATTCACCTTCATTGAAGATTTTTTTATTGTTTTTTGGAAACTTATATTTTTATTAAGTTTTTTTGGTTTTTTTGGAAAAACTTCCTTTTTTCTCAAACTATTTGTTTTGCCAAGTTTATCATTTTCACTATTTTTCGAATGTTTTGAGCAGAGAGATCTTACAATTTCAGAGGGTTTATATTATTAGTAAGTAGAAGAATAAAAAACTTAATATTTTTATAATGTGCACTTATCGGTGTCCTTTTGTAATGAAAATACCCTCATCAGGGACGTATCATCTCCAAGATCCCGTGCTCCAATTTTCATCATGTTCCATCTGCTAAAACTAGGGAAACTTGAAAAATAAACTTCTAGGGAAATATTTTCACATTGGATGTTGCTAAAAATATAGGGAATCATCAAATTTTCAATGAGAGTCATCTTGATGGCTCGTGGGATGAATCTGCTAAGAAAATTTCACCAGAATCCACTTTTAGACTTGGAAGTTATGAATAAATCACCATTTTTTGTGTTCATGAATTCCTTGGGAAAAATATGGTAGAATTTCTATTGTTTTTTTCAGGTTTTTTTAAGGTTTTATGACATCATCAATGGTATAAAATTATAACTGGGTTGATAAATAATCTTGGGAAATAGTTTATTTTGTGTTTTTGAGTTACTTCACATTTAGTTTTGTTCATGGATGATGAAACAACATATAATTTGAAGTTAGGGTTTGTGGAAGCTTGGGTATAGGGTGAATTTGTATGTCACCTATATCCCATTGGGAATGGGGATAAGGGGACGATAAAATTTTCCTCAATCACATTATGATAAGTGGCATTTTGTGGTGAGAGGATAGATACGTGGAAAAAAACATGTCTTGACAATTGGAAGCTAAGGCGGGCCATATGAATAACCTGAAGAGGGGATAAAATGGGGAAATTTTTTGTGTCCCCTCTATCCCTTTAGGAATGGGGAAAAGAAAATTCACCTCATGAAGATCATGTCAAGTTTCACTACGTGGTACGAGGAGAGGGAGATGAATTTAGCATGGTAAGAACTCTATGAGGTTGAGTTGGGTCATATGGAGGAAAAGAGAGAATGGATGAGGTGGGAAATTTTTTTGTTTCCCCTCCATACCATTAGTAAAGGGACAAGAGGGACACTAAATTATGACATGAAGCCATAAGGTTACACATGTCACCCCAAAAAAATGACTAAGTATGAGAAGCGTACCTCGTATAAGAGAGAACTTGACGACATGATTCTCGGAGCTCCATATTAAATTTTCACATGAAATGATACATTATTTGGACTCTCATGAACATTTAAAGAAAAATGGAATAGGTTATTGAGCTCAATTTTTCTTTCATATTTAAAAATGGGCTCCTTTTTTTCACAATAGTAGGGTATATCTGCAAAGATTGATCTGTCTTGAGAAGCCATCAAGTCTTATGAAAGATGTGATGATTCAACCACGCATATAAATAATTATGATTTCAAATTCCTATTTTTTTTACTTCCAAATTCCTACAGAACTCTCAGAATCACCCAATGAAGTTTAGGTACCAATTTTGACCCATGGTTCATTTTACGACCCCCACTCCAAAACAATAGTTTAGAATTGGTGGTGAATATCCAAAATTGACTTTCACATCAATGGAGAATTTTTGAAAAAACATTTCATGGAAAAGATGACTAGGTGGGAAAATTATCCATCATCTTCTGTATAACCTAGGTTGGATTCCATCTAACTCAAGTTATACGAAAAATGATGGATGACCGACCAACCTGGGTTAGACCGTCTTTCATTGTCTGTTGTCTAACATAGCCATCCAACCTGGGTTGGAGGGCCATTTGCATCATCTACCTTATAACCTGGGTTGGATGGCATAAAACCTAGGTTGTATAATAGATAATGGCCATCTGATATGGCCGTACAACCCATCCACCTAACCCAGCCGTACAACCCAACCGTCTGACCCAACCATTCAGCCCGGCCATCCAACCTAGCCATCCTACCTAGTCGTCCAACCCATCTATATAACCCCATCCATCCAACCTGTCCATCTAACTGAGCCATCCATCCTAGCCATCCATCCCAGCTATCCAACCTAGCCATCTAACCTAGGCATCTAACTCATCTGTCAAACCCAGCCATCCAACCCAGCCATCTAACCCAATCACCCAACCTAGTTGTCCTAACCCATCCACCCAAACCATCCATCCAACCCAATTGTCTAACCTAGCCATCAGACCCAACCATCTAACCCATCTATCTAACCCATATAACTAACCTAGTCATCCAACCTATCCGTCTAACCTAGGTTAGAAAATTTTCCATCATTTGTTGTCCAACCCAGCTATCCAACCTGGGTTGGACGACTGTACATTATCTACTATCCAACCCAGGGCATAAAAACTAGGTTGGGCGGCTGTACATTATCTATGGTCTAACCCAAGTTAGATGGCTAGGTTGGACGATAGAAAATGAAAGACCATCCAACCTAGGTTGGATGACCATCCATCATTTTTCATCCAATATAGGACGGAAAACAGACAATGGTTGTCCCTCCAACCTAATTTGGATGGATAGTCACTCTTTTTTGGATGACATTATTAAACGAGAACTACCTAGAACCCCCAGGATATTTATTATACCTTGGTGAATACATGTATAAGTTAATTTTTACATATAAATAGTAGGAAAACTAAACCATACAAATGACTTGTCAGCTAAATTTTTTGGTGAACTGGGTAGAAACTGACTGCTAAAAGTTCACCATTTCTAATTTCCAAAATCCCTAATATTTGTGATTTTATGAAAATTCACGACTAAAATTTTCTCTATTTTGAGCGCACACTCCATACACCTAAAAAACCTGATGTTGCATAATATGCCCCTAAAAATTCAAGAAATTTGTAAATATTTTAAAAAATTTTCCAAAACCTTCATGAATCTTTAATACCACCACCTAAATATTTTGGTATTTCATATCCTTCTTGGAGGGTGCATACCTACCTTAAAATGGCCAAAATTGGCATTTATAGCATTTCTAGAGAACTAGCCTTTGGAAGCACTTTACTGAAAGGAATTTTTGACATTGAAACATTAATTCAAAAAATTTCACATGCTTTTCATATCACATTAGGATGTCCTGTAAGGTTGGTATTAGTATGATACAGAAAAAATGACTTGGAGAGGGGTTTGAGAATACTCAAGACAAAATTTTCACATTTGGGCCTAGTTGTCATGCTTAAAGGTTTAGTTTTTTTAGCTAGAAAGAATACATGACAACAAATAGATCTATCTTGGAAACTTGTTCTAGATCCAACACAGTGAGGATAAGACAAGTAGGACCTTTACAATATCAATACACTTTGTGGAGCAGTGCATTATCTATTGGGCTATAAAGGTTATTTCTTCACCACAAACACACTGATGAAAGGGAAACAAACTAAAAGTAGAAATAAAATACAATGGAAAAGGAAACTCTATTACAGGGGAGGGAAGTCTATAGAGGTGGGGAAAGAATGTACACATACCTAGAAATGGGCTGGGAGAAATACGTACCATCATGGAAAATGGGTTGAATTCAAACCCCAGAAGCTTAAATATTATTACCTAATCATGCCATGATCTTGTGATGGATTTTTATGGTTTAAGAAGAATGAGAGACACCAATATTATATCTTCATACTTATATTTAATTGAAAACACTCTTGTATTCAACAAAAAAAACTTTATTACATGTTTGGAAGCCTTGCTTCTTATAGCCTCGGCCTGAAGTTTTTTTAACATGAGAAGCCATTCCTCAAAAATGGAATCATTAGTTTTTTCAGGAATTAATCACCATCCTTGAATGAATGTTTCAATACAAAATCATTACTTGAATCATCAAGGATTCTGGAAGTGGTGAGGGTAATTTGACATACTAGCTCAATATTGACCTTGATATCATTTTCTATGGCAAAGGTGTTGTCTTCATGATTCATAATATCCATATGATATTCATTACTTTCCTACCTTTTTTTTTTATCATGGATGCAATCTTTTTCACAAAATGATAAAGGTGAAAGCTTATGCTCATATTCATGTTCATTTACCAAGGATCCGAAGAGAACATTGATCTCAACTATTTTCTCTGTCTCATTTTAAAAAATTGATGCATCGAAATGAGAATAAAAACTTGAATCATACCTATATTTCATTTCAATAGCCTGAGTTAGGATCTCAAGACTGAGTTTAGGGTCTTCAATTTCTTTCACAATCCTTAGGAGGTATTACATTGATTGCTCTTTCAAATCTTCCATATACTAATTTTCATATTAATCAGAAAAATATTTTCATTATAACTCAAGGAGATGGTTTGAAATATTATCTACACATGGCCATAATTCATTTCACAAAAATCCTCATCCGCTCTCTCTAAATTTATTTTCATATAGGGCTCACCTTCTTCCAAGACTGAGCATACTCAGTTTTTATCATTTTTGATATGGAGAAGAGATCCATGTTATGCTAGAAGGTCACACATTTCAATTCAATATCCATTAGATAATCCTCATGATAGGAAGGATAACACCATATCAGGGCTTCCACATGAGGATAATCATCTACTCTATCTTGAACATCTCTTATAAAGTTTTATTTTTTGCAAAGAGGAGGAAAAACTCCATACTCACCGTGATGATCAACATTATGCTCCTTTAGTGAGAATTGTAGAATAAAATCCTTGGAGAGATCATGCTCAATATACTCTCATCCACCTTGGTTTTGAGAAGGAAATTATACTCTTCCATTTTTTCATCCATGATTGTATCAAAAAGGGAATTTAAATTTTCAATTATCTCTATTTCATCCTTTAACATTTGTGCATCAATTGAAGATTGGAAATTGGAGAGGAGACTATCTTTGATTACCTCAAATTCATCATCTTGAGTATGGGGTGGAGGATTGATTTCTTGAAATTATTCATTATTGGTGGAGTCCTTGGAAATCATTGGAACATATTTCTTACAAAAATAATATTCCTCTCTCAAATCCATTGTTTCTCCAATGGGATTTATCTTGAGCCAAAATGAATTGATGAATGGAAGTTCAAATATTGTGTTTACTTCATCATCCTCTAAGGTTATAACTTGGTTATCAACAAAAGGTCAAAGACATGGAATTCATCATAAGTGGACAAGAATGTTTTAGGAATGGACACATCATAATACAAACAGTCATCATTCTCTTCTTCCTCAACATTATGAAGCATTTAAAGATGTTCATATAATTCTTAAAAGGCCAATGCATAATTATTAATTTCATGGTAGGATTTAGGATCAAAATTTCCTTATTGCACACTCAAAATCCTTTACAAAAACTCTCCCTTCAATGTTTACATTTCTTCATCTCCATATGAAAGGAAAATATCTAGAGGAAGGGAGATGAAAGACAATGCTCTTAGTTTCGTAGTCATATATATGAAATTGAAAATATTACCTTCAATGGATTCTTCACCATCATGCCCTTCATACAAAATTTCATTTATGAATCTTCATCACCAATTTCTTGGATTCTTTATCATCAGCAGAGAAAATTCCCATTTTATTACATATAACAACAATCCTCTTGAATTGTAGCCAATAATACTTAATGACAGGATATTCATAACAACAATTTTCTCCATTTTAGAAAATATTTTCATGACTATTGTAGAAATAGTACGGACCTTATTTCCCTTCACTACTTGTATATTTTTTGTTTTAAGAGAGAGACTTCTTAGCTGTAGTATAATATTTACTTTTGTAAGAGATGGTCCAGAATGATGGATGATAAAAAAATTCGAAGATCAGGGTCCCCTTTTTCCTTATGGTTGTTGTCACTCACTGGTGATGGAAACCAATTTAAAAAATTCATCATTTTTATGTGGGAAACAAACATTACATGGATTCTTTCCTCAATAGAGTGGCCTTAAAAATATGATTTTTCTTTGAAACCTATTTTTTTTGTATTTGAAATATATAATTTTTGTAATTTTATAGATTTTTTAAGGGCGCAAGAGGGAAGATCTCTCCCCAGTGGAGCTTCCAAAAATGTTGGTGAAATAATTTATCGTGTTGTAAATTATGTTTTTCCACCAACTCTCACGGGGCTATGCCTCTACTTATTTTATATGAGGAGGCTCCTATTATTGAGTGTAAAAATATCATATCTTTATGGGTAGGCCAAATAGGAAAGGGATCACACATGAACACTTCACTAAACTTTTGGAAACATTCTTATATAGGGTATAATCGAGGATTGAGGGATAAATTTGAAAAATTAGGAAAGAGAGCTATTGGTGTGAGAAGGCACTAGCTGAGTTCACACATAATAACAAGAATATGTCCACATTAAATTAGAGGAAATTAATGATGTAGGAAATTAGCAAGACTAAAAAACCATAGACACACAGTTCTTTAGATTCATTAATCAAGGACACAAAGTTCCTTCTTGATTAATCAAGATCACTATGCTTTAAAAATTTTATAGTAGAGAGAAGAGAGGAAAGCATAAGTAAATGAAATGGAATAATTGTATGTTTTATTTCTTTTATAGTGGTGATTCAAAGCTTCACAACCTATAACAATCCAAAATTACTAAATACAAGATAACTTTCATTATCCTTTGGAATTGAGGATCCACTCCAATTTATAGCATTACGAATTTTCCTTTCATATACCCCCCACATGACTCTTCATGTCCCTTCACTTGTGACTTTTTAATTTCCCTTAGGAGAGAAAAATAAAGTACTTATCTTATAATTTGATAGAGTGATTTTAAATTTTACAAATATTTTTCTATTACTTAAGTGAATAGGAAAAAATAGCAAAAAGTACATTCTCGATTTAAAATTAAAATATGGAGAGAGAGAAGAGAGAAATAAAAGGTATTGA
The DNA here is from genome assembly GCA_019776745.2 of Taxus chinensis. Lineage (NCBI taxonomy): Eukaryota > Viridiplantae > Streptophyta > Pinopsida > Cupressales > Taxaceae > Taxus > Taxus chinensis. Next base: position 137,900 of record JAHRHJ020003466.1, on the reverse strand, counting down.
ATGATCTATTGCTGATTAACAACTTCCTGATTTGAGACATGGTGACCAAAATATACTCCTTTTTTAATGTCCATGAACACTTCAGACCATTGAATGAGTGTTTAGGAACACTATTGTGAGATCTCTTGATGTGATCTTGAGATGACTATGGACATCACTCACAATGATTCCTTGTAGATATCACAATGAGAGTGAGGATCACTTTCTTATCCCTTAGGCTTCAAAAATTGGCCCTGTGATAAAAAATAATCCTTATGATGCTTGAACCTATTTATTTTTGTCCCTCACTTATTTAAATAAGCATTCATATTTGGGTGTAAGGGATGGCCCCATAATGGATTTCTTGAGAAGTGGCCACTGGTTGGAATGATATGAGAGATGATAATGATCACACCACATGGTTTGAGGTAAGTGTTTAGGAAAAAAAAACTAAGTCGATGGAATATATTTGATTTCTTATTCTTATGAATAGGGTGATTTTAATGAATATAATACCTTTCCCTTTCTCGGCTCTAGAATTATTCTTAAATAAGATTAACTCATACACCTCATGTGCCCATGTTTCTCATGAAAGTAGGTGACCTTTCTTGATAGAAAGACTAATCTTGGATGGAACTTGAGGGAATTAATGAGAATTAATCTCATGTTTATTTCCTACACACTAAACTGGAACACCAAAAACTTTTCTTACACTAAATTCCAAGATGTAAGCTCTATATCGATCATGGATAAAGTGTTTAGAAACACTTCATGGGTAATGCATTGCATGAGATTACCTATTTCATTACTCATGGAGATTTCTTAGCATCATGGTTGTGATGAATCTCCTCTTGATGAATTGAATATGAATTAATCTCTTGATCCTCTTCAACCTATTTTCTATACCTTGCAATGTTCCTAACTTTCATCTGTTGGACCTTGATATGGTCTCTCTTTCCCCTTGACATAATTGTGATTAGAATGGTTCTCTAAGATCATTCTGGAGGGATTAATTAAATTTTTGAGCTATGAAACCATATTATAACCATTTTAGGATGCAAAAATTCAGTGATATGAGTGAAAATAGAGGCTACCCCCAACATTCTACACCAAAAACTGAAACTTTCTATTTTTGGCAGGTAGGACCAAGAGTTGCTATTTTGGGGAACTTTGGTCAATTTTTTTCTTGTAAATCTCCTGGAACACTCAATTAGTAATTTAATTTTTTAGTTTTTGGGGAAAACTTTCCTTTTCTTCTCAAACTGCTTGTTTACCTAGTTTGTCATTTTCACTATTTTTCGAATGTTCAGAGAAAAAATAATTTTTGGAGGGTTGTTATTTTTAGTAAATTGAAGCATAAAAAAAATTATATGTTTATAATGTGAACTTATTGGTTTCCATTTACAATGAAAATAACCTCATCAGGTTCAGATAATCTCCAAGATCTCGTGCTCCAATTTTCATTATGTTTTGTCTGTTAGAACTATTCCAAGCTGAAAAATCAACTTATAGGGAAAGGGTTTCATGTTGGATGTTATTAAAAATCAAGGGAATCATGAAAATTTCAATGAAATTATTCTTTAATGCGTATGATATGAAGATATGTTATGAAAATTTCACTGGAATCTACTTTCAGACTTGGACATTATGAATAAATCATCGTTTTTTGGGTTCATGGATGTCTTAGAAAAATATTACAACATGTATAGTGTTTTTTTAGGTTATTTATATTTTATGACATCATCAATGGCAGAAAGGTTAAAATGGGTGGAGAAATAAGCTTGGGAGTTAGATATTTTGTGTTTTTTGAGTTACCCAATAGTTAGTTTTTGTTCATGAATTAGGAAATAACGTATAATTTGAGGTTAGGGTTTTGGAAGCTTGGGTATGGGGTGATTTTTTTTGTCCCTTCAACTACTTTGGGAATGGGGAAAAGGGGAAAAATAAAATTCACTTCAATAAAATGATGACAATTGGCATTGCATGGTGAGAGGATGGAGAGATGGAAAAACCATACCTTGACACCTGAGAGCAACAAATGGGTCACATGAGGAACCTAAAGAAGGGGTATAATGGGTAAATTTTTGCATCCCCTTAGGAATGGGGACACCAGGGGAAACTAAAATGTTCCTCAAGTAGATAATGTGAAGTGTCATTTTGTGGTGGGAGGAAAGGGAGATGAACATAGCATGATATGTACTTTGTTGGGTTGAGTTGGGTTATATGGAGGACCAGAGAGGAGGGATGAGGTACGGTGAATTTTTGTGTAGCATATATCCTCTTAGTAAAGGTATAAGAGGAATAAAAAATTGTTTCATGAAGCCAAAAGGTGACATGTGTCACCTTAAAAAATGACTAAGTATGAGAAGATTACCTTAGATAAGAAAGAACTTGATGACACGATTCCAAATCTCTAGATGGGTTTTTTACATGAAATGCTATATTATTTTTACTCCTAATACCATTTAAATAACAATGTAATTGGTTTTATATCTCTATTTTGCATGCATATTCAAAAATTGGTCCCTTTTTCTTAGTAACAATAGGGTGTGTCTACTAAGATTTGAGCTTCCTTAAGAAGCCATAAAGTCATGTGAAATATTTTATGATTCCACCACATATACAATTTCTTAAGATTTACAGTTCCTATATTATTGCCTTCGAATTTAAAATAGGGTTGAGGGGGACCCTACCCCTTACAATTCAGAGCTCCAAAAAGAGCAGATACGACATTAAATAACATACAAAAAGATACATATATATCAACTATTACATCTGAGCTCCTCCATGAGCATATAAACCAGTTTAAAACACAACAAAAAAGAGTAATAACAGTAATGATTAGACCAAAGACTAACTAACAACAAAGTAAAATAATAGTAAAGTATAATAACAGCCACCCAAACAAACATCACTTTTTGGCCTTTTCCAGACCATCTAACACTTTCACCCATTCCTTTGACAGAGAATCGATATTGACACCCAACAAAGCCAGGTCACATATAACAACATCCCCTTTCCTTTTCTTTGGATTTCCATGCTCATCCATGAGCCTGTAAGCATTGGCCAACTGACCAAGGGTTTGGAGATGTTGTAGAGTGGATTTCACAGTAACAACACTCCATTCCATATAGCTATGTAAAATAGCTCTGATGTGATCCACCTCATTGGAGAGGTTGCTACAGTTGGCTTTCATGATTTCAAGCTCACACCCATTACTAATTTTTGCCACATCTTCAACCTACATTTTCATTTTGTGTCAGTCATTAAAGAGGAACTGAACATAACTCTTTGTTAGCCTCATGTCACCCTTCAGTTCTTCAATATCCATCGCCATCTTGGTAAGATGATTATCCCCTTTCTCAGGACCCACTTGACCCAATGCTTCAATCTACTGCTCCAATTGGGCATTCACAGGAACCTGATTCCCCTGCATGCTTGATTCTCCTTTGGTTTTGATAGATAAACTAGGAACATTCTTCAACTTTAGCTCTCTAAGATTCTGAGTGGCATCAATTTCCACTACATCCTTTTCATCCCCCAAAGCATCTCCTTCCTGAGACTCTGATTCTTCACTAGAATCCTCCTCCTTTAGTCTTCTTCCTCAGCATAACCCTCAAGGGATTTAGTGAGGGAACCCATTTTATCAATGTCAAGAGTAGCTATTTTAACTAGGGAAAGAATAAAACCTTGGTGAAGGGGGACATTGACTCTGTTGTTTTTAAATTGGGTGATCAAAGCACTTAGAGAGAAAAACAGGAAATATGGGAAGCTGAAACTATGGCCATGTCAAAGATAATTAAACATAGGAAAATGATAGGCAAAGATACACTTGTGACAACCTTCTAGGGTAAGAAACTGAATAAGGGTTAAAGCCACATCTAAAAAATATGGGGTCAAGTAGAGCGAAGAAAATCAGAAAAATGAGTGGTAAGTTTTTCATTACCTTGCAAGAACAACTTCAACTCATCCGTAGCTTCCTTTTTAGGCTTGTAAACCTCCCTTCCAGTAGCAGTAGGTAAACCCATTACTTTAGCAACAGACTCCATAGTAATCTCAATGTGCACACCTTTTAGGTCCACAACTACCCCTTTTCTGGTGTTCTTCCAAGCTCTGATAAAGTCCTTACTCATATTTTCATAATGACCTTCAAATATTTTGAGAAAAGGAGAGAAACCCTTTCTCTCGAACACTTCCACGGCTTCGGGCTTAACCCCATCCAAGTCCATATGGCTTAGTTCTCACAAGATTACCCCCCATTTGATAATATGAGCACCAGTTCACAGAAAATCCCAAATTTAGATTACTCAGAATGAAATGAACAATCCCAACAATGTCGATGTTACAAGCATGGAAGGAAATAATGACTCAAAGGTAACACAAACTTATCCAATCCCAAAGCTTCACATAATCCCAACTTAAATTCACATGAGTCTTACAACTCTTATACATTATTTCCCTATCATACCATGACCTATCATTATTACCCAGTGGTGATGTGTCCATGTTGATATTTTTAGAGGTGTGCTCACACCTTAGTATCTATAGCTTCTTCATTATTTATTAATGTCATACCATGACAATTAACCCCCTTATTGGAAAAATAATCAGCAACACTATTTTCCTCTCTATAGATATGTTTAAAGGTAATTTCTTCAAACAAGTTAGACATTTCCTTTATACTAGTTATAGAGTTTTGGATAGATGTAGAAGTATTACATTTACCAGTAATATTGTTAATAATGTTCAACGAGTCTCCTTCCACTTCCAATCTAACAAATTTGTGTTGACATGCTATAGAGACACCCCAATAAGCAGCAACTGCTTCAACAACATGATTTGATTGAATTCCAAGATTACAATGATACCCAAGAATGAATCTTCCTTCAAAATCATGAAAGACCCCTCCACAACCAGCTTTTCTGGGTTTCCTTTGGAGGCACCATCAAAAATTTAGCTTTATCCAGTCCTTGCTAGGTTTCACCCAACCTTGAAGCCTAGGATTATGTATAGGAAGGTTAGTTTGAGTAGGACTTAAACCCCAATTCTTAGATAATTTACTCTCACTTTGAAGAATTGTTTTCTTATGTGGGGCTATGGTAGAGAAGTTTGCATTGATAGCGTTAAAACAATGAGTCCCAACTTTATTTTCTGATTCCTTCTTCCCTTTAAAAATCCACCTATTTCTCTCTTTCCAAATTTCCCAAGCCAAGTGCATAATAGAAAGGGTCCAAAGATGTTTGAGTCCTTGACTCCTAAAAGGGATAAACCATTGGGACCACAGTTGTTTAATGGAGCATGGGAAAATCCACTTGATTTCAAATAGGTTAAGAAGGGTGTTTCTAACCGATACCAAAAAAGGGAAATGGAGGAATAGATGTAAAGAGTCTTCAGTATCTTTTTCACACAGAACACACCTATTCACCATATGAAAATTTCTCTTATTAAGATTTCCCACAGTAAGGATTTTATCATGGAGAACCAACCACCAGAACATATTGATCTTGGGAGTAACTTCTTTGACCCACACACTTTCCCATTTGAAGCTGTCAGGATCAACTTCCTCTAAGAAAAAGGCATTGTAGGCACTTCTTAACTGAGAAGATTCCACTATCCTCCCTAGACCAATATAAGCTATCATCTTCTAAACTCTCTTTATTAATAATAAACCCTCTTAATTTGTTGTTAATAGAATTGATCTCATTGTTGTTATGTCCAACCAAATCTATTATTTTCCATTGACCATTGAAGTAATCTCTAACCTTAGTCCCATATTTAACCACAACATCCTTATAGATGTTAGGATAGGTTACCTTAAGAGGTTTCTCACCTAACCATTTGTCTTCCTAGAAATTAACCACTCTCCTATTGCCAATCATCCATTTTCTTCCCTCAGAAACAATGTATTTAGCCCAATTTATAGATTTCCAAAAATTTGAACCATTAAAGTCAGCATTGCTAAAGCACCATTCATTAGCTAGAAGATTTGTCCAGTATTTATGTCTTATGATGGAAGTCCACACATTGTCTTCCTTAACCAATCTCCAAATCATTTTTGACAACATAGCTTTATTCATTTTAGCCCAATCTCTAATACCAAGACCCCCCATTTTCTTTGGCTTACAAACCTTTTCCCATGCAAGGAGAGGAATTCTATCTTTTTGTTCCGAGCCACTCCAAAGAAATATTTTTTGGATACTCTCCAATTTATTAGCAATAGTGGAAGGTAATCTATAAATAGACATAGAATACACAGGAAAATTTTGAATTGAGCATTTGAGAAGGACTACTTTACCTGCTTGGGATAAAAGTGAGCCTTTCCATCCTTCCAATTTCTTAAGAAATTTGTCTATCAAAAAATTCCATTCAACAATATTTGGTTTTTCAGTTCCGATAATCATTCCCAAATACCTAGTAGGGAATGTTTTAATCTCACAACCAAGAATACCAGCTATTTTGACACATCTTCTTTCAGGGGTATTGATAAAAATTACCAAAATTGATCATTTGGTCAGAATCTTCCTCATAATCAACCATCATCTATTTTAAACTCTATAGCCTCAGGAACAATAGCCTCTCCAACCAACATTGTGTCATCAACAAAATGTTGGTGAACAACATTGTCACTATTAACAGCAGGTGAGATGCCTTTAATTCTTCCTTCAAAATTAGCCTTATTGAGAGCTCTGCTGAGAGTTTCAGCCATGATTATAAATAGAAAAGGAGAGATAGGGTCTCCTTGTCTTAATCCTCTAGAACTATTGAAAAAACCACAGGGAGTCCCATTGATCAAAACATAAAATTTAGCTGTGGAAATACATGTCTGTATCAAAATCCTAAAGTCTTCATCAAATCCAAACCTGGTTAAGACATTAAGAAGAAAGGACCAAGAGACACGGTCATAGGCTTTCTCCATATCAAGCTTAATAAACATAGCTTCCTTTTTATTTTGCTTGGCAGTATGAAGAGTCTCTTGAATAGTGACAATACCATCTTGGATTTGTCTTCCCATCACAAACCCCCTTGCTGATCAGAGATAATGGAAGGAAAAAGAAGTTGAATTCTTAAGGCCAGGATTTTAGAACACATTTTGTAGATATAGTTACATAGGCTGATAGGTCTAAAATTCTTGAAACCGATAGGATTGTGATTTTTAGGGACTAAAGAAAGAAAAGTGTTGTTTAATTCATGGAGCATGTTTTCTTTCTTGAAAAAATCTTGAATATATTTGCAAGTATCATCCTTAACAATATCCCAAAAAGTTTGAAAAAAGAGATCCAGAAATCCATCAGGTCCCAAAGCTTTGTCAGGGCTCATAGTTTTCAGCATAAATTCAATTTCTTCCATTGTAGGAATCTTTGTGAGCATTCTATTGCTAGTCTAATTTACCGGCTGAGGAATGCAATCTAGAAAGTACCCTTCCTTATTGTTGTTAGATGAATTGGTTGTAGAAAGGAGTCTGTTGAAAAAGGAGGTGGCAACATTTTGAATATCCTTAGTATCAGTAAGCATCTCTCCATCTTCCCCTATAACACTCATAATTCTATTTGTGCTTCTCCTTTTAAGGGTTGAAATGTGGAATAATTTTGTGTTTTTGTCACCTTCTTTGAGCCATTGCACCCTAGATTTATATCTCCAGAAAGTCTCCTCTTTCAGAAGGATGTTATGGTAGTCAGCCAATAATTCTCTCTCTTTATGTTGACCTTCTTGAATACTATCATCATTAAGAATTTCCAAAGATTCCTGAAGGGAAGATAACTCATTTTCCAGAGACTTCTTTTTCTCAAAAATGTTACCAAATAATTTTTTATTCCATCCTTTCAAATTATTCTTAACATGAGCAAGTTTCTTAGTAATTCTAAACATAGCAGTTCCTTTGATTTTCACATTCCACCAATCTTTCATAAGATCAAAAATTTCCTCATTTTGTAACCACATCTTCTCAAACCTAAAAGGAGTTCTCCTCCTCTCTTTATCTTTGATTTGGAAAAGAAGCAGGATTGTGGTATGAACCAATCCTAGGGAGAGAAAATAGACAATCATCTTTATTCAACCACCCCCAAGAATTCAGAGCCCTATCTAGTTTGACTTGAATCAATTGATCACCTTTTCTCCTATTAGACCAAGTAAATATGCTTCCCTTCAACTCAATATCCATGAGGTTATTTTGTATGATAAAATCCTGGAGATCTTCCATACTCTCAGTTAAATCAATGTTACCACCCTTTTTTCCCCTGGACAAAGAGGGGTGTTAAAGTCTCCCATAATCATCCATTCAGTTCTTGTAATAATGTTTTGAAATTTGGAGAGCTTAGACCAAATGTTTTTTCTTTCTCCTTTGATATTTGGAGCATATATGTTAGATAACACCCAAAATTATTTAGATTTCTTATCTTGAAACAACATAGCCATATGATTACTTATTTTAAGAAGATTCATACCTTTGAGTTTTTCCTCATTCCAAATGACAACGATTCCGCTCGCAGTTCCTTTTGAACTAACAACCAGTCCTTCAAGATTCTTGCAGCACTTCCTTTCGACTTCCAAAAAATGTCCTTCCTCCATTTTAGTTTCCTGTAAGACCATGATATCAGGTTTGTGTTTAGAATCCATTTCTTTAATTAATCTCCATTTAATAGGGTTATTCAAAACCCAAACATTCCATGAGATTATATTCATTTAAACACTTGATTTTTTTGTTCTTCTAAAGATCTGTAAATCGATTTTAGATTGAGTTCCATCATCAATATCCTTTTGACTCTGATTTTTTCTAGTAGCCTGCTTAGTAGGTCTCCCTGAACCATTTTTCTTCTTCTTTGGGGTGGCCTCTCAAGACTCCCATATGTTCGATGGGGTTTTCAAAGAGATCTCATTTTCAGCCTTTTTTGGATCCTCTTCTACTTATTTGTTTTGATCTAATAGATTTTCCTTCGGTGGGGATAAATTTTCTTGAATGATCCTTTGGATTTTACCAACTTCCATCTGATCTTCATTTCCTATCATTATTTCATTCTCCTCAAAACCCAGAAGATTGTCAAAAGGATTAGTAAAAGGTCCCAAAGTTTCTTCAAGACTCATTTCCCCTTGTTGTTTACATGGAAAATATTTCTTAGTAGCTTCCTTTAGAATATTATCCAAATTTTTTGAGGGTAGGAGTTTCTCAGCCCGAACATGGGACTTTTCCATTTGGAAATGTGGTTCAGACAAGGCTTTCCTTTGATTCTTCTTATTCCTTACTTCTATAAAACCATCATTTGTTAACTTAGGAGTTTGAACTTGATTTTTATTTGACCTATCTCCATTATTCTTGGTAATAATAATGCCTTTATTTGGATTTGTATTCTTAGCAGTATTATGTTCCAAAGAAGCAACTTCCTTACCTTTATCCTGTTCCTTAACTGGCTTCTCCTTATAGACCTTTGAAACCGTCATTTTACATTGTTGCTTTACATGCCCCCATCCTTGGCATTTCTCACATTTTTAGGGTAGTTCTCAAAATCAATTCTTTGTTCCCAACTTCCCAGTCTAGATCTGAGAGTTATGGATTTGGGTAAAGTCAAACCCATCAAAGAATAGATACAAAATCTGGCACAAACAACACATGTTTTTGTAAGGGTAACATTATCCACAACAACATAGGTACCAAGAGTATTTGCAATCCCTTTAATAACATCAACATCCCATAGTTCCAATGGAAGACCTGGTAACCTAACCCATACAGGAAACTGGTTTATATTTTCTTTATCAGGGTTGAACATAGGAGTCCACTTCCTCAAAAAAATTCCTAGTTTCCCCTAAAACCACGATCCATCATTGAGGATTCTTTGGGGGTCTTCCATATTGTTAAAAATGAACAAGAAGAAACCATTTGGTAGAGTTGTTACTTCCATATGCCCTTTAGGTTTCCATTTCAGAACAAACCAAGATCTTATTGATTCTATATTGGGTCTTCCTCCAACAAGTTTCCTGATCAAAGAATTCTCCATATTTCTCAAATTCCTATCAATAATACTATCAGGGATTTCTAAATACTTACCCAATTCTCTTTGATTAAGTTGTGGAATGATCCCCAACATCTTTTCATTCCCAGATCTCAAGATTTTTGCATACGATCTAGGGGCCCCATTTCAACCTGTAAGGGTGGGATGAGTATGATACATAAAACAAAATGACCTAGAGAGGGGTTTGGGAAGGCTCATAAGCAATTTTTCACATTCAGGCCTTGTTGTCATGCTTGAAAGTTTGAATTTTTGGGCTATTAAAAATGCATTACAACAACACATGAGGAAATCCAATATTTTTCAATAGTCAAGGCACCATTATTAATTGATTTTTTTGTATATTCCATATTCAAAAGTTTTCTAGTATGTGTACTTGTTCAAACAAGCATTAGCGAGTGAACTTTCCAAATCCTTAGGAAACCTAACAAACTAGGGCCAACCATTCATATTTTGTAGACTTATTCATTCAAAATAGTTTATGTTTTATGTCTCATGTCATTCAAATTCAATCCAAATTTAAATTATTTATCAAAAATATATATACAATTTCTGTTATTGTTTAGATTGGTAGTTCAATATAGTTTCTTGAAATTAAGTCATAAAAAAATCTTATCTTCCATTGTTGTTTAGATTGTCGGTTTAAAATGGTTTATGTTCCACATCTCCCACTTATCCAAATTGAACATAATTGAGAATCAGTTGTCAAAAATATCATATCCCTTCCAAATATAAAATGATTTTTTTTTTCTGATTCTGATCAAAGTTTACTCAAACAAATCATCCTATCAAATTCTTATATGGTGGATACCCATATCCAATTATAATCCCATTAAAATCATCATATAAAAATATTATATTTTGGATGCCCATATCCAAATATAAATATGTTAAATCCAATCAATCAAAGAATTACACTTTGGATATTCACTTTATTCAAAGTTAAAAAAAACATCTCGTTTATTCTAATCATACTCTAAACTCAATCATATCTAATATATCAAATCCTTATAATTTGGATATTCACTTTATTCAAATCTAAGAAAATCCCAATCAATCTAATCAGACTCTAAACTCAAAGGAATCCTACTGAATCAAATTTTTTATAGATTTGGATATTCACTTAATCCATTGTTTAAGAACTAATTTTATTATCAAACTCCTTATATGTTGAATATTCACTTTATTCGCGTATTGAGTAAATTTACAAAATCAAATAAAAAATATTATACATTGAATATTCACTTTATTCACATATTAAGACAAATCAAATTGAACTAAATCAAGAGCCTTATACATTGAAAATCACTTTGCTCAAGTTTAGGTAATAAATAAGCCAGAAAATCAATAAAAAATATTATACATTTAATATTCACTTTATTCATGTTTAAGTAAATAAAATCACACTAATTATTATACTTTATAAATTCAATTTATCTAGATTTAAGGAAATTAAAAATATAAATCAAATCAAGTGTCTTATCATTTGGGTATTAAATTTATCCAAATTTAAGAAAATGTCTCATCCAAATAGTCCTAATAGACTTTCAAATCAATCCCACATTGAATCAAAAATCATAATATCCATCGAGTCAATCTGAAACTTAGTTTTAACCTTGCTTAACACCTGATTAATATTGGTAGATACTTTCATATGAAATCTTAATTCAGAACTGTCATTCTAAATGCAAATATACTTTGTAAACATCTTTTAAGAAGTAATAAAAAAGGAACTCGCACTTAGAAAGTCCTATTGCTTAAGGAATTATCAAAATTCCTTAAAATCATTTATCAAGAGAATCAAATAATCAAATAATCACACTCCCTAGTCAAGAAATTACTCCATGTGAAATTAAAAAAAGACAATTCACACGTCTTTGAGATATTCCTTCTAGTATACTCCATAAATTAGTACAAGATAATATGGTCACCTATCCACTTATAAGATCCTTAACAAAAGGAAACCAAAACCCACATGGTATAAATAATCTAAATATTGTGAAGAATACCACATCAATGGCCATTTTATAGATCATTCTTCAAATCTCCACCATTACATCTGAGATTTACTTAACAATAGAGACATTAAAATCAAAGACACTTCTAATATAACCATGCCAAATGAAAAATTGGAAGTGATTCAAAAATTCTCTTCGACTCATGGTATAAATTAAAAAACTAACGATAAGGTCCAATCATCAAGAAAAATTTATCTTTGATTATATCATTTCATCACTAGATCATATGCCTCATAATGTGGCTACCAAAAAAACTAGCATTCCTATCCTTTCTTTTGCAACACTACAAAATTAGGTTTTGACATCATTCACAATACCTCAAGTGTCCATTTATAAGTCTAAGAGTATTCAACAAGGTTTGTCTAATATAAAATCCTCTTCTAAATATTCTAACATTATTAAATAATCAGCAAAGACATCTACATTAATCCTTTCCATGGATTTAGTAACAAGATCACCTATACTCCACGATGTGCATGTTCCTAAGGTTAGCTCACACAATTGCATCGAGATTTAATCACAAATCTATCACCGTATAATCTAATTTTCACGGCTAGTCCTCATGACCTTTTGAAACTAAACATCATTAAAAAAATTCCTTATGCATTGAATTATTCATAACTAATCATAAAAACAAAAATGTGCTTATTAAAAATAGAACAACATTAAATATTTATTCTAAAAATTCATTAAGTTTCTTTAAAGGCCCATCAATATGTCAATCCTTCACTACCCACATCATTCCATTCATAATTGAGAACAACATTGACATTGATAGTAGTTTTAAAGGTCCCAATGATCTATTTATTCTAATCCACCTATGTTGGATATCATTGACACAATTATTATGGAGTGTGAACTCAAAAAATCAAATTACGCATTATACTTATCTACACAAGGCCTATTTGATGATTTATCTAATACAAACCTAACCTTTAAAAATATTTCTATCCATGCCATTGATTTAGACCTCATCTTCCTAAGTATCATAAGTCAAGACCAATCAAATCACATAACCATTGATTTGGACCTTGTTTTCCTAATTCTCATAAGTTAAGAAAATTCAAATTCAAAAACATGGACCATATTAATAATGATGAGTCCATTATAGACACTAATTTGTGAAAATTCTAATAAAAAAAAAAAAAAAAGTGAAAAAAGATAAAAATATATTTCATATCAAACCCTCATCGTAGTTCTACTTAAAAATTAAAATTGAAAAATAATTCACAAGTACTCTCCACACTAGGGAGGCCACTTGAACAAACAATATTGATTGTTTCATCCATTAACATATATATCTATATTTTCATTATGATATATTTGGAATGTTCCCCTATAAGACACAATTTAATATATTTGTTTTGGTGTATTGTATATCTCATCCTATTCCGGATTCTTGCATTTTGAATGTTTTTACATACACAATTCTATAGAATTTTATTGCTAGAAAATCCTCCTTTCAAAGAAGCTTTATCCTTAACAAGAAATCACTAAACTTCTTACCCAGATTTTTTGTCTACCCATCTTATTCTAAGGTGATGAACCCTTGCTTTGTACTAGTCACACGGGTTGAAATTTCAGGGTAAACTATATTTCTACAATAGGCACAATACAAAAAAAAAGAATTTTTTTTTTAAAAATAAAAAAACCAAAATAATTACACCTTTTTCCCTTCACAGTATTCGGTGTTGAGCCCATGCTTGTTACTAGTTGTATGAGATTCGTAAAAATGAAAGGTACCCCTACTCATCTATGTTTTTTTCTTCAATGTTGAACCTGTACCTATTACTATTTGTATGGGAAAAATGTAGGTGGTCATTTTAAAAAATCAAGCAACAGAAAACCTACAGAAAAACTGAATAAAAATTATTTAATCATACAAAATCCAAAGAATCAATTTAGTTGTTCATGTTAAGAGAAAAAAAATACGTATACCATATCTTGCCAATAATAGGCCACCTGTTCATCTAAGTCTAGTCATAGCCTATAAAATGAAATCATCTCGGAATTGGTAAGATAATATTAATTAGAGATGAGTTACATTTTACGAGATATACCACTATTAACCTCATTTCTTTGCATCCATCATCTTCATTTTTACAACACTATCTCATTTTTTTTACATCTTTCTTGGCTCTTGGTGTTGATCACTTGCATCTTACTAGTTGCGTGGAGTCAAGCGTGGAGTCATACATCTTATAACTATATCATCTACACTCTCCCAATGTAATTAAATGTTTATAATTCTTTGAACATAGGTTTAGACAGTGCACCCATACCAACTAAAAATTCAAAAGATCATATATTATAAAATACTTTAAAAACTAAATAATTGAGAGTCTCTCAAAACTGTTCAAAAAATTATAAAATAAAATAATAAAAATATTCAAAATCCACAAACATTTAGAAAAATTCAATATCCAAAAACATTCAAAACATCAAAAATACAAAAAAAAATGAAACAAATTATTTAATTAAAATCCAAAACTAATCAAAATAATCAGCAAAATTATAAAAATGTACAATAAAAAATCCCAAAAATCCACATAACTCAACAAATTTCCAAATTTTAACTCATATTCTACTAATCATTCTTAAACTATCTTACGACTATAATATCTGATCAGCTTATCTCATTGCATATGATATCCTTGCCTAGGGGAAAGTCAAATCCATCTCCCTCACGTGCATCCTCACTTAGGGAAATATCGTCTGTCCTTCTCTCCCTTACATGTACATGTATCCTTAGTCTGGGGAAGGTATGACCCATTTTCAATCTCATAATTAACCTTTAACATGGATCCAACAAAGAGTTTCATGAGGAGTTTATTAACTCCACTCTTTCAATCTAATCCAATCGCATTGTCATGTTAGTATCCTTTCTTGGAGGAATATTAATATGCTTAATTATCAGCTATGGAAAACATCAGGGGCATAGTTAGTTGTTTTTATTTACAGTAGTGTTTCAATTGTTTCTATTATTTATTGACCAATTACCCATTATTTTGTCTCATCATGTTGGCTCATTCATACAGCCATGGTGCATACTTTTATTAATGTGTATATTGGGTTTATCTTCTCGTTATCTGTAACAACTAATGTTATAACTAACTCCAAGTATTGAGGGATTTAAAAAAAAGTTTACCCCTTCATACCCCATGGTACACACCTACAATGATTGTGTATAAAGAAGCATCAATAATGTTAGTAAGTAATCTATTTTACAATGTGTGTGACTCACATTGCAAGTATTCATGTTAGCAACTGTAAAGGTTCATATATAGATCTACTCGACACCCTATTATGTATATTGGACTCTTGTCGAGTATGAATTGTCTGTGTATATAAATGGTCAACCTAAATGGTATTCTCATCATGGTTTGTGAACTGTTACATGTTTCTGAGTGTATTATACTAGAGATTTAGATATGTTGAGTCTATCATACTGACATTTGAATACAATGTTAAGCTTACGAGTAATGTCAGTGATACTCATCAATGTATTCATACTAGTACATCTAATTCAGGTAAAAATATTTCAAGCTGTGGTTTTATAAAAATGCATTAGTTTCAAACACCATGCACATTTCAAGTCAAATGATAACTTGTTCCATCATCAATACTACAATTATTTAGATCACCAATGCTTGTATCTCCCACCCAACCTTAAATTCAAGTTTTACACTCACGTAATTAAGAGGCCTTTGACCATATCATGTCTCACCTTCTGGGACTTTAGTGCATTGTCTATCCCAGTCATCAGCTTAGTAACCCTATCTGCAAATCATAATGACTTATCCTTCTTATCTCTAATTTTCAAGTCCCCTAGTAAATTTTCCTTCCTTCAAAATAGCCATCCGTTGCAAGATTGTCCCTGATTAGAGTAAAATGTAAACTTGATTTTTGGGATTATGATTCCATTCCTCAGGTGATATGTAAGACAATTATAAGAAAATTTCGGATTTTTAAGAGATTCAAGATCAATTTATATATTTAACAAGTCATTAGTAACTCATTAATTATTATCATTCGATGTTACCAAACACAAATTTAGTTGCATTTTACAAAATCTATCATTATAAATAGGTATGGTTTTATCATTTCAATTACATAGTTAGGTAATCTGAATCCTAAAAAATCTAAACTCTATATTATGTTCATGTTTCAGAGCCTTATTGCATTTTATAACATTAAGTACATCTTTAAAAGAGATTCTGATTCCCAACCCCTAAACTATTGAGTAAGGTATTTAATGTTTCAGACAACCAACTTGCAAATTGTTTCAAGTCACATTCCATATTACATGACATACAAAGTTAACAAGGTACTTTTAGGGTTTCTGGTTACTGATTGGAAATACATGTACTGTGTACATTAACTTGTGAAGTCTGTTTTCATAATGGAGTTACAAGTAGGGGATCCGATGTACTATGCCTAGGTCAGTACTATATAATAACCACCTACCCACACCTATTCACCTACATGTAAATTACTTTCCATTTATGTAGTCAAATAAGGTATGACTTATTTACACGACATCTTGTAATCTAACATTGTCCCAAAACAACATTATTGCTGATTACTCGCTCCTCAACCCCCAACCGTTTACCTTGCATGTTTTTCTGAGTGATGTTTACGATATTCTTATTCATTGCACTTAATCGTTATTTAGTAAGATAAAATGTTTTAATTGTTTTCTTGTTAGATTTGGGTTGTCAATTAATGGAATTTTATTCCATATTTGTTTTTTTTAATATTGGTAAATAGTTTTTTAAAAGGGACTATACCCTTGTGTACAAAAGAAGGCCTAAAAGCCGGAATAAGAGAGAGGAGCAGAGAAGCTGTAGCAAAGCACAAAAGTTACAGCAAAGAACATCGAAGCCCAGAAACAACTACACAAATGAGACTTAACAGAAAAATAACGGTAACAAAAACAGCAAGCCTACAGCCAAGCAGCAGTAATAAAAACAATAAGGACCAGAAAAAAGTAGTCAGGACTACTTCTTGGCCGCTTGATCAATACTCATCTTTACTTTTTTCCAAGCATGATACATGCCCAACGTGGTCATATGAGCAGCATCCGTCTTATCGAGCTCCTCTCTGGTTCTTTTGCTCTCTTTCTCATTGCCCCAAAGTGTCAGCCGGGACACCGCTAAGATGTGAAACACTTCTTGCATGACCTTCGATGAACTCCTCGATGGCCTTGAAGGCTGCAATATTATACTCATGCCTAGTCTTCGTCTTCCCTAGGCGGGAGTCTAAGGAGGTCAGTTTTTTGTATATGTCATCAATCTGGCTATTGCCAATGCTCCCTTCCCCCTCAATGCTTTTTTTGCCTTTTTGCTTAGCAAGGTTTTTGACCTCATCCTTCAACAATTTAAGCTCAGCCTCTAAGGCCTCCAATCTCCTAGAAGGGTTATCCATTGGTGCCGCCTGGGGACTGGTACTACTAATGTTATCCATATTTTATCTAACATGATGGTTGTTCTTTATAGTTTTGTTTTTGGTTTGTTTTTAGGGTTTCTTTCTTTGTATTTTTGGTTTAATTTCCTTTTCCATCACTTTTGAATTTGGTGAAGCTTAGTTTTCAAAATCTCAATGTTATTGAAAAATGAAGTATTTTTCAATCATCAACCATCAAATTAGGAGTTTGGAGTTCTAGAGAAGGTGGTGAATTCCAACAGAGACCAAATAAAAATTTTAGAATTACGAAATAGGCTCAACCTCTTCCCAAACCATTTTGGGTATCAAGAGTTGAAAAGAATGTATTCACTTACGATTAAAAGTTAAGGCTTGTAAAACAAGGGTCGATTTCCGATGTTGACAAAATCATAACTTCAAATCTACAAAACAAGCCCTAACTTCCATTTGTGCATCCTACTTATATGCTAAGTTTCATCAGCATTCATAGAGTTTTCAAAGAGTCTTCCTGAAGCAAATGTTTGAGTCATCATTAAACGGTAAAGGGAGAGTAAATTATAGCTTCCAAGGCGTGTCTCACCCTTCAAGTATGACATTCGACCATGATAATATTAGGGACACTAACCTTGGCCACATCAATTTTCCAAAATTTTGGTATTGATTCAAATCCCCATCAAAAAATTATTAGATAAAGAGTATTTATGATAGTGAAATTTCCATGAATGCTACTTTTCTAACTCAATACAATTTTTTGAATTTGTGAATACAGTTACAAGACATTATGATGTAGATTCCTAATCAGCTAAGAATGAATATGGGACAATTGTGATCAAGTTAGATACTAACTACTTCAAATATTTCCTTAAGATTATTGATGTCAAGGGATATGCCTTGATCTCTCCACATTCTCTACTCAAGCATTGTAAAGACAAATTTGATGTTTTTGTTAAGGTATTGAATAAGATCTATCTAGAAAATCCTAGGCCATCAGTAAATAAATTCACAAATACCATCCCTCACTCATATTTCATTTAAGAAGTGAATGATATAATGACATTTTTGAGTAGAGAAAGAGGGATCCCTTATTCAAACAAATTTTAGGAATGTATGTATCTATATATTTCCACTATTCACAAAAATGACAATCTCATTTTATTTTTGGAAAATATTAGTAACACTATACAAACTCATATAGTAGAGGTCTAAACTTAAAGAAACTTCTAAATGAAATATTATCTGGAGTATAGTGATATGGGAATGAGGAACTATCTGGGATTGACATCTATCGGGGCAAGGAATGTAACACATATTTACATCTATCCCCAACTTATAACGAAAGAAGGATCAAGCCACTTCATGAGAGTAAATATTAAATTTTTCTTATCTCTCATATGTATCTTTAATAAAGAACTCTACAATCGAATAATATTAGATAGCACTTGGAACGTAGTCAGGATTTGTGGATGCATATTCCTAAAATTCCCAACTTTTACGTATCTTAGAGTGAGGATTTTTGTGTGATCCCTACAAATTACTAAGGTTTTCAATGAACAAGTAGGTGTTAATGGAATTGGTTTTAACAATTACTTCACCTATATAATATTCAACAAAGTAGGCACAAAGATGGAGTTTAGTTTCTAGTGACCTTGGGTAGATACATTTTTGCATAATCTTATAAAGCTAAGAATACTGAGGGTGAGATGTAGAAAATGACAATATTAACCTATCTTCCATGAGTTAGATTTGATTATTGGGGGTGTGGAAGGTCGAATCAGACCAACTAGTGTCAACATATCATATTGGGAAGATATTTGGATCAATTGCAAAGATGAGACAATGGTACGTAAAAGTACTATTAAAAATGACTCTAGAAGAAGTAGACAAGTACATAATTACAGTCATACCTAAGGGCATCTGTGATGAGGGAGAATTTTTACACCTTTTCTAGACATAAACAAACATGAAAGATCAACCACTTCTATGAATCAATTGGTCACTTCAAGAATTCACCATTTTTAAAGAGCTTGTAACCAACATTCTCAATCATACCCACAAATGGTTACTTTCATTAGGAATCACACAAAAAGTTCCAGAATGGGTCCATAATGCAAAAATCTAGGTACAACCAGTGGTAGGACATACCAATACTATAAAAGGATTTAATCCCACTCCCAAGCCTCATAAAATCACAATTATGTGCAAGGGATTTGGTTCTTCTTTTGAATCACTTCCACTGATGTCATCAATCTGAGTATTTCCCCATCATCCACCACCCAAGTTTTGTATTCAAGTCTTTAACGTCATCTTATTTCTTCCCCATTTTTGGTTCCTCCTCCTCCACCCCTCACTCTTCCTTTTCTCACATATTCCATTTCTTCTCCTCCCATGTTCCCGTTCCCGTACTCCCACTTTCACCACTTCATCTCCTACCATGGCTCAATTATTTTACTCTCTTCCCTCACTATCATATGCAGATGTTCTAGCTTTGGGTTATCCTCTAGGGAATCCTCTTCCTCAATAGTCCCTTCCCACTTCCTATCTCATCAACCGTCCCATTTCATCCACCCCTTTCATATATCCTTTCCACCCCTTCCCCACTTGTCACCACTTTTTTACCACTTGTGACTGCTACAATAGCTGCCCTCTCATCACTTATCCATCCTAATATCATGATTTCCTTGAATTTATCATCAAGAAAATGGTGGCCCCAATCCTAGCTGATTTTTCACTGTCATCTTTACATAGTCTCCAGCCACAGTCCACCATTCAAATTTTAGGATTGATCCAGTTAAAATTACACAGCTACCTAGCTATTTTTGTGGGATACTTTTACATAGATGTAAATGTATCCTATTTTTAGAATGCAATAATTGAAAATAGTAGCTAAAATTTCTCAATCTTCTTAATCTATAAATAGGAAGATGCATTATTTATTCAAGGACTTGTAAATCAATTTCATAAGGATACTATCCCATTCTAAGTAATTGTATATAGGATTTAACCTCAATATTATTATACAGAACTAATATTTAGCCTTCTTTCACTTTGATTTGTTTGTATTTCAGTGGCGAATTTTATACTTCTGAATTATTTTTTACTATTAACTGATAATCTATTTTACCTTCACATTAAGTTATCTTTTCTCTAGCAAATCATATGTTGTGATTAATAAAAACTAATTCATAGTGGTTTTTGGAATTGAGATAAATCCCTTATGTTATTGTTGACCAAATATTGTGTCAGAAAATTCGCAACGACACAAGTGTTCATACCATAACCCATATTTAGAAAATTCTTGAGTAACATCGGAGGAATGAGGGAGTATTATTGGATTGCTCAGTAAAATGACAATACTCAAAAGTGGATGCATTAGCCGGAACATCATAGATGACACGTTAATGATGGAATTTAAGTTGTGCATGTAGAGTAGAGGGGGCCACATGCATGGCACGAATCCAAGGTTCATCCAAAGAATAATACTATAATCCCAGATTATTTGGCATGAAATTACATGGAATAGTGATTGTACATGGCCTAATAGTGACCACGTATGATTACAATACCTGAATACACTCTTGGGATCCATGTTATCAAAGCCATGAATAGATACTAATGAAGGTGTTAAATGATCTTTTTGACAACAATAATTTTGGATATGCACTTTTATCTACAAGCACCCTCTTATGGTTTTCATGTGTGTGTGCATGAATCCATCCAGTAAGTGATTTGGTAACATGGAGTTGTCCATTAACCAGGTTTCAAGGACCTCATGCTATTGGCTAGAATGGGGTATTTATCTCTAGAGTTAAAGTTGGTTCTTCAAATTCCTAAAGTCTAGTGCACACAACCTAGCTTTAAAGGAAGGAAAATCTTCTTGTCTAATAGGGAATAGGTTGGCTGCCCAAGTGGAATGCCTTGCTGGGAAAATAATGTGTGCAAAGAGTACTTTCTATATTCTTTATGAATGGTGAGTAGCACCAAGACATAGGGGGGTGCTAGATAAGTCTCTAGTGCATGAAAATGGGGAAAGATGAGCATGGCTTGGATGATTCTCCTTGAGAGGAAAGGTGTGAGTCATTAATTTTGGATCAAATACCTCTAAATCCTAGCATAAACTTGGTCAATCATCATGGCATGAGCATATGGGTGTCTTACCAGAGTTCTTAGATTTTTTATCTCCTCAAAAGTACAAAATTTACACAAAACAATGTTACGGACGCAGCGGCAACTTTAATCTCCTAAAGTTGAGTTGGATGCAAGTTTTTGACACGTTTTCGGGCCCATAAATCTGCCATGCTTGAGGCCATGTTTTTAGGATGGTAATGTCTATATTTAATGAGTCTCTCTAGTGACACCATTTTTGAGCATTAGGTATCTTGTTAGCCTTCTAATTGAGTACTGCCATCTATGACTCCATAGTGTTGTTGGTCTTCTTCCTCTAATCCCCTTTTCATCATGTAGAAGTTATGTTGTGGCAATCAATTCTTTGGTAGGAAACAATCATATTAGTGAAAACTTATAAGAATGTGCATGATTCTAATAATACTAAAAATTATAGTAATTGTCCAGGTCCTAGAGGATAAGATCAGAAGTTTTCTAGGGAGAATTCACTTGGCAACTGGGACCTTTGTTTCACATAGGTTTTCCTATGTTGCACCACTGGCAAACATTGTACTATTTGCAATTATGTTTTTGTCCCTATGAATACAAACCCAATGTTAACCAATACCTATTCAAATGATAGTTTCAACTGGAGTTCAAATTATTTAGCAGTATTTGGTAATGTTAATACAACTTTCTCATTAAAATTTTATACAAAACTTAATCCAGTAAGCACAATAATATTTAAGTCTTATAATGGGAATAAACCATAGTGCATCATACACCATGCAATCATCAAAGAAAATAATTATAAAGTAAGACCAGAAATTCATATTGCAATGATGTTTATACATTTAATCACCTAAAACATGTAATTGCTGATAATTATTACCAAAGGATTATGTAAAAAATACATATTGCTAGTCAAGAAGATTAATGATTTCCCCATTGACATGGTTCTAAACCTGAAGTGTATCCCCAATATCCACCCTTAATAGAGAAATTTTGGGATATCAAGCACGTTTATGCTTTAAATCTATAATGGTCAACCCATACAAATTACAATAAGTTTATCATGCAAGATAGATTTAGGTTAGACATAATACTAAGGAGATTCAACATTGTTAAATTATAAAGAGCGATGATTTTTATAGCACCCTCATGTGAAACCATACCTTTTCAACCCCCTGACAAGGAACCCATGCCTCTTGCATGTTCGATTGATGGAGAAGGAGAATCCTATCTTCAGTGATTACCATCAATGCTCCAACTCCCATTATCCTCTAGGTAATCAACTATTTTTGGAAAGTATTTCATGTAGACTAGGAGGGGTCAGATGGTAATTAATTACTACAATGGAACTTCGTTTACCCAAAACTATTAGCAACAACCAAATAGCTCAAATTCATTGCCAGCTTGTAAAAATAATGGCCCAAATGCTCCACATGTTATTAAGGTGGTCTCACATTATTTTTCTCCCCGCTTAACATAATGGGTATGAAACATGAAATCATATGAACCTTAATGTCACAAGATGTAAGTGGGAAACACTTTCTGAAGTTGACTTCAAGAAGCAATATGTGTGCGACTAAGCTTTGACCAAATGTTTTAGCTCCATACCTACTCGACATGTGCAACGAAAGACACAAGTGACGGGCCATTACACTTCATACTTTGGAGTTATGTTCAATATGAGGGGAGACAACTGCCAACTCTGAGCTACCAAACCCTACACCTCCCTTGATATTACTCACAATCTCTAATTTTTAGTAATGAATATGGCCCATCGACACAATATTTTGATAAGAAGATCACTAAATTTTTTGTAATGCCCAAGTATACTTGTTGATGTGTCTGGGTACCAAGATATACATCCGATAACTACAAGTCCTTCCAACACACTAAAACAACTATTCCTTCACCCATTCGGAGCTTGATATAAACATTCGAATCTTCAGACTTTGGCCTGCATTACCATGTCTATCGAAATATCTATAGGCATATCCTCAGTATTTCACATCTTCCTCCTCTATCCTCTAATGCCTAAAATCTAGATATTTCATGACCAAGATCCCGGTGGGTTTCTATTTAATCCATCTCTCAAGACATCCTAGTTCAAACTCTCCAGGGATGGACCCAAGGTGCTCTATAAGAGTTAAATATGTTTCTAAGGAGCTATATCCAAACTCATACTAATCACTAGGTTGGTCCATACACTTATGAATTGAGCATCCTTGCATGATTTAGGAAGCCCTGAAATTGAGTCGGCTCATGAATCGCTACCACTCCAGGTCGACGACATGCTTCGAGAATGCACCGAGTTGGTTCATGAGAGTTGGGAGCTCGAATCGCCCTTCAGTTTGATCCATAAAATTCCCAAGAGTGGTACACATGTTTACATGATTATGTCAACCTCAAAACTTCGCATCACACAATGTCAAATAGCTCGACGAGCTAGTTTTGGGCTCTAATCCCTTTTTGACACCTTTTTGAATTCAAGCTTGATCCAATAGAGGATTTTCCTCGTAACTCTTCATCAAGCAAGAAAGCCATGGGAACGTATAGGTGCTTCACTAAAAATTTGTTTCTTTACAAGATTTCCAGTCTTCACCTTTGGGCCTCAATTTTTTACCCAAGGGGCTACTTTACTTATGGCATGTAGCACCAAACCTCATTATAATCCACTGATAGAACCTTAATTACAATATTCTCCAAAAGAGCCAATCCTGTCCTTGGAAATCAAGCAACCTTGATTATAGTACAAACTTATGAGATTAGATCTGTGAACCTATCAAACTATTAATCATCATGATAAGAATACAGGTATTGGAAATAATGCTGAAGGTCCTGAATTTCTCCATTGTACATTTATAGCAATTCCTAAAAATGGATATCAAAACCTAAATAGAATAGTGATTTACAAATGTTAAGGTCAGATCTATTATCAACTAATGTCTACATTTAGGCCAAAATTCTGAACACAAGGAATGTAGAATTAAGGGAGTCAAGCTGGTTGTAAGCATGTCTTGCATGTCTTAGGCAAGGTAGCAAAATCACTTGTGAAATTTTTTAACAATTGACCAATTGGGCATAATCCATTTCCTAAACTTATGGTTTATACATAACTCAAAAAATCAGTTCAGGTTACAAGAATGTAATAACTAGCTGAAATCACCTTATTGAAGCAACTTAAGACATTTCTTACAATATCGTTCCTTCATGATTCTTGAATCTAAGCACATGTGGATAGCTTATTCACCCCTTTAAAAGACCCTAAAATTGATATAACCATTAAAAAAGATGATTTGAGTACTAGAGCGTATCAGAAAAAAGGTGATTAACTAAAATGGCTTAATCCTCATTCTAGCAACCTAATCTGATGTTATACAGACTAGTAAAACCTAACTTAAAATAAGTACGCATGAAATAGGGCTGAAATTTTACCATTTATGACCACAACTAAAGATATGAAATATGAAATATTAATATGCAAAATCAGGATTAAGAAATGTCTTAGTTGATTCCTTGATTTTGTAAACATTATGTCAAACTAGTGTTCATAAATAAGCATAGACAGGAGGAGAACACCATATTCACACAACTAGCTTACCTTTAGGAAGTGTATATCAGGATCCAGATATACTGGGCCTCCTAGACTGGTATCAGTGGTTCCCATGGGGCACAATCAAAAATGGTCTGAGATCTGGGTTTCCTCCAATGGTCATATGCGGAAATGTGTTTCAAAACCTCCTTTGGAGGTATCACTATAATGATCGCATGTGTTCACTTCCCATCACGTGAATGTTGTTAAAACCTGTAATTATTTGCATGAACTAAAAACATATCCCAATGAATCTGGTTCACTTGCAAATCCCTAGTTAAACGAGCATTAAAACTTTTACCTAAAAAGAAATGGATGCATATGAAGGGGTTAAGATTTTCCTCAGCCGTGCCAAATGGATGGACTTATCAAAATATTCTGAGAATGACCTAAAAATTTCCATCAATGCATCTCAGACCAAATGTAGTTCTATGTGTGTGTGCTTAATCGTTCCCTAGGTTATCTTATGAAATGTCAGACTCACTTTATATAATTAGCGATGCAATAACTAGATGTAGAATTCTACTAATAAATGGTGCATGGAAAAGAATACACACTCCCCTCCTATGAAGTGTGATGTTTATGAACCAGCCATAGTGTCACCTTGTGATGGAGCTAGATGGATGCAAATGTATCTCTTAGATTCCTTCAGATGGATGCATCCTTAGGTGGTAGCTAGTAACCTGCCTAGTGCTTGGTCCCTCATTATTCAGTCTCATAACTTTATATCCTGATAAGGTTATTGTTAGTGCAAATCAGCAGCACCCCCTGGATGTTGATCAGATTTCTAGTTTGATCACTTCTAAGACATCCAATGTGATTGCACAACATTGAATCTTTTCCCTAAGTGTGGGACTTGTAAAAATGGGAAAAGAATCTCTAGATTAGAAGTTGGTTCCTCAAAATCCTCTGATCAGGTATATTACTTGCACAGTTATAGAGGGTTTGAATTCAAGATCCTACTCTAAATTCCAAAGGGGACAGAGATAAAGAAGTGCAAAAAACTGAAACTAATGCTAATAAGGTGATGCACCAAAGGAGTGGTGAACACTTCTAGTTCTGCAGATAGACACAGATCATGGAATGCAACATAAACATCATGCACAAACTGATAAGATGTAATTGAAAGTTTTAAATGAAGCAAACAACACAACCAAAGGGCTGAAAACTGATCACATAGCCTGTATTGTCATTTCCACTGTCAAAATCCTTGCATTACAACATTAAAAAGGTAGAAAACCTGTTACCACCATCGAGAGGTCTGATACTTGCAAAAATCACTTGTTTAAGGTGAAAGAAGAAGCTTGCTATCCAAAGAAATGTTCCCCCAAAAAAATGAGCCAAATCTGGCTTTTACAATGCATGGGTCAAGCCCAGGAGAGAGAAAACGTGTAAAAACATGGGAGCCATTCCTCATTGAATGAAGATGTATTAAAACAGCATGGGTGTCCTTACAGACCCATGCCCTGACATTTTTGGCCATACTGAAGGAGAATGCGACCCATTTTGCATTAAAACTAGTTGTTGAAACGTCATTTCTGACCATTACCACGTGCCATAGGTGTTTTTCAATTTTCTCCCTCCAAACTCCATCAAAATGCAAAAATGACCCCATAATCTTGTAGAGAATTTCACCATCTTTCCATTTATATAAAGAACGTGAAAAACTGAGCTCTGGATCGAAAGATATGGCGATTTGAAGTTTTAGTTCAAAACAGGGCCCAATCAGGTCGGCGAGCAAAAAGTTTGAATTTTTTACCCGTTTGGTTTTTGGAAAAAATTTCAAATTTTCCCCATGCTCCACCACTTGGATGACACATGTCAGGATCTAATTCGTCCACGGGCTCATCCTTTGAAAATTTCTTTCGGGCCCTTCCTTAAAATTTTTTGCCACTTGGACACGTGGCACTATTTTATTGGCTCGGGCCTGAGGGGCGCACTTTGCCCTTCGAAAATTTGGCATTTTTCACTTTGGGAAAATTTCCCATTTCCCCCCCACGCTCCGCCACTTGGATGACACGTGTCAAGATTCCATTCGATGACGGGGGCAGCGGGCCAAAACTTTTACCTTTGAAAACTTTGACCGAAACTTGGAAAATTTTCTAAGTCCTTCTTTTCCCCGCCACTTCCTGGGACACATTCTCCCGCATCGGCCGATTCGGGCTTCCTTGTCCCTGCTTGTGGCTTTTTTGCCTTTTCACGTCTCATGCGTCCCTCACGTACTTTTGTCCCGGCTGTCCCGGATGAATATCTCCGAACTGCCCGAAATGGACTGTCTTTCGGCAAACCGGTCAATTCGCGTCCCACGCGTACTTTTGTCCTAGCTGTCCCGGACAAATATCTCCGAACTGCCCGAAATGGACTGTCTTTCGGCAAACCAGCCAATTTGCGTCCCACGCGTACTTTTGTCCCAGCTGTCCCAACCCGCGCGAAACAAAAAACTTAGGATGATTTTTCCTTTTAACTTTCGGTTGATTCGGCTTTTCACGTCCCTCGCGTCCCGATGTTCCAACTGTCCCGCGGACCGCCTGGGACAAAAATGTCTGACTTAGCCGATTTTCTTGATTTTTTGGCCCCAAGCTTGGTACGATGAACCTCAGTACGACCCGAACCCTTCAGACCCGAAATGCTTTAAAACAGTCCTGCAACCTTATTTTTTGCATTTTTTCCATTTTCTCAACTTGTTGGGATTTCTTCTTGGATGGGAGAGTTAGAGAGAAGCCGAGGGGGCACCAAAAACATGATTTCGGGCCTTGAATCAATCTACTTGCTCAGGACTGAATAATCTGATGCATGTTATCAAAATTACCTTGAGGGTGAATTTTGGATAACAATTTTGGCGACTCAGTGGGGTCATCTGCCTGCTGGATGAAGTTACCAGTTGCCTAAAGCATCCATTGGGCATGGAGTCATGAGTTGTGTATTTCGGAACCCCAACTGACTTAGAATGTTGCAAGGAGGAAGATGGAATATCACCCGATGGAAGCAAGGGCTGCAAAACATCTCCAGGGACAGTAAGCCTGTGCCAAAGCACTTAGGGAAATCAAAACAACCTACAACAAAACAATGTGCACAAGCACTTGGAGGAATGAAAACCTAAGCTAATATTTACAAGGTGGAGAATTTCCCTTTAGTAGCAATGCTTTAGATAGATTCCATTGACTGGAATCTACAATTCTTCGCCATCCAATGAAGACAATTGGAAGGCATTGTTGTCCTTACACTTTGTGACCATGTATGGGCCACTCCAAATGGCATCAAATTTTGAATGCCTTCCCGGTTTTGCTCTATCTGCATCCCATTTTAACACTAGATCTCCAACTTGGAAAGATCTACTCTTGGCCTTCCTATCAAAGGTCTTCTTGATCAAAGCTTGATCCTTCTCCATTGTTTGGGATGCCTGATCTCTGATCTCTTGGAGCTCCATCAACTCTGCATATCTCACCTCCATGGGCCCAAACTCTAGCAACTCTAACTACTTCATGAGTTCGAATGTTGGCAACTCAAGTGACATGGGCAAGATTGCCTCTCTTCCATAAACAAGCCTGAATGGAGAGTTACCTGTGGATCTCTTGGGAGTTATCCTATCAGCCCATAAGGCTGATTTCAGTTTGGTATGCCAAGACCTCTGATTCTCATCAAGAGTCCTCCTAATGATCCTCAACAAGTTCTTGTTTGTAGATTCAGCCTGGCCATTACCTTGAGGGTAGTAGTTTGATGAAGTACTTAGGTAGATCCCGTTCTTGACAGCCCACTCAGTCACCTTGGATCTAATGAATGCTAATGCATTATCTGAGATTATTGTAGCAGGTATGCCAAATCTGGTTACTATCCCCTCATAGAAGTCTAAGATGCTAGACTCATTTGCTTCCTTGAGTGCTACTGCTTCAGTCCATTTGGTGAAGTAGTCTGTGGCTGTCAAAATCCACTTATGCCCTTGGCTTGAATTGGGATTAATGACTCTAATGAATCCTAAACTCCATTGCATGAATGGCTGGTCAACTGAAATTGGATGCAATGGGAGGGCAGCAAGCCTCTCTTTACCTGTGAAGAATGCACAATTCTTGCACCTTTTGATCCACGCGAAGCAATCACTGAAAATCTTGGGCCAATAATAACCAGCCTTCATGATTTTTAGGGCTATCACTCTTGGTGTAAAATGACCACCAGCTGGTCCACCATGGAACTCTTCCAACACCCTATGAATCTGATTTGTGTTAATGCATCTCAGCAGCACTCCATTCACATCTCTCTTGAACAAAACACTGTCTACTATGGCATATGGGACAGCCTGCAATCTGAAGTGTCTTCTTTGGGTTTTGTTCATCTCTGGAGGGCATAGGCCCATGCTTAGGAAGTGCATTATACCTTGGGTCCAGCAAGGAGTGGGGACACCATTATCCTCTTCTTGAGTGCTACCTTGCACATGGATGTCTTGAACTGTCAAAATAGTCTCTTCTTTATTGCATACTCCTTTTTGCTTGCCCAGAATCAGCTGCTCACACAATCATTTTCCTCTTACCATCTTGGTGACCTTGATCTCAATGTCATATTCCATGACATGAGTGATCCAACCTACTCTTTTCTCATTCAAATCCTTGTTGAGGAGGAAGTCCTTTACTCCCGCATGAGAGACCAACAACTGAACTTTGTTGTTTGAGACTAGATGCTTGAATTTCTTCAAGCTTCTGATTACTGCAAGTACATGCTTCTCAATAAAAGAATATCTCACCTCATAGTCCTCCAGGCTTTGGCTGAAGAAAGAAATTGGCTGCTCATCATTGTCCTTGTTCTGCTGCACCAAAATGGCAGAAATAGTATCATTACCTCCAAATGCATAGAGGATGAAATCCTTGGAGAAATATGGGTTGATGAGAGTTGGTGCTTGGGAGATGGCTTCTTTGATTGCTTCAAAACCCTCCTTGCCTTCTGTTGTCCACTTGAAAGCCATGTTTTTCTTCAACATTTTGGTGATAGGTTTGACAAGGGCTGCAAAATCTGGGACAAACCTCCGAACCAAGTTTATTCAACCCAAGAAACTCTGAATGCTTGATTGGCTTGGCAATGGTAGTGCTCTTATGACTTCAATCAACTCTGTTCAATTCCTAATCCTTCATTGGAGAGGTATGGCCATGTGTGGATTGACTAACCTTCATGTTTCTAGGAAGATACACTGGGCTTAGTATTCAAAGACACTCCAAATCTCAATGGTGTGTTGAGCCAGACTTGGGATCTGAAACCTTTCAAGGTCTTCTGTAGTTCCAAGCAAACACATCAGGGATATCATCAAGGTATGATCAGCAGCATGTATGAACTCATACTTTTCTTGTTCAGTTGTCCATCTGCTCCAATTTGCAATGGTTTGTTCCAGCTTGGATAGCCCAAGATGGCATTTTCCTGAATGCATAAGTTCTCCATCTTGACTGTGAAGGCTGTCTTGAACTGATCTTCTTTCCTAAACTGATCATTGGGATTGAAAATGGACTCCAAAGTGAGTAAGTCCCTTAGGCAGCTTGTTAACCTCACAGCTGTACCACTTGGTCACCATACTGCTGTTCTATTTTTTCCTTAGAAGGGAGCTGAGAACTCAACTTCTTCTTACAAGAAATGGATGATTTGCCGGTCATTCTCAAACACTTGCCAACTTACATTGTTATCCGACACTGGAGGCCTCACAATCACATGGATGTTTGGTTGTACCTTGTCCTTTTGAATGTTGTCCACAATATCAAAGGCTACCCCAACTGCTGCAAGCCTGTCAGCAGCTTGGTTCTCTTTCCTAGGAACTGATTTGATGCCAAAGCCCTCAAAATCTTCAATGAGGTCCCACACCCTGTTCTTGTAGCACTTGAGTAGATCATTCTTGGCAGCATGTTGCCCTTTGACCTGATTTACAATCAATTCACTGTCACCAAAGACTTGCAAGTTCTTTATTCCTCTCTTTATTGCCCAATGCATCCCTTGCACCAAGGCTTCATATTCAGCAGTGTTATTGGAGCATGCAAACTAAAATCTAAAAGCTGAATAATACTTTACTCCTTGAGGTGAAACCAGCATGGCTCCCCCTCCGGCACCTTGTCTACTCCTTGATCCATCAAAAAACAGCTACCATACCTCATTGTCATCCTTGTGGTCTGGCTTGGTGATGCTAGGAATGGGCTAATCTTCTTCATGTATGCAATAGAATCCTAGCTCAGATTCTTCTACTTCTTGATAAGGATCAAAAGCATGCACCTTGTTTTCCCATTCATCAAGAGTTAGATCCGGGATGCTTCCAACCTTGGTGTCAGCTTCATCAGTGCTTGGGTGATCTTCTTGATCAAATGTTGAACAGTTGGCATTGATCTGACTTGGAGTGTAGGGCTCAATGTGGAAGTTTGCAATAGGTTCAGACCTGATTGTAGCTTTGGTTCCATACCTCATTCTGAACAGCATGTGTGACCAATCAGCAGACAAATATCCTCCAATCTTGGCTGTGAAATCCCTTGACAAACATAGGGCAAAGAGTGGTGGAAGGTCTATAACTGATACATCTTGTAAAACAACAACATTTGGACATGCATGCAAGGTAAGACTCAAGTTTCTAATCACCCCAACTGTTGTTACTGCTGTCCCATCCAACTGCACTACCCCTTTGGATATGGTTTCATATTGAAGTCCTAGCTGATCAGCTATTTGCTTGGGCATCACTGAGCTACTTGCCCCGGAATCAATCATGCAATTGTGCACCAATTGGTTTCCAATGATTAATGAGACATAAAAAGGAGGGGGCTTCAACATTTTACCTTGCTGTCCTCCATGATTCCCTTCAGGCTGGGCAGCATTTGTGAGCACCTTCTCTTGCATTTGGACTTGCTGATTCGAAGTTGGCCAGTCCTTCATGGCAGCTTGTAGCAAATCTCTCTGGCCTGGGATAGATAGGGATTCCCACATTGATATATTTACATTTGTCTTCTTCATCTGATCAATGATACTAAATGGTGATGAAGGATCTCTTTGTTGTCCCTTGGTTTGCATATTCATCCCTTGCATGTGGGCAGCAACAACTGGTATTTGAGTTGGTTTAGGAGCTGGTTTGGGTGCTCCTTGCATGTTTGGGAAACTGGATTTTGTTTGCCAAAATTTGTGGAGTGGTAGAAGGTTGTGGATTACTTGGAGCCAATGGCTGTCCTTCACCCAAATTTCTCCTTTTTGACCTTGTGTTGGCTGCAACACCTTGAGAGGGTATGCTTGATTCATGCCACAGAAATCTTCTGCTTGCCAATTGACAAGAGTGGTTTCATTTGGAGCTGATTCCTTGTTGAGAATGCTTCTTGCTGCTGATCCTCTTCGTGGCTGGACTCTTGCACCCTCCACACCATGATTTGTCACCATTAATAGCTTGATTTAATGCACCATTAAAGCACATTGATTGGTTATGTGGTTCATTGCATGGAAAACACCAATCATATTCCTGGGCAATGTTGTTTTGTGTTGGTACCAATGCTCTTAGATGTGCAGATGCATACATTGAGGATTATAGGGCTGAAATGGTCTGTTGGCAGGAGGCCTTGCTTGATTCTGATTTATGCAGCTGGATTGGGTGGTCTTTGAGGCTGATATGGCTTGCCTGTTAGGCTGAGCTTGAGGCTGGAAGGAAGGTCTAAAACCTTGAGCTTGTTGCCTCTTGAGAGTAACCAGCTCATTACCTAAATTTTGCAATTGCTTCATGACTTCTTGAAGCTCATTTGGGGCACTTGGAGATGAAGTAGAAGCTTCATTTGAACTCTGATTTCTAGGAGTGGGAGAAGGAGCTAAATTAGGTGCTTGATTAGTGTTTGGGCTCTCTAAACTTGGAAATAATGGCATGGGAGGTCTAGGGGCTAGCTTTGCCAGCTTGGATCAAACAATTTTCAGCCCTAATGGCAATGCTATAAGCCATAGGGATAGTTATGCCTCCCATGGATTGAATCAACATAGAAATATCAGAATTTAGAGCTTTGAGGTAGTAAAGAAAAGCACCTTCTGTTGTTGGCCTGACTGCCACTGGAATTCTCTCCCAAGTCCTTTGAAATCTGAAATTAAAATCAGTCAGCTGCTCATTGGGAGCTCTCTTGATGGTTGTCAGCTGCTCCAAAAGAGACAAGTTGTCTCCCTTTTCCCCAAACTGCTCATGGAGGGCTATACATAGCTGATTCCAATTTTGAATAGAACCTAAGGCAAGACTCCTAAACCATTGCAAAGCTTTCCCCTTGAATGAAGATGCCAGCAATTTGACAGCAACTTGCATCTCATTGATCTCATGGATTGCACAAATGTTAGCAATGTCCTTAACATGATCACCAGGAGTAGGTCTGATTTTCTCCAGTGAAGTATGGAATGTTCTTCAATGCTGCAACTGGGATTGGATTTTGTGCATTGAGAGCAAGTGGGCTGCTGCCAGTGAAATTGACATAGGGGTTCGTTTTGTGCCATTCTAATTGGTCTTAGAACCCTTGTTGACTGAATGAAAGGCCTACCAGGTGGAGGAGTTGAGAGAGTTCTGTTTGGTGGAGATGGAGACCTTTGAGATCTTCTTCCCCTTTTCCTTCTTCTTGGAGATAACTGTAGATATTCAAACAACACCTCTTCTTCTCTAGCTCTTGACCTTGTAGTGATTCTTCTCATGAGTTTTCAGGCTCTGCACTGCTGAAACCAGTTGATTCTTCCCCTTGGAGTCACCAGATGTGTAATTTATAGCTCTTTTAAGTAAGAAAATTACAGCAGATGCACATCAACTTTTTGCAATGAAAATGAGACCTCTAAGGTCCCACCGGGCATGCCAAAACTGTTAGTGCAAATCAGCAGCACCCCTGGATGTTGATCAGGTTTCTAAGTTTGATCATTTAAGGCATCCAGTGTGATTGCATAACATTGAAACCTCTCTCCAAGTGTGGGACTTGTAAAATGAGAGAGGAATCTCCAGATTAGAGGCTGGTTCCTCAAAATCCTCTGATCAGATCTACTTATTTGCACAATTGCAGAGGTTTGAATCCTAATCTAATCTAAATTGCCAAGGAGACAGGGATAAGAAGATGCATAAAATTGAAACTAAACTAATAGGGTGATACACCAAAGGAGTGGTGAACATTTTTGCTCTTGCAAGTGAACACAGATCATGGAATGCAACATAGAACTCATGCACAAGCTGATAAGATGTAATTGAAAGATCTGAAATGAAGCAAACAACACAACCAAAGGACTGAAAACTGGATCACAGAGCTTGTATTGTCATTTTCACTGTCAAAATCCTTGCATTACAACATCAAAAGGTAGAAAAACTGTTACAACCATGGGAGGTCTGATACTTGCAAAAATCACTTGTTGAAGGTGAAAGAAGAAGCTTGCTATCCAAAAAAAGTGTTCCCCCTAAAAAAATGAGCCAAATCTAGCTTTTACAATGCATGGGTCGAGCCCAGGAGAGAGAAAATCATGTAAAAAACATGGGAGCCATTCCTCATTGAATGAAGATGCATTAAAATAGCATGGGCATCCTTACAGACCCATGCCCTGACATTTTTGGCCATGCTGAAGAAGAATGCCTAACCCATTTTGCATTAAAACTGGTTGTTGAAACGTCATTTCTGGCCATTACCACGTGCCAGAGGAGTGTTTCTTGATTTTATCTCTCAAAACTGAACCAAAATGCAAAATTGACCCTGGAATCATGTAGAGAATTTCACCATCTTTCCATTGATATAAAGAACGTGAAAAATCTGAGCTCTGGATCGAAAGATATGGCGATTTGAAGATTTAGGGCAAAAACAGGCCCAAAACGGAACGACGGGCAAAAAGTTTGACTTTTTTACCCGTTTGGTCTTTGGAATTTTTTTTCGCTGAAATTTTCCCCACGCTCCGCCACTTGGATGACACATGTGGCTCTTTCGTCCATGGGCTCATCCTTTGAAAATTTCTTTCGGGCCCTTCCTTAAAAATTTTTGCCACTTGGACACGTGGCACTATTTTTCTTGGCTCGGGCTCTAAATGGGCCATTTTGTCCTTTGAAAATTTTTGCATTTTTCACTTTGGGAAAATTTCCCATTTCCCCCCCGCGCTCCGCCACTTGGATGACAAAATGAGTATGTCAAGATTCCATTCGATGGTGAGAGCAGCGGGCCAAAACTTTTACCTTTGAAAACTTTGACTGAAACTTGGAAAATTTTCTAAGTCCTTCTCCTTTCCCCACCACTTCCTGGGACACATTCTCCTGCATCGGCCGATTCAGGCTTCCTTGTTCCTGTTTGTGGCCTTTTCACCTTTTCACGTCCCACGCGTCCCTCGTGTACTTTTTCTCCTCGGGCTCCTGGTATGTCCCAGACTGCTTGGGACAAATATCTCCGAACCACCCGAAATGGACTGTTTTTCGGCAAATCGGTCTTGATTCGCGTCCCATCTCGTACTTTTGTCCTGGCTGTCCCAAACCATGTGAAACAGAGACTTAGGTGATTTTTCCTTTGCTTTCGGCCGATTCGGATTTTTGTGTCCCTCGCGTCTTCTACATCCCAACTGTCCCACGGACCGCCTGGGACAAAAATGTTTGACTTAGCCGATTTTCTTGCTTTTTCGGCAAAAACCAAGCTTGGTACGACGAACCTCAGTATGACCCTTCAAAATGCTTTAAAACAGTCTTGCAACCTTTTTTTTGCATTTTTTCCATTTTCTCGACTTGTTGGGATTTCTTCTTGGATGGGAGAGTTAGAAAAAGGGACCCAAGGGATTTCAGACCTTGAATCAATCTTACTTAGCTCGGGACTGAATAATTTGATGCATGCTATCAAAATTACCTTGAGGGTGAATTTTGGATAACAGTTATCTTGCTTGAACTTCATAATTAACTCTAAAACAAGACCAATTCAAATATTAGAAGCTCAAATAGCTAGAAAGTTCCCGCAAAATGAGAGGAAAATAGTGTACAAATGAGAATCAGGGAACCTTGAAGGGGACTAGGAGTGCCTATGGTACCCCATTCGTGGCTAGGTTCCTGAAGTCATGGCTCAGTTCCCTAGTTAGAAATAGGAAAAATTTAGAATGAGTAATACAAACTTGGAGAATATATGTATGATCTAAAATAAAGATAGAAATCATTGCAACATGGCCAAAGACATGGGTTAAATTTAACTCTCTTCTATTAATTGGCCATATGATTTTGTAATATAATACCAAGACTAAATGTGACTTTAATTTCCATGATATTGTTCTACATTTTGATTGCCACTTGTATGTTGGTGAGGAAATCCTCTAGTAACATAAAGTAAATAGAGATGCGTACCTAATTGGTTTCCATTGTATAGTGATTCTAGAATTTGTCATTCCAAAGGACTAAATATTCATGGGGTGATAAATTGCTACATGGAGCACATAGGATAGTGTCATAAGACAATCAGGGCCATAAGTGGCTGAATGTAAATAAATAAGTGTGCACACAAGAGAAATTTATGAAAATCCCAGCAAACATAGAACAAATGGGATAACTGACAAGGATAGCTTTCAAGCTAGGAAGAAAATTATTCCTACATGATTACCTGAAATGTTTTACATGAAACACACGTTATAATGTTATAAATGTAAAATTTATGTCAAATCATGTGTGAAGCAATGTAGTGTCTGACTATTTTAAAAGAAATGAAACAAAAACATCATGTTGCATACGAATGTCATACACCCAAGAGGTATTATGTCAAGGATTGTTGCTGCATATAGAATATTTGTTGAAATGAGTCATAAATAGATATAAAGTTAATTACACATGTTTAGGGGTAAAGATATGTGACATATGGGATATCTCAAAGAACTAGCATGGTTGTAATAAAGTGAACATGTAAAGGAAAGTGAAAACAAGAGTAAATACAATAAGAAGATGTAGTATGATATGGATGCATGAAATGAATGCAAATTTACTGATAGAGTTGTGTGTTGAGTGAATGGAATTTTATGTAGTGAGGTTCATTTAGTATGACCCTCAGTAGTCAAGAAAGAACCATAAATGAGATTGTGTCAAGCGGGAAATGCGTACAAACTAAAGTGTTGTGTATAGTGTGCTGTGATGAGTGGGTAGTGATGATATGCCTACATACAGATGAAGTAAGTGTAACCCTATACCCTAAGTTTATACATAAAAAAGATGAATATAAAAGGAGTGGCATGATGTATCCTAAAGCTTATACCACTACAAGGTGATGGAATAGGTGAAAGAGTCGATTTATCCTATAGCGTATGTCACGAAATAATGAGTGTGCTAGAAAAAGTGATGATGATGTTTGATGAAATGATGATGTAGCCTACGATGTTTATTACTAAGCTAGTAATTGTTTCACATAATATAAATTTTAATGATGAACGCATGAATGTGGTGAAGTCTATTTTTGATGTATACCCTCAACAGTCCATTGTTTGATGACATAGAGTGCATCATCGAGTAGTGATTAAAACACTTAGAAGAGAATATGCAAAATGTGGAATACGCATAGTAGGGTGTATAACATATAATGTATGATGATAAGATGACATAATAACTCTGTAAATAGTAGATGTAATATGTAAGTTGTAGTATGTAAAATTCAAGATGACAAAAAGTTATGATGTTGTAAAACACATGAACAAGTGATGGTTATGGTGTAATGTGTGAAGCATTTGATCTAGAAGGTTTATGGTGGATGTAGTTAGAAAAACAATCTATATAACGTATAGTACAGTATGTGGGGTTTATGTGTATATCATTCCCTCAATAGTCAAGTGTGAACTGAAGCACAAGAGTGTGTCATCAGGTAATGGTGATATCAAGCATGTAGTAAGATGTGTATGGTGTATGTAAAGATATAAATGTCATTAATGATAATTCATAAGATTTATACTTATTCATTCTATGGAGAATAAGTTGATGATGCCCAAGTGTACTATAGGGATGATGGACATATATGTAACAACACAAGAGGTTCCATTTCATTATGGGAGATATTAAAAAATTTCCATGTCATTCATAAAAGAGGTACAACATAATGGTAGCATGAAGAAAAATTAGGATTTTTCATCTAGACATGTAATATTTTGAAATGTGTTCCACCCATAAATAGAAGGAGTAGCTGCAAGTTGAATAAAATGAATTGGAAATGGAAGTGGAAACTATTGGATGGGAGCTAAATTTTGAATGTGAAAAATTTGGTGGTATTGGTTGATGAAATGCTACAGAAGAATCGATAAGAGAATAAAGTTGATTAATTTAATGAGAGATGGTTGCATATATTTGACTTGAATAAGATGTAGATATCTCACTGAGAGGAGGAGGTGATATATTGATTTGTTGAAGTGGTTTCTTAGGTGGTGCTTGACATTTTTGTAGAATGATCATTAGAAGTGATAGCATGATTCTCATTAGATATAAATTAATTAGGTTTAGGAACCCATTGAGAAGCAACTGTGTAGATGGGCATGTAATCAAGAATTTTGTGTAACAAATGAAATGATACCATAATTGACCTAATGGCAATATTTTTATTACATCTTGGTTTAAAACGTGGCCATGGTGTCATAACAATCATGTATATTATTTGTCTATTGATTTGATGATATTTTAAATATGGATGACCTTCATATTATTTCTATCCGATAAGGAGGATAGTAATGAGTAGGTGCCTAACGTGATAATTGTGATAATAATCATTAAGAATGTTAATGTTTCTTACAATATGCAATCAAGGGTGGCAGCTCTTGGATTTCTATGTATTGAAAAACTCACTCATATCATTTCTATGTACCTTAACATTGAGTGAACATAAGCTCATTGTAAAGAAGAGTTTTCAATAAGCATGAGCCATCAGAAAATTGCTAATGATGTGATAGAAAATCATCATCAATATACATCCCTTGATCATGGATCCTATAGCATCAAATCCAGGCCCTTAAATCTTGTAATAATTGAATGTGCATATCATGTAAGCAAAATAATTTCATTACATGGATGTATCATCAAAGGACTAGTGTCATACAAAAATATGTCCCTTCAGTCATGATGCAATATATTGCTAGGGAACATTATGTTTAACGTATAAATAATACATAGAGTGGTATTATGATGCATCTTACAGAAGAATTAGACATTATCCATTTGTGTAATTTTGGAATCAATGATAACATGTGAATGCATAACTGCTAGATCCTAGAACGGAGAATGTGTTCTTATTCACCATATATCTACTACATGTCTAGACTGTGAACATTAGCTTCTAGTGTACTTTAATGCCTCATAGGAGCACTATCGATAATACACCCTCATTTAATGGTAGTAATCACCGCTAACTAGTGTAACAATTCATACCCACCAGACATTCTAGAAATGTATACCTGAAGTCCCTACATGAAAGAAATTTAGAGGAAATAAAAGAAATACTTAGTCTCTTTTTGTATCTCCTTGCATTTGAGTATGATCAGTGTATGAATCAGGTAGAATAGGAGCAAGAAAGCTTTTTGACAGGTCTATCTCAAAAGGTAGCAAGTCCCACAACTTGTGGATAGACCCAAAGGTGTATCCAAATCAGAGAGTAGAGGCATCTATGAGTGCACTGGTATAAACATATAGGTGCCTTGGTCTGTGGATATCGGTGATAACCTCCTCTGGATAGGCATCACAGGACTGTTGACCTATGTGAACTGATCTCACAAAATGTCGTTGATGATGATCACCTCAAATGTGTCCGAAATGAGACTTGATAATTGGAAGAAAACATAGCGATTCATTTACCAGATAAAATATGAGAATTCCTAAATTTCAATGATGGTCCCATGGGGCATATAGAAATTGATGGTTGCTCAAACGTGCACCCATGTCTCAGATCTAGAAAGGAAATCGAGGTTTTTGAGACCAAAATGGAACTGTCCCCAAGTTGTGGGACCTTTCGAGCTTGAGACAGATACCTCTAGAGAAGGCCAATTCCTCTATCTATTTCTACTACTACTACTACTCCTAGATGCTGAAAGGGGAAACTAAGATAAGAATTCCAAGGGACCAGGGATAGAAGGATAACATGAAAAGGGAAAACTACACTAAAATGGAGGTGATAACACCAGAAATAAAGGGGGATGAACATTATCTACTTCATGAGTGCAAGAATGATAGGAAATGCATGAAAGAGAGGCTAAGCATGAGTATCACATCAAAACATGCATATTCACCAGATCATTCTCATGGAACAAAACTAAATATGGGACTGCAAGGGACCTGAAGTAGGCACAATGAGCACACAACATCAAAGACAATAGGAAAGAAATAAGAAATAAATCACATGTTAGGATAGAGAATATTCACAAAACAATGCTTCTATTACTTCCAGGAAATGCACAAAATATTACAATGATGAAAGAGGCCGATATCCACATGCAAGAGACAAGATCATAGAGGTCTGCAACTCAAAATAAAGTAAAATATGGA
Source organism: Taxus chinensis (assembly GCA_019776745.2). Classification (NCBI taxonomy): domain Eukaryota; kingdom Viridiplantae; phylum Streptophyta; class Pinopsida; order Cupressales; family Taxaceae; genus Taxus; species Taxus chinensis. The sequence goes on along the minus strand of JAHRHJ020003466.1, from coordinate 97,340 downwards.
GTCCTTAACAAACTGCACGTTAGGATCCAGAGTGTCCTCAACATAAAAAATGAGCTCTATGCTCTTACATTTATAGATGAATCCATGGAGGAAGAAGGGAAAAGGAGGGAAAACCTGAATTTGAAACACAACCACCAACAAGAAGCATTTAATGTCTATAAATTCACTTGAAAATCTTTGAAATATGCTTCCCTAGTGAATTTTTGACATGTGTTGAAGACAAGAAGAGGAGAATGGATCATATCTAGATTGGGTGGTTGGAGCAATCAGATCTTCTCATTAATGTTTAGAGAGATACGTTTTCTCGTTTCTCACCTACCAGATCTTACCAGGAATTTGAATTTAAATTTTTTTTTCATTGTAGCTAATTTCAGCAGACTCTCTGAGAATTCTAGGCGCACACTGATCTAAGATATGTAGCTCTATAGAAAAAGATATGGACTGTCAGAAGATGTCAGATTCATCAGTTGGCATACGTAAAACATGTGGCGCGTGCTGATTGAATTGAATGGTGGCCAAATGTGTACAACTATTTGTTGTTTTTTACCACATGTTAATCATTCATTTTGTTGCAAGGATTTGACTGCCTTATTGGTGCACTTTGATTGGTTCATGCATGACACACTTAAGCATGTCAGAATATTTCCTGGCATAGAAGGTCACAAAGATGGGTCTAGGGAGAAGACAGAAGGAAAGTGCATAAGGGCATGTACCGAGGAAAAATGAAGCAAACTCATGAGCAAAGAGCTTTTGGTGAAGGCGTAACTATTACAAAGTAATAGGTGTGGCACACGAGAGGGCCAGGGACTCAGCCGATTGAAGCAAGTATGAGGCAAGCAGGAGGAGTGAAACAAAGAGGAAAAGAAAAGGGCATGTAGGGAAGCTGTGAGCAAGGGAATGTGCCAAGTGATCTTGAGCACACACAACACTACAATGAATAACTTAGATCCAGAATGTATACAAGTTATCCAAGTAACTAGGAGAGTTATTTGGATAACAAAGGGGTCAAATTGTCCTCTACTGGAAAATGGATGGAATAATCACCAAAAATTTCACTACATCATCTCAAACTCAATGTAGTTCTAGGTGTGTGAGTGTGTGTGTAATTTTTCCCTAGGTTTCTCTTGTGCCAATCTCACTTTGTGAAGTACCAATAAAAATAACTAGATGTGGAATGTAGTAATGTGTGCATGAAAAATAGTAGACTCCCCTCTTATGAACTGTGATACAGATGAACCAATCTTGTGGGCCTTGTGATGGAGCTAGATGGATGCAAATATAGCTTTAGATTCCTTTGATAGATGTAACTTTTGTCAAAAATAACTCCCCTAGTTATTTTGACAACTTATGTTTTATTTTGACATTGATGTTTCACATTATAGGTTGCACACTCTCAAGTTTGTTTCTTTGACACATGTTATGTGACTGTGGATCTTCTATGCGCCCTGCATGTCTTGCTTCATTCTTCCTTCTATTTCCTTCTCTATATTCTACTATATACTTATAATTCCCCTTTGCACCTTCCCTTTGTGCGGAACTTTCATTCTAAATTTCTACGCACCCCTCGCACGTAGATCTGAAAACTTGCCTTCTAAAATGGCTAAGTCCCTAGGATTCCTCTTGTGTGGTTGCATACAAAAAATTACTGCACGCCCATTTTCTTATGGTATTGTTAGTTGGATGCTCATGCCCTTCTTCCATACATTCCTTTTGTAAGTATTCCTTCTTTCCTACCGCGCTTGTTGCATTCATGTACCTTTCCTTTTCACACATACCTTTGCAACTCTCGCTTTTGTGCCTTATGTATTATGCACCAGTCATTATGCGACATCATCTTTCATACTTGAGTGTGGTACATATAACCTATCAAAGCACAAAAACAAGGTGTCAAATCTAGAAAACTAAATGGTGCATGATGTGTTAGTAGAAAAGACAAAACAAATCAAGAGTTGGTTGATTTCCTTAGTCAATCAGTGCACGCCATGTGTCATTGCATGTTAGAGTGACCTTACACTTCTAAAAATAATAAATTCTACTGCAGTTCTCAGATTGGTGCGTGCATGGGCTTATTAGAGAGCTACTGACACAAGCTACACATTATACTCTTCAAATTCAAATCTAGGTAGGATTTGGTAGGCATAAAATATGGAAACATCTTTTTGATCATGAATGCACACATCTAATCAACCTAAACTGCCATATTTCAATCAGATATCACTTTCTTCCTTCTTCCACATGCCAAATAGACATGTGGAAGCACATACAATAGCTCTGACAGGTGTATTTTTAGGCATTTATCACTTGTTGTTGGAGGTTGTAGATTTGAATCTGATTTTCCCTCCTTTTCTCCTTATTTTTTCTCCTTCTTCTTCTATAAATAGCATAGAGTTCTATCTTTGTAAAAAGGATCACTCTCTATGTTGTAATGGCACCATGTCAAAATGGTGGCTGAACTTCCCATAGGTTTTCAGATACCTTGGCATGGTATCTGTAATGTATTCTCACCTCCTGTCATGAATGTAAATGACGGTGTGCATCCCTTAAACAATAAAATCATGTTTTGTGGAACTCTTGTCTTTCCATTTCTCTTTTTCATTACATCTCACCTCTCTATTTGTGTTTTCTAGTATGCTATGCATATTCCTGCTTACAGTCCCCATGTGTTCAATGTGTTGCATGTGCACTGGAAGGTCAAGACCGTGTGTTGATCAGTGGCACTGCTTTTATCTATCCTCTTCTCATCACACCCTCTCTGTTTCCTTTGCTTCTTGTGGAGAGAGATCAACCCTTTTCCTGGCAATTATCATGCCTTCTTTATCTTAGGATTTCCCCTTTCTACACATCCTTATAACCCTAGTACCTTGGCATGTTTATTCTAGGATTTTCTTTCAACATTAGGAGTAACAGTAGCATTAGAGATAGCTAGAGGAACCAACCTTCTCTAGATATCCGTCTCAAGCATGCAAGGTCCCAAAACTTGGAGATGGTTCCATTATTGTCTCAAACAACTTGGTTCTTTCTTGATTTAAGATGTGAGTACATGTGCGTGTGAATGACCAACAGTTCCTGGCATGCCCAATGGGACTAGATTGAAGAGCTTTACATCTTCATCTTAGCAAGTTTGATTTGTTTTGCTAAGATCCAACCTTTAGAGGCATTTTTCAACACATCTAGTGACTCCAATGATTCAAATGCACCCATTATTTCATTTGCACAGACTAGTATCCCCTCCTTCTTTCATTTATTTTTCCATGTTTTTTCCATTATTCCACCTTCTTCTTTTGAAGTTGTAAAAACATGAATTCTTTCCCTTCCTAGCATTCCTATTTGTAGTAACAGATCTACTCCCCTCCATCACCACAATTTCAAAATCTTCCTCCAAATCAGTTTTATAAGCCCTATTATCCTGAAAATGCATATAACCCACTTTTTTCTGATATGAATGGTTATTTTTCTGACCAGGATGTTTATGAAGAACAAGTTTATGCAAATGATGGTGGTGGATTCATAGTTAGAAGATGATTTTGAGAGGCACGTGCAAAAAATGGACATGGACATGCATGGAACTCAGAGTCAAGTGCTCTATAACTGCGGTTACTAGAGTTGGGTACAAGGTCCCTTTTCCATGGGTAGGCCTTTTACCTAGGCTAGTTTAGGACTCCCAATAGAAGCTGCAATTTATCTCACTGAGATGTTACCTCAAGTTATCACAGAGTGGGAAGAGCTAATAGAGGCTTGACAAATATAGCACATGTAGAAACCCTCTCAATGGGAGAGACCCTACGCTACCATCTTACAACCCTCCCATTCCTTTTGTGCCATCCTACATCATCTCATCCTGCTGTCACATGTTCCCAAATTCTTGTGCATGCTACCTCCCATTGAGAATTCCATCCCTCCTCCATCTTCCCTTCCATCCCACCTTCAGTTCCCTACTATTACCCCTTTCACATGCACATCCATTCCTTCCTCACTCACTCCTTTCATCCCTGCGCCACACATTTCCATTCATCCTATTTATGTGCCATCCTCACACATCCTTCCACTTCCTTTTGAGTCCCCTCTATCTAGACTATGCTACAAAATGAATAGCCCCTTGCTTTACACGCCATCTCCATCTAATGTCATCGTGTTTGGTAACTGACTAGAAAATAGATGAAGAATGCTATGACTCATGCGACTCCTACTTGGCATGATGATATCATCAGGGCACCTATTTCAGAAAAAAAACCAATTAGTTCCATGGACGTCGTAGTTCATTCTTAAGGAGATTGTATTTTATTATAGGGGTAGAACCATACATGCACCCCAACTTTGCATGTATCCTAGCCTACAAGTAGCTCCCCTTTAGAAGGAGAGTCTACAAGAAAATCCCATATGTGGGTTTGAGCTTCAAAGTAATGGGAAAATCACAAGGATCAGATCATGCTCGATCCGATATTTGGCTAGTCTAGAGCCAAAGATAGAGTTGCCACCGGTCATGTTCGCTCTAGAACATGAGGTAGAGCTTCAACATGCCAAAGGTTAGTAGCAGCACCTCACAAAATCCAAGTGTATAGATTAACTTTAGGAGGTATATATTTCATTTTGCAGATACTTTGAGGAGGGGTGAAACACCATAATTATGTTGGTTTTTCACTCTTGTTTCTGACCATGTTCAACACCAAATCAAATTACATGGTCACAATTTGTGAGGAAGGGAAGTCTACTTGTCCCTACCTATTATAGGTTTTACTTGAGTGCCCTCTGCCTTTGGTTAGTCTAGGTTAGAATAGGTTTTTATTTAGTAACACAAGTGTCTTGTGCACACTCTATATGTTCCCTTTGGGAAATGTATAATTTTTAACTTTTGTACATAGTGTTTTGCTTCTATTTCAGATGTTACTCCCTCTAGTGCACCTTTCCTTTCCTATAGCACCCACGTACCCCTTTTTGTTGCTTCCTGGGATGATAGTTCAATTTTGGCAGATGTAGTTCCAATGGTCAGTGCATAGCTTTCAATATCATCAATCCAAGTCAAAATATCTTCATATAAGAGTAAATAATTCAGTTAAGAGTTTCAGATTGAGCTTCAAGTGACTCTAGGATATTCTTCAAGTTATAGATCAGATCTTCAAGTTTAGAGGCTTGAACTCCACACCCAATGGATGCTTCTAAGGCTACTTATATCTTGATCTACGTAGGCAGATGAGCCCCTAAAAGTTGTACCAAAATGTTATCCAAATAAGCTTCTCCTAGTTATTTAGATAACTTATGTTTTATCCTAAACTATGATGTTTCACTTTTCAGGCTACACGCACTCAAGCTTGACCCCTTGGCACAATTTTCTGTGGCTAAAGATCCTCCATGTGCACCTTACACACATTGTTTCCTTCATGCTTCTTCTTCCTTTTCCCTACATTCTACTATCTCCTTCCATTTTCTCCTTTACGTCTTCCCTCTGTGCAGCCACTTTCATTCTCAATCATTGTGCACCCCTTGCATGCACTTATGTCAGACTTGCCTTCCAAAACTGACTAAGTCCCTGGCATTCCTCTTGCACACTTGTATACACTAAACTCCCACGTGCCCATTTTCTTCCTAGTCTCCATAGTTGGATGCTCGCACCTTGCTGTCCATACTTTCCTTCTGTAAGTATGCCTTCTTTCTTTCCATGCGCATGTTACGTTCACACACATATCCTTCATGCACACACCTTTGTGCCTCTCGATTTCGTGTCATAAATCTTCTGTGCACCAGTCATTATTCCATGTCATCTGTCAGATTTGAGTGTACTACATACAACCTTTCAAAGTGTGACCACATAGTGTGTCAAAATCTAGACAACCAAGTGGTGCATGGTACATGGTAGAAAAGATACAAACAAAATGTAACAGATGGGCCAATTCCCTAAGTTAATCAGTGCGCTCCACATGTCATTACATGTTAGAGTGAACCTGTAGACTTCTAATAACCATAAATTATGTTGTAGTACTCAGATCAGACATGCACCTAGGCTTTTTAGAGAGACTACTGACACAATCCAAACATGTTGGATTATTCAAATTCAAGTTCTAGGCAGGGATTTGTTAGGCAGAAATTAGGGAAACATGTATTTCTAATCATTAATGCACACATCTAATCAACCTCAACCACCATATTTCAATTATATCTTGCTTTTTTCCTTCTTCCACACACGCTAAACAAACATGGGGAAGCACATCTGACAAGAGCCTTGCATATGGATTTACAGGGCATTTATCACTTACTTGTTGGTGGTTACAATATTTGAATATGAGTTTCCCTCCTTTTCTTCATTTTTTTCTCTCCTTCTTATATAAATAATAGAGTTCTATCATTATAAAAAGGATCGCTCTCTATTGTAACAGACACCATGCTAAAATAGTGTCCAACTTCCCATGGGTTTTAGACCTTTGCATGGTCTCTATAATGTATTCTCACCTCCTGCCATGAATTTAAATGAATGTGCATCCCTGAAGCAATAAAATTTTGTTTTGTAGAACACTTTGTCTTCCCTTTCTCATTTTTATTTCATCTCAACTCTCTATTTTCATTTTTTGGTATGTTGTATGTATTCCTGCTTGCAGTCCCCATGTTCATGTGTTTTCACACGTTGGAAGGCCGAGCCCACTGTGCTGATATGTGGCATGCACATCATTCTTCCCTCTTCTCCCATACGCCCTCTTTGTTTCCTTTTCAGCACTCGTGGAGATAGATCGACCCTTTTCCTAGCGTGCTATCACCTTCCTTAGCTTAGGATTTCCCCTTTCTGCACATCCTTCTATCCCTAGTCCATTGGCATGTTTAGTCTAGGATTTTATTTTAGTATTAAGAATCACATAAGCATTAAAGGTAGGTAGAAGAACTGGCCTTCTCTAGAGATCAATCTCAAGCATGCAAGGTCCCATAACTTTGAGATGTTTCCATTGTTTTCTCAAACGAATCGGTTCTTCCAGATCCTATACACAGGTGAAATTTTGACCACCAACAGTAACCTTAGGTGGTAATAGTAAGTGCATAGTGCATGGTTCCTCATTATGGTCTCATAACTTCATATTTATATGGTTCTCTTGCTTGAATTTCATAATTAACCCCAAAAATGCCAACCACCAAAAATATAAGAATCTCAAATGGCTATAAAGTGCCCAAAAAGTGAGTGGAAAGAGTGCAAATAGGATCAAAATGCCCTAGAGAGGACCAGGGCACCTGGGGCGCTCCAGTCTTAGTTGGGTGCCCCAGTCAAAAAAAGGAAAAATGTAGAATGACAATACATATTGGGTAAGTATAGGTGTAAGATCTAAAATAGTGATAGAAAGTAATGCAACAATGGCTAAAGACATGGGTTAATTATTACTCTTTTCACTTAAGAACCATATGAATAGTAGTATCAGACCAAGACTAAATAATGACTCAAAGTTCTTGATTTTTTGTCTATAATAGGTTCTTGAAGATTTGAAATGTATGTACCCCAGCTGAAAGGAAGGTTTTTTGGTCTTTTTCAAGAGTCTAATGATATTTTTTCTTGCAACTATGAATATCTTAGGGGATTCAATCTAAGCCTATCACATCATACTATCAAACTTGACCCAAATGTCAATTTAGTCAGGTAGAAACATAGACCATCGAATCCTAAGATAAAACCATTGATGAGGAAGGAACTCTACAAACTCATTGAGGCTAGAATTGTTTTCCCGATCAATAATTCCTCCTACATGGCCAAATTGGTTCCAGTTAGGAAGAAAAATGGGGAAATCAGATAGTGTGTGGACTTTAAGGATCTCAATAGGGATTCTCTTAAGGATCACTACCCTCTCCCATATATGGAACAAATTCTACAAATGGTGGCAAGAGAGGAAATATTTTCCTTTCTCAATGGGTATTCGGGTTATAACAAAATAATTTTCAAAGATTCAATACAATTTAAAATGGATTTCACCACCAAATGGGGCACATTCATCTATAATAAGATGTCTTTTAAATTATTTAATGCTAGTGCCACCTTCCAACAAGGTATGGACATTGATTTCAAATGACTCATAAATGATATGATCCTCATCTACTTAGATGATATAATTGTGTATTAGGTAAGTGCATGGAAATGGGGGGCCAAAAAGGGGTCAAAAGTGACACCTTTTTCTTGAAATCAACAAAACCTTAACTTCATCGAATTAGTTAGCATGCCTATGCTCAAAATTTGACAAATTAATTAGAATAAGTATCGTAGATCTCAAAATCAAATTTCTAAACTAAATTTTAAAAAAAAATTTGAGATTAACAGGCCCAAATGTGGTGTGCACAAAAATTATGATTGTTTTTGTCTTAAAAAGATAACAAACTATTGTGTGTGCGCCCCCCCCCCCCTCCCTCCCCCATTTTTTTAGTTCTATAAATGTTTTTCTAAAATCCCTTTAGTAGAAATTTACCTAAGACCATTTCCAAGGTGCTACTAATGTTTTATAATTTTTAAATGAATATATATATATATATTCAAAGTGCACATATCCCGAAAATGAAATATTTGTGTGTCCATCCCCATAACTTTGAGAAAAAAAATTCTTTTTTTTTGTTTTTTGTTTTGAGTGCTCTCAGAACGGAGTTTAAAAAAAACCACTTTTCTTTTATTTGAATGAAAAAATTGTAAATTTTGCACCAAAATGTATACATAGGTATTTGCACGAAAACAAGGAACTAGTAAAATAAATTATGTATGAAAGCCTTAAAATAATCAGATTTTATAAAGAATTATATCGTCATCAAGGTAAAACTAATCTTGACATTGTAGTATTATTTATTTTTGAATATTATGTTTTAATGAATGAGATATTGGGGTGCACATGTCAAATTTTGATGTTTTTTTGTTAAACATGGTTTTAATCAAGCAGAACACAGTCCAAAACTATGGTTTGGAAATCCAAGGCAATTCCAAGCCTTTGGATTGGGAATTTCAAACCCAAAAATGTGAAACACATATGTGATATAACGTGAGCTCATTATAACTCGCTCACATTTCTGTGTGTTATGTGGTATATGTTCTTGAGGCATGCTTCTATTTACAAAAACAAATGTTTGTAATTTAAATTGATTTTAGTAAATTTAAGATGTTAGGGTCACTATGCACCTTATGGAACTAGGCTCATAGCTCCATCTGTCACGATCTAGAAGATAGTTTTTCAAACTCTAATCTGGTCAGTACACAGGTATTTTTAAGGATTTCAACATTTGGTCTGGAAGATAACATCCTACGAAGGCCTAAAAATACCATTCCAAGCAAGTCAAACACAATCTAGGATAGTTCAAGAAATATATTAAGCATCTAGAGGGGATGTCAGAGAATTTTGGAAGTGTTGGAGGTAATTTAGGAAGATTTAGGAATATTTTTTTAGGGCTTAGGGTTTAGGGTTTAGGTTTTTTTTTGGGTTTAGGGTTTTTGGTTTAGAGTTTAGGATTCAATGTTTAGGGTTTTAGGGTTCATGGTGGTAAAATTAGGGTTTAGGGTTTAGGGCTCATGGCTCAGGGTTTAGGGTGCAAGGTTTAGATTTAAGGGTTTATGGTTTATGGTTGAGGGTTTAGAGTTTAGGGTTTAGGATTTTTGGTTAAGGGTTTATGATTTATAGTTTATGGTTAAGGGCTTAGAGTTTAAGGTATAGGGTTTAAGGTTTAGGATTTAGGGTTTTATATTTAGGGTTTAGGGTTTTAGGCTCATGGTTTAGGGTTTAGGGATAAAGGTTTAAGGTTTACGGTTTAGGGTTTAGGGAGCATTATTTAAGGTTTAAGGTTTAAGGCTTAGGGTTTCAAATTAAGGGTTTAGGGATCAGGGTTTAAGGCTAAGGCTTTATGTCTCAAGGTTTAGGATTGACTTCTTAGGGTTTAAGTTTTAAGGTTTACAGTTTTGGGTTTTGGGTTCAGGGTTTATGGTTAAGGTCTTAGGGTTTAGTGTTTAGGTTTTAGGGTTTATGGCTTAGGGTTTAGGGGTTAGGGGTTATGGTTTAGGGTTCAAGGTGGTAAAAATAGGCTTTAGTGTTTATGGTTTAGGGTTTTTTTTTGTTAGGTTTTGTTATCATGCAGATTGTGCACCAGTTAAATTATTGAGTGATCTCGTGCAATGTTGGAACATCCCCAAGGTGTGGCACCTTGTCGCCTTGGGATGAACCTCTGGATTGGAACTTGGGGAACCTGATTTAAGATCGATGTGCAAGGCTAAAAAACACTTTAAAATGACTCTAATATACTCAATTCACGGGGTTCAGAGTTAGAAATAACAAATAAGGAAATAAGGTGATACACCAAGAGAGTATAATTAGTTAATTTTCTGATCTTCACACCGGGAAGGGTTAAATTTTAAAGGATAAAGTAAAAATCACAATCTAATTCACCTTATGCTATTTATACAGGAAAATAATATACCACAGACATAAGAGCATGCATTTCCTTGTAAGACCCCAAGCATACCTAACAAATAGATCAAACCTACTCAAATATGCAATCAACAAATCACAACAATATATGATATACACATGTCATACATCCCTTTCTCTTCATGGCAGTTAATGATAATGTAACTTTATAATAGAAGGAATATAATATTTCCACAACTGATATTCAAGATAACCACATCATTCTCCCATAGATTGAAATAAGATACTCTAAAATAAAGGTAGGTTAATCACTTATACTAAGGAATTACACATTCACAAAGCATACATTGATCAACTATTAACACAATAAATCAGACATTTCATGGAAAAATATTGTTCTAAATATAATTGAAAGGCTCCAAAGTATTCAAAGCACTCTTCCAAGCTTGAAGAGTAACTTCCCCAATGATCTAAAAAGTATTTTTAAACTTCATGCACTTAACTATTTATAAGTTTTTTAGGTTGAGCCATTACAACTGAACCTTAACTAACAAGTTACTAAAAATAGAATGTAATTAAGTTCCAGGGAACAAGATCCCATAAAAATAGCAAAGTAGTTGCAAAGGTTTGACTAAGTCAACCTTGCAACTTGGACTGATCCAGAGCTTGGAACTATCCTTTCATGGCCGCCTATCTTAGCTTGGTCCTGCAACATCTTTTTCCTCTTCGGTTTTCTCCTTCTCTTTCTCCCACATAGCCATCTGATGCTTGTAATCAATGAAACACTTGATGATTCCTTGTACTTCCTCTTCTTCTGGTCCACATGTGTAATGATTCACCACGTCCTTGTTTCAATATCTCTTGCCACTTTAGCTGGAAACCTTTTCAACTTACTCACCACTTTCTTCAGTTGACTTGTGAAATTCTGGCATGAGACCAACCTGTCAATTGAATCACTATTGAAATTCCTAGTTACCTCATCATATTTCTTTACCAAATCTTTGAAATTTGATTTAATTTGATCCACTGGAAGGGCGTCAATATTCTCATTGAAAAATTTGTAGTTGATATTATCAAACTCTTCTGAGATATCATTTAGACCATCCATTATTTCCACGCATTTGTCATCCAACTTCTTGATCAAATCTTGTAACACCTAGGATCTAAATTCCATAGCCTTCTGAAACTCAAAGAATTTAGAAATATCATCAATTAATTCTTCTTGAAGAAGTAAATCTGGATCCTCATCTCTAATCTCACCCCATGTGGTCAAATTCAAATTCAAATTATTGTTATCCTCAGAGAGGACTTCATCTATCCTACGAATGGAGGCTCTTTCAGTTTGCAAATCATTATATAATTCAACAACTTCTTTAATCAAAGGGTTAGCTTCCTGAAGCATGTGTTCTATCCATCCATTCACTGATCTTCCCTTCTGACCTATCTTCTCAATCTCATGATATGAAATATCATCCAGAGCGGAAGAAATTGTCAGAGTAGTTGTAGTTGAAGGATCAATGGTTGGAGTGGGTTGTGTTACTTTCCTTAACAGAGTAGTGAGTTGTTCAACCTTTGCCTTCAGTTCATCTTTGGAAGCTTTATCTTTATCATACTTCTCCAAAAAATTCCCAAGAGCCACTTGCACATCTTGTTTGGCACCTTCATGTGTTGCTTTCCCTAGTGAAAACCTAGAGATTTGATAGTCTGCTGCCGTGATAGTCTCTTTAGTCTTCCCCTCAATGGGGGTAGCAACTTCCATGACTCTCTCTCCTAATTGGTTTATAGATAAACTAGAGATGATATTTGGCCATTTGGCCTGTCTCTTTCAGAGTAGGTTCCAACACACTTAGATCTATCACATCTACAAGAGTCACATTCTTCTTTTTCTTTGGAGTTTAGAAATATAGCCATTCTGGTATAGTAGATGTAGATGAAAGTGGCATGGCCGATTCAACACCTGAAGCACTAGATAACACAATAGCACTGGTAACATTAGTTGGAAATGAAATGGAGGTGGTAATGATGGATGGGGTGGATGTGAGAATAGCCTCAGGAGTGGATGCAATGGGGCTGGAAGTTGAAATGGAAGGAAATGAAAGTTGTTGAGGTAGTGAAGTGGAAACTGGAGACCCAATCATTTCCCCTACTGAGAGGATAAGAAGGGATGAAAATACTTGGGCCATGGATGGGGATGGAAAAGAAGAGATGAGTGGAGAAGCAGAAGGTAATGATAGAGGAAGTGATAATGGCATGGAAGGAGGGGGTGGAAGATTTTGTGACACAACTAGAGAATAAATAACTTCAATAACTTTTGATATTGGTATTGTAGAGGACACAACCTTGGAAGTAGGGGCCTTGGAAAGAGAGGAACTTCCAACAACAAATGAAATATTCCTAGGAATTATATTGGCCTTTTGGGTAGACCTTTTTCCTTTTGTGGGTGTAGGAAGACTTATTGTTGGTTGGGATTCTATTCTTATAGATTGATCTAACCCTTTGGGTGAAATTCCCAAGGTATCCAACCAATCATATGTTCTTTGTAAAATGGGCCCCCCTTTCCTTAGTATTGTAATGCTCCTCTTGATATCAATTGATCCATGGAAAAGGTTGATTGGAAACATTATTACCCTTGTATATTGGATCCAACACTTCATCATCATCCTCCATCTCCTCTAGAATATCCTAAATACCAAATTTTCTAACCTCATCCAAATTCAATCTTTCATATTCTCATTTCCTGATGATAACCTCATCCTGACAGTGAATCCAAATATCCTCTAGCTGAGGCACATGAGAACTAGCTAAACATGTTTAACTGAACTTACCCCAGTAGTCAAAGTTGGTTCTGGGATGAAAGGTTTGCAAAGTAACTTTAGACATTTATACATCCACATTATTTGCTTTATAAATACTGGCACAAGTATACCTTCCGATCAAAATGGGAAACTAGACTCCCACCTTATGCCGTTTGTTCTGGATTTTTTGATAATCCAACAATTTTCGAACCAATTCTAACAAAACCCATTTGTCAGTAGGGCATCTTGGTAGCTTGCTAGGGGCACCCAAGAAACCGGGAATCCTGATGTATGTAAATGTTGGAAACTGAAGATAAATGGCTCCCCACTCCCGTACTTCTTTAAAAGCCTCATCAGAAATCCTTCGATTATACAAATTCTTGTCAAAATGATAAAGGAGAACAACAAAAAAGGCATCATTGACCCTGTGGAAATGTTTTCTTCCCTTGTCCATCACAATTTGAGGATAAAACTCATAAATATTTGATGTACTTCTAACACCTTTTGTATTTAAACCATTGAATTCCCCCATGGTCATTGCAGCATAAACCAAGAAAGAAGTAATGTAAAAGTTTTTTGAAGCCAAGACTTTACTCAATTGAAAACAAATTGAGTTGCTGATATGCTCTCCCCATCATATTAATTCTTTGTTCTTTTTAATAGTGGCAATATACTGAAACATGCATTCTTGAAACTCCCTCATGAAGTGAGACCTGAAAACTCTACTCAACAACACAATGAGATCACTTCACTTCCTGGATGAAATCTGATCGGAAACATTGTCTTAGGAAGTTTGGTGACATTCTTGGCCAAGTAGCTCTTCATCATGACTTTTGTACACATTTATATTTCCTTGTCCCAATTTTCAATTGCAACTTCCGGTGAAATTGTTGCATACTCCTCAACATCTAGAAGTTTAAATAAATCTTCAAAGAAGTCAGTGTCCATTCTAATTATGACTTTGCCATCGTCATATTTTAGTGATATGGAATCTTTGTCAAAATGGGCTGTTGTGGTCAAGACCAATTCAGGAAAATGCATGGATGAAGGAAAACTGTAGCGAGAGGGAAGCCCACTATCATATATGGCCTGCATCCAAGACTTCTTGTTAGGGGATTTTAACCTTACCTAGAAGTTTGGAAAATCTACTAGTCCAAGATCGTATCCCCAATGTTTCCCAAATCTGAGGAAAGGCATGAGTGAGGAGAAACTCCTTAAAATGTGTACTTCATCTTTCCTTTTCCATTTGATGAGGAGTTTGACATTTAATTCAGAATTTGGAATCCGAATGGCCTTTGGAAATTTCATAAAAAACTGTAAAAGTTCTGAAATGCCGAAGTCTGAAAGTCTGAAAACAACAACTCTGAAAAAATTCTAGCTCCAAAGTATAAATCTCCAAAAACCCAAAAGGTAAACCTCTGAAAACCTGAAAAGTAGAACCTCTGAAAAAAGGAAAATGACCTCTGAAACTGTGATCCTGAAAACCTCTGAAATCTTCGAAATGAAAACTCCAAAACTCTGAAAATTTGAAAAAGTAGAAACTCTGAAAGGTAAGGTTCCGAAAAGGAAACTTGTGAAAAACCCGAAATTGTTGAAGGGCACAGAATTAAAATCAAATACTTGTGAAGATCCAGAAAGAATTGGTGTGCAATCTAGATTAGATACCTGCATGTATTGGAATTTGCAGTTGTGGGAATCAGATAGCATGATTGAGGGAAAAATGACGAATGATGAGGGTTTCATTTCAAACAAGAAAAGAAGAACAAAAAAAGAGAATAAACAAACAAAGAAAACCCAAAATGATCATAAACCAAGAATAAATAACCCAAAAACAAAATTTACCTTGAAAATGATGCCTCGAAAGTACAAAATGGTTATGTAAAAATTAGAGTGTCAGAGAAAAATCCAGGTGAAAATGATAGGTAAAAATTTGAGTTTATATAGAAAAACCTAGAATTAATGCTCGAAAGATGACACATGGGGGTAGTTGAAAATTAAATGCTCATAGAAGCTCTGAAATTGCAAACCCCAAAACTCTGAAAATGAAAAAAGTTTCTGAAATTTTGAATGCGAGTTTTGTAAATCAGGGGACAAAAGTCTGAAACCCTAAAAGTCAAAAGTCCAAAGTTCTAAAATTTTGGAACTTCCAAGTTGTAGACTTCAGAACTAGAGGTATGAAAATATCAAAAGATGATGGGAGACTCCGAAACCTAAAATTCCAAAGTTCCAAAATTTTGGAACTTCAGAGTTTCAGACTTTGGAACTCTGGTAAGGAATTTTCCATAAATGCAACGTAGAACTCCAAAACCTGAAAGTCTGAGAGTTCTGAAATTTTAGAACTTTGGAGTTTCAGACTTCAGAACTCTGCATCAAAAAGTTGAAAAAATGCCAAAGGTGACTTCGAAACCCCAAAGTCTGAAACTCTAAAATTTCAGACTTTCGGACTTTCAGAGTTCGAAACTCCAAATTCAAAACTTCATTTCATAGTGACTTCTTCAAAGACCCTGAAAAATAAAAAAACCTCTAAAATCCAAAGTCTGAAATTTCAGACTTCAGAGTTTCGGAAAACTTCAAAATTTTAAAACACTTTCAAGTGAAAGATCTCAAAAAGAATTGAGTCAATTTTTTAAACATCTTCTTCTTAAGGTAAGATTTAAAGGTTAACATTTTTGGTGACCTCCAGGGAATGCTTGCTTGCTAAGCTTCAGGCTTGTAGCCTTATATAAACCATTGGAAAAAAAAAGTCCTAAAAGAAGAATACATTCAGAGCACACACTAAACAAAAGAAGATAGAAAAGAAAACATCACAATGTGCAAAGCACTTGGAGGAAAAGATAAAAAAACATTGTACAAAAGAAAAACTGTCGTCAAAAGAAAGCTTTGAGATGAATCCCATTCACATGGATGGGAAATTCTTCTCCATTGAGTCTTGATAAGAAAAATGAGTTTTCTTCCTTGCAACTTGTGATAATATATGGCCCGCTCTAGAGGGAATCAAATTTAGCATGCATACCCAGCTTGGCTCTGTCAGCATCCCATTTGAGCACCAAATCTCCTTCATGGAACTCTCTTATTGGACGCCCTTTTTAAAAATATATTTTAACCTAAGATTGATGTTGTTCTAAGGTTTTCATTGCTTTATTCCTTGTTTCTTCTAACTCCATCAGTTCAGAGTATCTGACCATCATTGAATCATTTTCCATAAGTTCTAGCTGATGTGCTAATTCCAAAGAAGGTAGTTCTAGAGATAGTGGGAGCTTAGCTTCCCTTCCATAAACTAACATGAAAGGTGAATTCCCAATAGATCTTTTGGGAGTGATTCCATCTACCCACAGGGAAGTCTTGAGCTGAGTGTGCCAAGTTCTTCTATTGGTTTCCATTGTGTGCTTGATGATCCATATGAGATTTTTATTATTGTATTTACCGAACCCATTTCCATATGGGTAGTAATTTGATGAGGTTTTGAGATAAACCCCATTCTTGACAGCCCATTCAGTTAATTTCCAACCCATAGGAATGTCATTGCATTGTCTGAAATTACCATAAATGGAACTCCAAATCATGTCATTATTCCCTCCAGAAAATCAAGAACAACCTTTTCATTTCCCTCTTTTAGGGCCATGAATTTCATCCAACGAGTGAAATAATCTGTTGCAATGAGAACCCATTTATGTCCATCAATAGATGGAGGATTAAACATCCCGATGAAATTCAACCCCACTGGACAAAAGGTTGATCAACCTGAATTGGGTGAAGGGGAAGGACTGCCAATCTTTGTTTTCTCATGAAAAAGCACATTCCTTGTATTTTCTTACCCAGAGATGGACATCTTTGAACAAATCTAGCCAATAGTAACCGGATCGCATAATATTGGTAGCAGTTGTTCATGTAGAATAATGTCCTCCAGATAAGCCATTGTGAAACTCTTCTAGTATCTTATTTACCTATTCCGGTCCCACGCACCGAAGGAGAACACCATTCAAATCCCTTCGAAAGAGAACATTATCTACTAAAACATATGGAATAGACTAAAGATGGAAGGTTCGTCTTTGAGTTTTATTCATATTAACAGGGTATGCTCCCATGAAAAGGAAACTCTCCATTTTGGATAACCAGTTAACTAGATCATACTCTTCATCAGTGTTTAAGAGTGTAACATCCTCATCACATTTTTATTCCATGTCTGTAATAAGTTGTTGACAAAAACCTTTACCTCTAACAAGTTTGGTAACTTTGATATGTACGTCATATTCCATCACCTTTTTGATCCATCTAGCATGCTTTTCATTCATCTCTTTGTTCAAAAAAAATTCCTTGACACCTGGATGAGACACCATCAGATGAATTTTGTTGTTAGACAACATGTGCTTGAATTTATTCAAAGCTCGAATGACCACAAAGACTTGTTTTTCAATGAATGAATATTTGAGCTCATAATATTTGAGGGATTGACTGAAGAAAGCAATTGGTTGCTCCATCAGATCATCATTTTGTTGGGTGAGGATACCTGAAATGCTTTCCTGACTTGTAAAAGTATAAAGAATAAAATATTTATCAAATCTGGGGTTTACCAACATGGGAGCTTGAGAAATGGCCATTTTGATGGCTTCAAAACTCTCCCTTCCTTCCTTTGTCCATGAGAATGGCATATTTTTCTTCAACATGGCTGTCAATGGTTTAGCCAATGCTACGAATTGAGGGATGAATCTCTGCACAAAATTTATGGTGCCTAGAAAACTATGGAGTCCCGTTTTCTGACTTGGGAGGGATAGGGACAAAATTGAATGAATCCTAGATGGATCGATTGATATACCTTCTATAATGAAACAACATACCCCAAAAATTTTCCTTCATGCACTCTAAAAATACATTTCTTGGGATTGAGTGAAACCCTGAATTCCCTACACCTTTGGAAAAAAATTCTTAGATGTGTGATGTGGTCTCTTGATTTCTTAGATGATGCAATTAAATCATCAAGGTAAACCAAAATGATATTGTTGATTAGTCCCTTAAATTCCATGTCCATGGCTCTTTGGAAAGTAGCCTAACATTGGAAAATCCAAATGGCATTTTGTTGTAAGCATACGTGCCCCACTTGGTAGTGAATGTTGTCTTGAATTGATCAGATTCTTTAACTAGAATTTGATTATAACCAGAATATCCATCAAGTAAGGAAAATATCTGAGCTCCTGCTACTGTTTGGAGAATTTGCTCCATTGATGGAAGAGGATAATGATCTTTCAATGAGGCATGGTTTAAATCCCTGAAATCCACACATAACAAATTTCTCCATTTTTCTTCCTTACAGGAACTAGATTGGCTACCTAAAAGGAATGTTTGATAGGAAAAATTATACAAGCCTTGATGAGTTTGGTTAGCTCCTTCCTCATTAGTGGCTCAATTTTGGGATTAATTGGCCTCTATTTCTAACAAACTAGCTTGGCATTAGGATCCAGTTCAATGGTATGTTGTGCTAGACCTAGATCAAAACCATGTAGGTCTTTGTAGCTCCATGCAAAAATGTCATGATAATCTTGAAAAATTTTTAATGAAAGATTATTTTTCTTCTGGGAAGTACACACTTTACCAATCTTCATAAAAATTTTATTTGCTACCTTGACTTCCTCAAAATCTTCTTCTTTTGACCACCATGTTAGAGTTTTTCCTTTTGGCTTGATCATCTGAATTAAACATGGATTCGAGAGTAACTAATCCTTTCAGTAGCTTGTTGCTTTTCAATTTTTTGATTTGATCACCATATGATTCTTGAAACTTATCTTGACCTTTCGTGGCAAATTCCACCTTTGCTTTTAGAAATAGGACAATTTTTTGGTCACTATCAAACACTTACTAGCTACTTACATTATCAGGGACTGTAGGTCAAACCACTATTTTGATAGATTGTCATCCTTATTTTGTGATATCAACTGGTATGTCATATTGTGAGCCAATTGTAGCAAGCCTATCAACATCTTGATTTTCA
This sequence comes from Taxus chinensis, assembly GCA_019776745.2. Taxonomy (NCBI): domain Eukaryota; kingdom Viridiplantae; phylum Streptophyta; class Pinopsida; order Cupressales; family Taxaceae; genus Taxus; species Taxus chinensis. The sequence continues at coordinate 78,207 of JAHRHJ020003466.1, read as the reverse complement.
TTTCTAGGAACAACATGGATCCCAAAAGCTTCAAAATATTCAATTAAATCCCAGACTCGGTTCTTGTATGATCTTAAAATATCATTTTTGGATGCACTATGTGCCATCACTTGATGAAATACTAACTCATTGTCTCCAAAAATAGTCAGGGCTTTAATACCCCTCTTTTGAGCAAGCTGAATTCCTTGCACAAGGGCCTCGTATTTTGCCACATTATTAGTGCAACTAAACTACAACCAGAAAGATGAGAAATATTTATCTCCTTTTGGAGGTATTATCATAACACCAACACCCAATCCATTCTTACTCCTCGATCCATTGGAGAACAATTTCCACAATCCCTCAAGATTGCTTTGTGTTTTTACAAGTTGTGGTATGGTTGTACCTTCTTCGTGGATGCAATACGTGCCCAATCCTGTCTCTACCAAAAAAAAACAAAAAAAATTCTTCCTATACCAACACATCGATGTAGGTATCGTACTGATGGTTTCCACTCACTTCATCCAGCACAGTATCAGGACTTCCTCCACAAGAGTGGTTGGTTTTTGATCAACAACTTCTTCCTCTCGATCATGGATGGTATATTTCCCATTTATAGGACTAGCCATGTAGGTTTCTACATGATTATGGTAGATTGGTTCCACCCTTATAGTTACCTTGGTTCCGTAATGAGTCTTGAGAATTATATGTGACTAATCAGCTGATAGATAACCACCTATTTTGGTAGTGAAATATTGTGATAGGAAGATGACAAAGAGAGGAGGGAGATCAATGAATGATATGTCTTGGGTGAACGACAAACTTGGGCATGCATGGATTGTAAGTTGAAGTCCTTTGATGATAATAGTCTTGATGGCTATTCCATGCAGCTAAACACCTCCTTTTGCAACCAACATATATTGTATCCCTAACACGTTTGAAATTTTATTGGGCATAACCAGGTTACTGGCTCCAGAATCAATCATGCAGTTATGTACCAAATGATTGCCATTGATCAAAGAAATATTGAATGGTGGTAGTTTGTTCACCTTAGGAATATGTTTTTCTTTCCCTTGACACAAAATTGTTACAATTACTACTCCATGACCCAATGATCCATCAGTTTTACCAAAATTGTTCAAATCCTCTCCCAGCAAGTTTCTCTGAGAAGGAATCAAGAGTGTGTCCCACATAGTAACACTCAAGTTGGTATTATTCATTTGTTCTATAATGCTAAAGGGAATTACTCCTACTTTGTTGACATTTATTTGGGCATTAGAATCCTCTGTTAGAAAGTGCTTGTTGGGTACCATGATGCCTGAATAACATTCTTTCCTTGCAAATTGGCTAACAGGTATTTTTGGCAGTTTCTTTCTTGCATCTTTATCAACCATCACTTGTGACTGAATTGTGAAGTGGATGCTTGATTGGCTTTGGAAGGTTGAGATTCCATATCTCTCTTTTTGGAATGAGTGTTTTCTTCCACTGATGAGGAATTTGTATTCAACTCGTGAAAATATTCTGCTTGTCAATTCAGTAAAGTGGTTTCTTTGGGTATTTGTAGTTGATCTCCTATTTCTTGCATAGATGGATTTTCTGTTGGCTTTGAAGGGGTAGATATGATTTGAACCATAAGGGCTTAGATAAGAAATCCATTGGGACAAATATTTTGATTGTGAGGTTGAGAATAGGGATAACACAATTCATAATCTTGAACTAAATTATTTTGGACAGGTATTATGGCTCTAGATAAGCTAGTAGTGAGAGGGTTCTGAAAGTTGAAAGGCCTGACATTCACATCTTGAATTGCAGTTTTATTTTGACACTAATTGTTCCCTTGAAAAGGAGGATGGTTAGCCTGATACTACTGATTTTTTGGCTTGTATGGATGATTATAATTGAAATTATTACTTCTTGAGTGCAAAGAGCTCCTTCCCAAAAGTTTGCAGTAGCGAATTGACTTTAAATAGATCATTTGAAGGGGAGGGGGGTAGGATGAACTAATTTCTTAGAAGCTGTTGGGATAGGAGCAATTGTAAGCTAAGTGTTTGTAAGATCCAGAGATAATGGCATTGGTGATCGTGGAGCTATCTTTCTATCCTGAATCAAGGAATTCTCCTCTCTTATGGAAACTTCGTAGGCATTAGGTAGTGCAGTCCCTCAAATGGATTGGATCATAAATACTACATTGTTATTTAAGTCTCAAAAATAGTACAATAATTTATTATTTAGATAAGGTCTTTATGGGTTTCTGGAATCCTAATCCAAGTCCTTTGGAATCAGCAGTTGAAATCACTCATGTATTTTTGGGTAGCTCTCTTTATGGTAGTGAGTTATTCTAAGAGTGATATGTTATCGCTCTTTTCTTCAAAAATGTTTATAGATTTTTTATCCCAACACATCGTAAGTGGTTATTGTAACAAATTATAACCAACGAAAACCATTGAAAGTACTTTTCCCTTGAAGGAAGTGGCAAGGAGTCTGAGCACAACATTGTCTTCTGTAATATTATGTACTACAAAAATGTCTAGCTACATCAATAATATGTTCCACTGGAGTAATATGATTTTACCCCTGTGTAAAAGGGAAAAATTGTGAAGTGTCTACTCCAGGTATAGAATCATGTTGAGCCAATTGAAGAGGAATGCTTGAATTAAAAGGAGGCAAAACCTGGTTCCTTACAGGAGTTTGCCATACAAACAAGAGGTTGATTGTTCTTGGTTAAAAGAAACCTTTTGTAAGGAGGAGTTTGAATGACCCATAGGAGGTCGATGTTGTAACTAGTGATGTTGAAATTCCTTCTTCTTCTTCTCCTTGGAGGAGACAAGGATAACTTGATATGTTGATCATTTCCTTTCTCGTCTCACAGAAGCTCTTTTCTGAATTCTTCAGATATGTTAACACAATGAGTACTGAAATACAAAGCTATAGAGTCACTAGGTACTTTAATTTATGCAAGTGAGAAGAGAAGTAATAACTATCCCACTGAGCATGTAAAAAAATATTAGTGTTGGTAGCATGGTGACTGAAGATATGCAATGGGATACCTATGAAATATACAAAATTTCTCTTTATTATCCCACTAGGTGTGCCAGAAACTATTGTCACACGGATCGTGCACCTGTTAAATTGCTGAGTGATCCCGTGAAATGTTAGAACATCCCCAAGGTGTGGGACCTTGTCTCCTTGGGATGAAGCTTTGGAGAAGGCCGACTTCCTTTGGAACATGGGGCACTTGATTTAAGATAAATGTGCAAGGGTAAAAACACTTTAAAATGACTCTAATCTACTCAATTCACGAGGCTCAAAGTTAGAAATAACAAATAAGGAAATAAGGTGATACACCAAGAGAGTATAATTAGATAATTTTATGATCCTCAAACTAGAAAGAGTTAACTTGGAAATGATAAAGTAAACATCACAATCTAATTCACCTTAAGCTATTTAGAAAGGGAAAATAATATACCATAGACATAAGAGCATGCGTTTCCTTCTAAGACCCCAAGCACACCTAACAGATAGATCAAATCTACTCAAATATACAATCAAAAAATCATGACAATATATGATATACACATGTCATACATCCCTTTCTCTTCATGAAAGTTAATGATAATGAAACTTTATAACAAAAAGTAATATAATATTTCCACAACTAATATTCAAGATAACCACATCATTCTCTCATAGATTGAAATAAGATATTATTAAATAAAGGTAGGTGAATCACTTATACTAAGGAATTACACATTCAAAAATCATACATTGATCAACTATTAACACAATAAATTAGACATTTCATGGAAAAATATTGTTTTTGAATATAATTAAAAGGATCCAAATCATTTAAAGCACTCTTCCAAACTTGAATAGGAACTTCCCAAATGATCTAAAAGTCCTTTTTACTTCATGCACTTAATTATTTATAAGTTTTTGGGTTAAACCATTGCAACTGAACATTAACTAAGAAGTCACTAAAAATAGAATGTAACTAAGTTCCAAATAACAGGCTCCCATAAAAATACCAAAGTAGTTGCAAAGGTTTGACTAAGTCAGCCTTGTAACTTGGGCTGATCCAGAGCTTGGAACTATCCTTTCATGGTTATTTATCTTAGCTTGATCCTGTAAAAATCTTTTTCCTCTTCAATTTTCTCCTACTCTTTTTCCCACATAGTCATCTGATTCTTATAATCAATGAAACACTTTATGATTCCTTTTACTGATATTTCTAGCCCAGATTATTACACTTCGAAACACTGAATAAAATAATATTACACTAAATTAAAAACATTTGTGATATTTTATTCATTGTTTGAGAATACATTATATAGATCAATTGATCTCCTAAAAAGGAGGATTCAATAGCAATCATGAATCCCCCTTATCTATCCATAATCCACACATATCTCAAGCATTATTTTCTCCTATAGAATATCTCACACCCCTATCTATGATTTGTGCATTACAAATATTTACACACTCATGTATTATTTAAATAATAAATAATACAAATATTCAAACTATATGTTCACATTATAAAAAAATATTTCCTAAAATTCACCCCCTTAGTGTGAACATGGGTGAGTTTCTATCTAGCACCTACTCATGTTCTATAATCTGATAGTTTTCAAAGAGTACCATCAACTCTAAGAGGTTTTCTAGTGGAACCATTAACCACTTTGTGTATGATTTTTGAAGAAATTCAAAAACTCTCAAATTGGTTTTCTAGTGGACTACCAACCACTTTCATAGCAACGTACATGTTTCCCCCCACATTTTACAAAAGAGAACAAAATATAGGAAAATATGTTCCTAACTATGAACAGGAATTATTTATCTGTTCTTTATTTATTACCACGCATGTTGAAATTAAATACATCAGACATAACTGAAAAAAAACATCGCCACCAAAGTAATATTGCGGCCTCATCGATTGTGCCTAATGGGAGGTCCCTAAAAACACCTCCTTCCTCCATTTCCTCCAACCTCCATTGTGATACTGCTAACTCAGGTGAATTTGTCTTTGAGGCTCATTTACAATTCTATTGGGTGTCGCTTTCAGCTGATAATGCACCCCCTCACTATGGATGTCATGTACAAGTGAAAATGCATCTAATTTTTGACAAGTGAGGAATTTTTTAATTTATTTTTTTAGTTTTTAGACTTTTTGATACTGACTTAGAATCAACACAATGTCAACAATTCTTTACTTTGACCAATAATTTTTGACGAAATTAAATTTTGATATTGACAACATTTGACACTATTATGACTGACTTAACAATAAACACAACAATAACCTAAAATACCACATAAAAAAAATGGACTCACTAAAATTTGACCCAAAAAATACCTATATGAAATAAAACGTGAATATCTATTGAAATAGATGTCTGTATGGAAGTCTGCTTGCATGTATCTTTGACAATGGTGTGTGAAATGTCTCAGGAAAAGGAATCCATGATCTGTATAGCATTGAAATAGTTGGGAGTACATTACAGTGAATGAAATCCATGCTTTCTGGATCTAAGGATCGTGAATGAATTCTTCAAAAATCTATCACCCACAAGTAAGAAGAATAACATCACTGCCCCAACGCATTCTTCAAACCATCAAAAAAACTGGATTTTTTTTATTTTTCTCAAAAATTCCGATCTAGGTTGATTCAAAAAATTTATAGTATTGTTAGAGAATGTATATCTTTAAACCTAATAAATATTAGAAAAACCTAGAATATAAAAGTATAATTATGAACAGATTTAGCTAATTTTTTAAATACATTTTTCATTCACAAGACAAAGGAACACGAATCTGCCCCTTCAGTGATATTAAAACTCCAGCATTCTCCCATCACTGATTTATCTCACTCTGATACCAAATGCTATTTATAACCCATATTATTACACTTTGAAACACTGAATAAAATAATATTACACTAAATTAAATAAATTCCAGATATTTTATCCATTGTTTGAGAATACATTATATAGATCAATTGATCTCCTAAAAATGAGGAGTCAATACCAATCATGAATCCCCCTTATCTCTCCATAATCCAAATATCTCTCAAGCATTATTCTCTCCTATATAATCTCTCACACCCTTATCTATGAGTTATACATTACAACTATTTGCACACTCATGTATTATTTAAATAATAAATAATACAAATATTCAAACTATATGTTCACACTATGAACAAATATTTCCTAACATTTACTTCCTCTTCTTTTGGTCCACATGCGTAATGATTCACCATGTCCATTGTTTCAATCTCCCTTGCAACTTTATCTGGAAATTTTTTCAACTTACCACTTTCTTCAGTCAACTTGTGAAATTTTGGCATGAGACCATCCTGCGAATTGAATTACTATTAAAAATTTTAATTACCTCGTCATCTTTCTTTACCAAATATTTGAAATTTGATTTAATTTGATCCACTAAAAGGGCATCAATATTCTCATTGAAAATTTGTAGTTGATATTATCAAACTGTTCTAAGATATCATTTAGACCATTCATTATTTCCAAGCATTTTTCATCCAACTTATTGATAAAATATTGTAACACCTAGGATCTAAATTCCATTGCCTTCTGAAACTCGAACAATTTAGAAATATCATCAATTAATTCTTCTTGAAGAAGTAAATATGGATCCTCATCTCTAATCCCTCCCTATGTGGTCAAATTCAAATTAAAATTATTGTTATCCTTGGAGAGGACTTCAGCTATCCTATGGATGTAGCTTCTTTCAGTTTGTAAATCATTATATAATTCAATAACTTCTTTAATAAAAGGGTTATCTTCCTGAAGCATGCATTATATCCATCCATTCACTCATCTTCCCTTTTGACGTATCTTTTCAATCTCATGATATGAAATATCATCTAGATTGGAAGAAATTGTCAGAGAAGTTGTAGTTGAAGGATCAGTGGTTTGAGTGGGTTGTTTTACTTTCCTTAAGGAGCAGTAAGTTGTTCAACCTTTTTATTTAGCTCATCTTTGGAAGATTTATCTTTATCATACTTCTCCAAAAAAATTCTGAGATCCACTTTCACATCTTTTTTGGAACCTATTGTTGCAAATCAGCAGCACCCCTGGATGTTGATCAGATTTCTAGTTTGAGATTTGGACATCCAATGTGATTGCACAACATTGAATCTTTTCCCCAAGTGTGGGACTTGTAAAAATGGGAAAATAATCTCCAAGTTAAAGGTTGGTTCCTTAGTTCCTCTGGTTAGGTGTATTACTTGAAAAGTTGCAGAGGTCTATATTCTCAAAATCCTACCCTAAATTCCAAAGGGGACAGAGATAGAGAATGCAAAATAAGCTAAAACTAATGCTAATTAGGTGATGCACTAAAGGAGTGGTGAGCATTTTTTACTTTTGCAGATTGACACAGATTACATAAAAATGCATCAAATAACTTCATGCAAAAACTGATAAAATGTAATGAAAGATCATGGAATGAATACTAAACAACACAGGAAAGAGGACTAAAAACTATTCATAGAGCTTGTATTGTTATTTCCAATAATCAAAATCACATGCATTACATTAACCTGAGAGGAAAAATAATATGTTACAAGTATTAGAAATAGGTCTGGTATTCCAACAAAATCACTTTCTAAGGTGAGAGAGGGGGACCTACAATACACATAAAAATGTCCAACCCCTTCAAAATGAGCCAAATCTGGGTTTTAACAGTGCCCATGGGACGAGCTCAAGAGAGAGAAACGTGCAGGAAAACGTGGAGAGAAGCTTCAACCACTGACCAAAATTCACATTCAAATAGCATGGGCATCCTTACAGACCCATCTCGTGACATTCCCTTAGCCATGCTGGGAGAGAATACGAGCCAAGCTGCATTAAAACTAGTGGTTGAAATATCATCTCTGTTGATGACCACGTGCCAGAGGAATTTTCTTGATTTTATCTCTCTAAACTCCATCAAAATTCAAAAATGACCTTGGTGTGCCCAATTGGGAGTTGTAGATAATTTCACCATCTTTCCATTGATATAAATAACGGGTAGAAAAACTAGCTTTCGATTTCGAAATATGGCTCATTTGATAAATTTAGAAAACAGGGCCAAAATCGGTTTTGGCGGGCCGAAAATGTGGAATTTTTAGACACTTTTTAGTCATTTGGGAAAATTTTCAAAATCTGCACAATTGCTCCATAACTCTAGGTGCCACGTGGGTAAACCATTTTTATTGGCCATGGGTTGTTTCTAGAGGAAAATTTTTTCCAGCAAAAACTTCGACCGAAATGTAGCATATACTTCAAAAATACATGGAGTTAGGAACCCAAAAACACCTCTTAAATGCAACTTTCTCATGAAAGCTGAGAAAGAGCTCTATCTAATGGTGTCATTTCTAGAAAATTTAGTGCACTGAATAATTAAAAAAAATTATGACTGCAGGTACAAAAAGAGAGTGGGTATTAAGGCATTAGCCAAAAAGATATGAAGCAGAGGTGCAACATGTTTCACATGACTCGGAAATTGGCGACTCAGAGGGGTAACCTCCTTGTCTGGATGAAATACCAGTTTCCTGAAGAAATCCATTGGGTTGGAGTCATCAAATTCTCTTGACCAATCCCTATAACCCAACTAATTTGAGATATACGTGCAAGGAGTTCGAGGGAGGGTATGGAATATCACATGATGGAGCAAGGCCTGTAAATCACATTTGAGATAGGTGTGGAAACAAGCTTATGCCAAAGCACTTAGGGAAAGAAAAGGGTCTAATCTAATGTGCAAAGCAATGTGCATAAGCACTTGGAGGAATGAAAACCTAAACTGAATATGTAAAAGGCTGGGCCATTTCCTTAGTAGTAATGCTTGAGATGGATTCCATGGGACTGGAATCTGTAATTCTTCAGTCATCCATAGGTCCCATTCAAATGGAAAGCATTGTTGTCCTTACACTTTGTGACCATGTAGGGGCCACTCCATTGATGGCATAAAAATTTGAATGCCTACCCAGTTTTGCTCTGTCTAGCATCCCATAAGTTTAACACTAATCTACAACTTGGAAATTGATCTATTCCTTAGCCGAACTATCAAAGGTCTTCTTAATCAAAAATTGAGGTTCTCCATTGCTTGGGATTACTGATTTCTGAAATCAACTAAGCTCCATCAATTCTACATATCTAACTTCCATGAGGCCTGCAAAAGTCAACTCCAGAATTGTTTGAGGCAAGTTTAAGACAACATTGGTTAACTCAAGTGATATGGGTAAAATTTATTCTCTTCCATAAACAAGCTTGAATGGAGAGTTACATGTAGATCATCTATAGGAGTTATCCTATCAGCCCACAAGGCTGATTTTTCAAGTTTAGTATGCCAAGACCTCTAATTCTCATCAAGAGTCCTTTTGATGATCCTTAACAAGTTCTTGTTTGTGGACTCAGACTTGGCCATTACCCATAAGGGTAATAGTTTGAATGAAGTCACTTAGGTATATCCCATTCTTAAGAAACCATTTAGTTATTTTGGATGCCAAAATGTGGGTAATGCATTATCTGATATTATAAATAGGAGGTATGCACCAAATCTGGTAACTATCCCTTCATAGAAGTCTAAACTATGCTAGATTCATTTGCCTCCTTGAGTGCCACTACCTTAGTCCACTTGGTGAAGTAATCATTGTCTGTTAAAGTATCCAAGTTGTGTCCTTGACTTGAATTTTTGATTTAATGACTCCAATGAAATCTCAATCCCCATTGCATGAATGGTTGGTCAACTGAAATTAGATGAAATGGAAGGGCAGCTAGCCTCTCTTTCCTATGAAGAATGCACAATTCTTGCACCTCTTGATCCATTATAACAATCAGTGAAAAACCAATAGTAACCAAAAATCATGATCTTGAGAGCTTTGTTACTCATGGTGCAAAATGCCTCTATACTAATCCACCATGGAACTCATCCATACACCTTATGAATCTGATTTGTGGAAGAATGCATCACAACAGGATGTCCATTACATGATCCTTTTGAACAAAACACCATCAACAAGAACATATGGGACAGCTTGTAGTATAAAGTATCTCCTTTATTGGTCTCTTATTCATTATCTAGAGGACATAGGCCTGTCTCATAGGAATCTAAAGCATTATGGACCTTGGGTCCAACAAGGAGTGGGGAACACCATCATTCTAGATTATGCTACTGGCTTGCCATATGGAAATCTTGCAATGCATAAAAAGAACCCGTTCTTCATTAATGAGGATCATGTTTGTTTGTTGCAAGATCACATCAGCTGCTCACACAAGCCCTTTTCCTACTTTGAAGGACTAGCTTGGTATACTTTGATCTCAATGTCATATTCCATGACACGAGTAATCCAATCTGCCCTTTTGTTCATTTGGAATGTCCTTATTTAGGAGAAAGTCCTTAACATCAAGCATGAGACACTAGCAATTGAATCTTAATTGTTTGAAACTAGATGCTTATCCACTTCTTTAAGCTCCTAATTGGAAAGCAAGGATGGGATGCTTCTCAATGAAAGATTACATTACCTCATAGTCCTCCAAGATTTGGCTAAAGAAAGTTATAGGTTGTTGCTGATCATTGTCATTGTTATGATGTACCAAAATGGTACAGATATTTTATCATGACCTGCTAAAAGCATAGAAGATAAAATCCTTGGATAAATTTGGGTTACCATGAGAGTTGGGGCTTGAGAGGATGGCCTCTTTGATTTCTTCAAAACTTTCCTTTCCTTCTAAAGGGAATTTGAAATGCAATGCTTTTCTTTAGGCATCAATCATGAATGGATTGACAAGGGATCCCTAAATTTTGCACAAACCTCCGATGACAAAATTTATCCTTTAAGGAACTTTGGAGATGCATTTCTTGATGCTTGGTTGATGGTAGTGCTTTGATGGCTTCAACTCTTTCCATCAATTCCTAATCCTTCTTTGGAGACAATGTGGCCAAGGAGCTTTCCTTCATGTGCTAAAAATACACTTTTTAGGATTCAAGGACACTCCTAAATAGTTCTACACCTTTGAAACACTTGATCTCAAATGAAAGAGGTGGTCTTCTACATTCTTTGAGAAAACAGTGATATCATCAAGATATACCAGCACCATTCTTATTAATCAAACCTTTGAATGAGGAATGTCCATTGCTCTTTGGAATGTTACTCTAGACATTGACACAACCCAAATGGCTTAAAAGATCTTTCTTTAGCGTCAACATGGTGGATAAGATTCCCATTTATTGTTCAAGGAATGTCTTGAACTGATCTTCTTCACTTCACCATAAAGATTGATTATACCCTTAGCAATCAAGTAATGAAAACCTTTCAATAGATATCTAGGTCAAACAACCTTGTAAAAATCTACTCCATGGAAGGAAGTGGATAATGATCCTAGAGAGGATGCTCTATTGTAAATCTCTGAAGTCAACAGACTTATATGATTTCTTCCTTCTTTCTAAGGAACCAAGTTAATGCTACATCAACTAGAATGGATAGGGAGATTAGCACATTTTGACATCAACTTTTCAATTCAATGTAGTTTTCTCATAAAGAGGCTCTTGTAGGATTGACTGGCCTGTGTTTCCCTGATGGGCTTAGCACCTTGGAATCAAAAATGGTGTGCCAACATGAGCAACTCGGGATTGAAACTTTTCAAATCTTCATAGCAAGAAATACACATCAGGGAATTCTTGACAAAGATGAATGAACTCATACATTTCTTGCTTAGAATTGTCAATCTTTGCGACCAATTTGAAGTGGTAATTTACCAATCTTTCCCACTGAAATGGGTGACTCATATCTTCATCCCTTGGTTGAAATGTTTTCTTTCTCCTTCCTAAACTATCATTAGGATTGAAAATGGACTCTAAACAAAGTCCTTTCTTGGATAGTTTGTTGGAGGCATCTTAGCTAGCCACTTGATCACCATATGTAGGTATCTAAATTTTCATGATTTTTGCTGAGGTTCTTCAACAAGTTCATCTTGCAAGAAATGGATGATTTGTTGAAGCATTCTTGAACACTTGCCAACTGACATTATTATCTTATGGCAACCAGGGTCATCCTCACACATCACATGGATTTTTAGTAGGGCTAAGAGAGCCATTGTCTTTCATTGATGAATTTCAACAATGTCATAAAGACTTACCAAATTGCTGTAAGCCTATCACAACTTGGTTCGTCTTTCTAGGGATGGATTTGATGTTGAAAACCCTCAAAATATTCAATGAGGTCCCACACCCTGTTCCTTATAGCACTTGAGGGTAGATCATTCTTTTAGGTTGGTAGCATGTGATAAGACCCCAGCTGACTTGGTTGAGAATCATCCTCACTGTCACCAAAGACTTCTAGCAAGTTCTTAATTCCTCTTTTGATTTTTACCCAATGCAATCCTTGGGCACCAAGGCTTCATATTCAGAAGTCAGTGTTATGAGTAACTTGAATTGAAAGGGCTAAATAGATTGAATAGTACTTTAATACCTTCATTGTGGATGAGATAAATGATAACTCTTTTGCACCTTTCCTTCTACCTTGATCCATCAAAGAACAACTTATACCTCATTGTCATCTTCATGAAATCTTCGTGATGCTAGGAACTGGATTACTTCTTGGATATAGGCAACAAGATAGTTATGGAATCTTGGAATTCTTCCAACTTTTATGTAAGGTCAAAAGCCATGCAAAGGGCCTCCCTATTCCATCAATGTAAAATTGGATTGCTTCCAACCAGAAGTACCTTATTTCAACAGTCTTGGGAAATCCTTTGATCAACCACCATTAACAGACAGCCACATGGATACATTATATTGTCCTTGGAGTAGGGCTTTTTTTGAAAGCTTTCATGATAGGTTCCAGCATTCTAGTGGAAATGGTGGATAAACATAGGGAAAAGAGAGTTGGAACAGTCAATCCATATTCTCATTCTTATCAACATATTATCAACATGTACTGATTAGAATCAATGTCTCATTCCCGAATCAAATGTTTACTACTCAATAGGACTTTCCCACTCCTTTTCAAACCGTTTCATATTTCAAAAATCTTAAAATTTCTCTATAATGTTTGATCCAAATGCATTGCAAAAGTCAATGATAAAGCCTTGTAATAAGTTACTGTTTGATGCAAAATCACAGCACCCCTGGATGTTGATCAGATTTCTAGTTTGATCACTCTAGCATCCAGTGTGATTGCACAACATTGAATCCTTTCTCCAAGTGTGGGACTTGCAAAATGAGAAAGGAATCTCCAGAGAAGGCTGGTTCCTATTCCTAAACTACCTGCCACAAGCTATTCCAGTGCAGGCAAGCTAATCTAATCCTAATCTAACCATGCCAAGGAGACAGAGAGAGAGAGAGAAAAGGGAAAAACAGAGCCTACACTAAAACGGTGATACACCAGAGAAGGAAAATGTTGAACATCTATCAAAACTGCCATGGAACAAGGAGAGGTGAGCAATGGGAAGGATGGACAGATGCATCACAGGCCCAAGGATAGATTTCACACAGAAAATGTCCCAAAACTCCATGAACACAGCTCCAAACCTGCAATGAACATTCAAACATGCACAAATACCTGCAATGAAGAGAGGCAAGAAGAAAACAAGCAAAAACGAGCAAGGATGGACAGATGCATCACAAAACACATTTTTGTTGCTTCAGAAGTTTGCACAGAACATCATTTCAATAGTAAAAGGAAAAAATGCCATTACAGAGCAGGGGAGGAGGTTCGAACTCCATTTTCAACCCTGGAGAAGAAAAGAAGGGAGGGCAGAGCTGAAAAGATGAACCACCTTTTTAAAAATGAGCCAAATCTGGCTTTTTACAATGCATGGGTCGAGCCCAGGGAGAGAGAAAATGTGTAAAAACTACCCCATTCCTCATTGAAGGTCATGCATTAAAATAGCATGGGCATCTTACAAACCCATGGTGACATTTTGAGCAACCATGCTGGAGAATAATACGACCCATTTTGCATTAAAACTGGTTGTTGAAACGTCAGTTCTGGCCATTACCACGCGCCAGAGACGTTTCTTGATTTTCTCTCTCCAAACTGAACCAAAATGCAAGATTGACCCTAGAATCATGTAGAGAATTTCACCAGCTTTCCATTGATATAAAGAACGTGAAAATCCGAGCTCTGGATCGAAAGTTATGGCGATCTGAAGATTTAGGGCAAAAACAGGCCAAAACGGATTTTGAATTTTTTCCCGCGCTCTGCCACCTGGATGACACGTGTCAGGCTGATTGGATGAGAAATTCTCTCTCCTCCACCTTTCTCATCCTTTGAAAATTTCTTTTTATAACTTTGGCCCTTCCTTCATTTTTTGCCCGCTTGGACACGTGGCACTATGGCATATTGGTTCGGGCCAGAGGGGCGGGGTCATCTTTGTCCTTCGAAAATTTTGGCCCAAGACTTTTGGAAAATTTTCCTAAGTTTCTCCTTGAGCTCCCCCACTTTAGGCCACATGTCACGATTTGGCCCTTCCTTTTGATTTTTTCCTTTGGAAACAATTTTCCAAATTTTCCATTGCCGGGCCGATGAGGTGAAGACACGTGGCAGATCTGATTCGTTGGCGGCTCTTTCGGCTTTTCGCGTCCCACGCATCGTCGCTTTTGGCCCGGATGTCCCAAACTGTCTGGAACAAATTTCTCTGAACCGCCCGATTCAGGCTTCCTTGTTCCTGTTTGAGGTGAAGACACGTGGCAAGATTCCATTCGCTCTCGGCTCTTTCGGCTTTTCACGTCCCACGCGTACTTTTGGCCCAGATGTCCCAAACGAAAGTTCTCCTGTTTCGGCCGAATCGGCCGGTCCACGTCCTCCTCGTAATTTTTTCCCAATGTCCCAGACTGTCTGGGACAAATATCTCCGAACCGCCTGAAATGGACTGACTTGCACCAAACCGGCCGATCCGCGTCCCGTGCGTACTTTTGGCCCAGATGTCCCAAACCGCGTGAAACAAGACTTAGGCAATTTTTTCCCTTTTCGGCCGATTCAGCTTTTCGCGTCCCACGCGTCCCGACGTCCCAACTGTCCGCGGACCACCTAGGACAGTTTGATTCAGCCGATTTTCGGGCCCCGACGTCCCAACTGTCCCGTAGTTCACGCCCGCCTTACGCATTTTTTCAGGCCCCAAGCTTGGTTTTTGCAATTTTTTCACATTTCTTTTCTAACTTGTTGGGATTTCTTCTTGTATGGGAGAGTTAGAGAGAAGCCGAGGGACCCCAAAAAACATGAGTTTTTTCCTTGAATCAATCTACTTGCTCGGGACTGAATAATCTGATGCATGTTATCAAAATTACCCTGGGGGTGAATTTTGGATAACAATTTTGGCGACTCAGCGGGGTCATCTGCCTGCTAGATGAAGTTACCAGTTGCCTGAAGCATCCATTGGGCATGGAGTCATGAGTTGTAGCCTGCAAACTGATCTGAACTTTGAAAACCTCCTCTTTGAGGCACTTGAAACCCACTGAAATGGAGTCGTTCTCACCAAAATGCCACTGAAATGGACTATGCAAGAGCAAAACTAGTACCACAAAAACTATGTACAGAACTGAAAATCATACATGCTCCAAATGGAACATGCAGAGTGTGCACAAGCACTTCTTCTGCTAAAAGCAAACCTACCTACTCTACTCTAACTGGAAGCAAAGGCAAGCTAAACAAACCCTGCAATTGGTTGTGAGAAATAGCTTCCTTTCTTCAAAATTGGCAGCCATGCAATTGATTTGGCAGCTGAACATGGCTGATTGGATGATGGAAAATCAACAAGAAGCTGGTCTTCCACCCAAATCATCAAGGTATCAGCTGAAGGCAAATTCAATACCTCTTTTAGTTGCTCTGCATTTGGATTGAAGAGGTATGACAGCTGATCCTTGGTACTTTGTAGCTCACCCTCATGCTCAGAAGCAAGCATGACTGGTTGTGACTTCTCCTTTGGCTCCAATGAAGCCAAATACCTGATTGGGCAAGGTCTGATCCATTTGATATGCCCATAGCTCTGATTTTCAACTCCAAAAATGGAGTCTTCTTGTAGACCTTCTTGAATGGATGGTGTGGAAGAAATGGTGAAATTCCTCTATCCTTTCTCTTCCTCCAATGAAGAACATGAAAGATTAAAATCTTCCAATCTTGGTTCCAAAGAGCTGCTATAAGATGCAGGCTGCTGCAAATGAATGTTCTCCTTCATGACAGCAGACTCAAGTGTTTGGAATGTGGATGATGAAAGAGAGAATGGTGGAAACTCAACCGGCTCTTCTCCATCAAAACAGTCCTCCAAATCTGACAGATAAACTGCCTCATGGCTGTCCTGCTGCAAATGCTCCACTTCCTCCATGGTGTCTTCTTGATCTGTAACTTGACCACCATGGTTTCTTTCACCCTCCAATATTGAGTTTGAGAGATCAAACTCCTCTTCAGTACTAGAACTTGAGAGAGGTGAAGTAGAAAGAAGAACTGAAGGTTCTCCTGTAGCCTGCTTTGTGCTCAAAGCCCTTGGATCTGCACTTTTCTCCTCCACAACTAGAATGTGCTCCTCTTCTTTTGGATTTGGAGCAGCTTCTCCTTCCTCTACTACTTGAAGACAATCTTGCTCTTGATAGAACTCTTCCTCTAGCATGAAGTTTGTCAAGTCAAACTCTTCAATCTGCTGCTCTAGAGGACAAGTTGGGACTGCAAGATCTTCTTCTGAGCTTTCTTCCTTTATGCTGATTGTGCAACTTGAATTGAATCAAATTCCCTTCAAATAGAGTGCCAACATGGACACTACTTTCTGAGCCTGACTGTTGATCTGCTTCTTCTTTTTTCTCTTCTTCTGCTGCCACAAAATCAGTCTTAACCACCATTTGTTCAACCTTAGCCTCTTCTGTAGGTTTAACCATCAAGGGGATCTTTGTCATCCCAAATTTGGCAGCCCAAACCCTCAAGTTGTCTGTCATTTCTTTTCTGTTGGGCTCCTCTTCTTGCTGTCCTTCATGGCCGATTTTTGCAATTTCTTCTTCCCCACATGGAATTGGGAATGCAAGAGGACAGATGGGTTGTAACTCAATTGATTTGGAAATTTTTTGTGGTGGTAGAGGAGGTGAAACCTCTTGTTTCTTTGGAGGAGAGCGTATTTCTTTTAGCTCTTGTGGAGGGGATGAATGTTTGGAAGGAAAAAGGAAAGAAGAATTGAGGTGTGGTGGAAGACTGAGAGGTGGAGACATGGGATCAACATTTGGGACAGCAGATGGGGAGTTTAGAATTTGCAATTCCAAATGAGATGGTGCTGCTTGAGTAATGGGAAGAGAAAAACCAGATGATGGTGTAGAACTTACCCATTGACAAGGTTGTTCAACAACAAGTGTATAGGCCTCTATTTCTGCTGTCCATTGTGCAAGTTGGGGCAGCATCTTCATCATGAAGTCCAGCTTCTCCTGAGGGCTGAAGTGTCTTGGAAAAGGGCCTCCCCATGGACAAGGAGTCCTGCAACCAATTCTGAAAGCTCTCATTTGAGCTGTTGCTCTGGACTGCACCATCTTTACCTCCATCTTTTGGATTTTCTCCAACAGACCAGCATCTTGCATCTGATTGTCTTCATTATATGCATACTCTTGCTCTTGGAAAGCTCCATAGCCAAACTGATTTTGGCATTGCTGCTCATATGGGTATGCATGCTGATTTTGAATTTGTTCAAAATGCTGATTTGGAAGATTTAAAAAACATGTTGGAGGTGGAAAACATTGCTGCTGTTGTTGAAAATGTGAATTCCATGATGGAAATGAAGTCATGATTGCACAACTTCATGGAATGGAAAAGAATGAAAGAGATGGAAAGAAGGATGGATGGAAATGGATGAAAAACAGGTCTGCAACTTCAGAAATGGGTTGCTGATCAGATGGAGTCGCCAGATGTGTTTGCAAGTGCCTCCAAAGGCTGAAATCTTCACAGGAACACACCAACCTGCAAAAGATGAAGTGGAAGACCTCTAAGGTCCCACCGGGCATGCCAAAACTGTTGATGCAAAATCACAGCACCCCTGGATGCTGATCAGATTTCTAGTTTGATCACTCTAGCATCCAGTGTGATTGCACAACATTGAATCCTTTCTCCAAGTGTGGGACTTGCAAAATGAGAAAGGAATCTCCAGAGAAGGCTGGTTCCTCTCCTAAACTACCTGCCACAAGCTATTCCAGTGCAGGAAAGCTAATCTAATCCTAATCTAACCATGCCAAGGAGACAGAGAGAGAGAAAGAAAAGGGAAAAATAGAGCCTACACTAAAACGGTGATACACCAGAGAAGGAAAATGTTGAACATCTATCAAAACTGCCATGGAACAAAGAGAGGTGAGCAATGGGAAGGATGGACAGATGCATCACAGGCCCAAGGATAGATTTCACACAGAAAATGTCCCAAAACTCCATGAACACAGCTCCAGCCCTGCAATGAACATTCAAACATGCACAAATACCTGCAATGAAGAGAGGCAAGAAGAAAACAAGCAAAAGGACGAGTGAGGATGGACAGATGCATCACAAAACACGTTTTTTGTTGCTCCAGAAGTTTGCACAGAACATCATTTCAATAGTAAAAGGAAAAAACACCATTACAGAGCAAGGGAGGAGGTTTGAACTCCATTTTCAACCCTGGAGAAGAAAAGAAGGGAGGGCAGAGCTGAAAAGATGAACCACCTCAATGAAATGAGCCAAATCTAGCTTTTACATCACATGGGTCGAGCCCAGGAGAGAGAAAATGTACAAAAACGTGGGAGCCCATTCCTCATTGACTATAAATGCATTAAATCAGCATGGAGGATCCTTACAAACCCATACCCTGACATTTTGACCAAATGCTGGAGTAGAATGCGACCCATTTTGCATTAAAATTGGTTGTTGAAACGTCAGTTCTGGCCATTACCATGTGCAGAGACGTTTCTTGATTTTCTCTCTCCAAACTGAACCAAAATGCAAGATTGACCCTCAGAATCATGTAGAGAATTTCACTAGAGTTCCATTGATGTAAAGAACGTGAAAATTTGAGCTTTGGATCAAAAGATATGGTGATCTGAAGATTTAGGGCAAAAACAGGCCAAAACGGATCACGGGAAAATATTTGAATTTTTTCCCGCTCTGCCACTTGGATGACACGTGTCAGGTGCTGATTCGATGAGTAATTCTCTCTCCTCCACCTTTCCGCAGGTTCATCCTTTGAAAATTTTTAACTCTTTAGGCCCTTTTCCATTTTTCCCCCCCGCGTCCCCGCCACTTGGGACACGTGGCACTATTTTGGTTGGTTGACAGGGCCTGCGGGGGCATCTTTGTACCTTTTAGCCAATTTTTGCCCAAAACTTTTGCCAAATTTTCTAAGTCCTCCCCTGGCTCTGAACTCCTATCTCCCTTAGTGACACATGTCATCCTTTCATTGGCTCGGGCCAACTTCTTAACCAACTTCTCCCTTTGAACTTTTGGGCCCAAAAACACTTAGTCGAAATTTTATTGCGCCCCTCCTGTGAAGACACGTGGCACATTTTGATTCGTTGGTGGCTCTTTCTGGGTTTTCATGTCCCGCACGTCCCTCACGTACCTTTGGCCTAGCTGTCCCAAACTGTTTGGGAAAAATTTCTCCAATCCACCCGATTCGGGCTTCCTTGTCCCTCTTTGTGGTGAAGACATGTGGCGAGATTCCATTCACTCTCGAATCTTTCAGCTTTTCGCGTCCTCACGCGTACTTTTGGCCCAAATGTCCCGAATGAAAGTCTCTTGTTTCGGCCGAACTGGGTGGTTCGCGTCCTATGCGTACTTTGGCCCAGATGTCCCAGACTGTGCTAAGGACAAATATCTCCGAACCCATTTTTCTGGACTGACTTGCGCCAAACCGGCCCATCCGCGTCCCGCGTGTACTTTTGTCCCAACTGTCAAACTGATGTGAAACACTGTCCCAGATGCTTTTCGCGCAGACTACCTAGCGGCCTTTTGGCCGGTTCGTGCCCCGACATCCCAACTGTCCCAAGGACCGCCTGGACCAGGACTTAGCTGATTTTCATGATTTTTTCTGCCCCAAGCTTGTTTTTTGTAAATTTTTCCATTTTCTCGACCTGTTGGGAATTCTTCTTGGACAGGAGAGTTAGAAAAAGGGCAAGGGAGCCCCAAAAACATGATTTTGGGCCTTAAATCAATATACTTGCCTGGGACTTGAATATTCTGATGTATGTTATCAAAATTACCCTGGGGGGTGAATTTTGGATAACAGTAACCTCTAATCTTAGCTATGAAATCCCTTGACAAACATAGGACAAAGAGTGGTGGAAGATTTATCACTGAGACATCTTGCATAACAACAACGTTAGGGCATGCATGCAAAGTAAGACTCAAGTTTTTTATCACTCCAACCATTGTTGCTGTTGTCCCATCCAATTGCACTACCCCTTTGGATATGACTTCATATTGGAGCCCCAACTAGTCAGCTATTTTCTTGGGCATTACTGAACTACTTGCCCCGGAATCAATCATGCAATTGTGTACTAATTGGTCCCCAATGATCAATGAAACATAGAATGGAGGGGGCTTCAATAGTTTACCTTGTTGTCCTCCATGATTCCCTTTAGGCTGGGAAGTATTTATGAGTAGCTTCTCTTACATTTGGACCTGTTGATTTGAAGTTGACTAGTCCTTCATGGCAGCTTGTAGCAAATCTCTTTGGTCTGGGATGGACTGTGATTCCCACATTGATATGTTTACATTTGTCTTCTTCATCTAATCAATGATGTTGAATGGAGATGAATCATCTCTCTGCTACCATTTGGCTTACACATTCATTCCTTGAAAATGGGTAGCAAAAATTGGCATCTGAGTTGGTCTAGGAGCTGGCTTGGGCTGTCCTTGCATGTTTGGAATGAATTTTGTTTGCCAATAGTTTGTGGTGGGGTAGAAGGTTATGGATTACTTGGAGCCAATGGCTGTCCTTCACCTAATTTCCTCCTATTTGACCTTTTGTTGGCTGTAACACTTTGAGAGATTGTTTGGTTCATGCCACAAAAGTCTTCTACCTGCCAGTTTACAAGTGTGGTATCATTTGGAGCTGATTGTTACTGGGATGTTTCATGTTGTTGGTTATTTCCTTGACTCCCTTCACCCTCCACACTAGTTTTTGTTACCATTAAGGCTTGATTTAGGGCACCATTGAAGCACATAGACTGGTTGTGAGGCTCATTGCATGAGAAACACCAGTCATACTCTTGAGCTATGTTGTTTTGTACTCACACTAGTGCTTTAGAGGAAAATGCAACATTGGGATTATAGGGCTGAAATGGTCTGTTGGCAAGAGGCCTTGCTTGATTTTAACTTACAGCTAGATTGGGTGGTCTTTGAGGCTGATATGGCTGCCTATTAGGCTAAGCTTGAGGCTGATAAGAAGGTCTAAAACCTTGGGCTTGTTGTCTCTTGAGTGTAACCAGCTCATTACCTAAATTTTGCAATTGCTTTGTGACTTCTTGGAGTTCATTTGAGGCACTAGAAGATGAAGTAGAAGATTCATTTGAACCCTAATTTCTAGGAGTGGGAATATGAGCTAAATTACATGTTTGACTAGTGATTGGACTTTCTAAATTTGGATACAGTGGCATTGGAGGCCTAGGAGCTATCTTACAAGCTTGAATCAGACAAATTTCAGCTCTAATGACAATGCTATAAGCAGCAGGGATAGTTGTGCCTCCCATGGATTGAATCAACATAGAAATATCAGAATTTAAATCTTTAAGGTAATATAGAAAAGCACCTTCTACTATTGCCCTTACTACCATTGGAATTCTCTCCCAAGTCCTTTGAAATCTGAATTTGAATTCAGTCAGCTACTCATTGGGAGATATCTTGATAGTTTTCAATTGTTCTAAAAGGGACAAGTTATCTCCCTTCTCTCCGAACTGCTCATGGAGAGATATACATAATTGGTTCCAATTTTGGATAGAGCCTGAAGCAAGGATCCTAAGCCATTGCAAAGCTTTCCATTTGAATGAAGATGCCAGTATTTTGACAGCAACTTGCATCTCATCAATCTCATGGATTGTACAAATATTAGCAATATCCTTGACATGATCACCAGGAGTGGTTTGATTCTCTCTAGTAAAGTATGAAATTTTCTTCAATGCTGCAACTGGGATTGGATTTTGTGCATTGAGAGCAAGTGAGCTGCTGCAAGTGAAATTGACATAGGGGTTGTGTTGTGCCATTCTGATTGGCCTTAGAACCCTTGTTGATTGGATGAAAGGTCTACCAAGTGGAGGAGTTGATAGAGTTCTGTTTGGTGGAGATGGAGACCTTTGAATTCTCCCCCCTCTTTGTCTTATTCTTGGAGATAACTTCAGATGCTCAAACAACACTTCTTCCTCTCTAACTCTTGACCTTGTGGAGATTCTTCTCATGAGTTTTTCAAGTCTGCACTGCTAAAACTAGTTGATTCTTCTTCTTTGGAGTCACCAGATGTGTAATTCAGGGCTCTTTCAGTAAGAAACTTTCAAAAAATGCACATCAATTATTTTACAATGAATATGAAGACCTCTAAGGTCCCACCGGGCATGCCAAAACTGTTGTTGCAAATCAGCAGCACCCCTGGATGCAAATTAGGTTTCTAAGTTGATGTTTCAGGCATCCAGTGTGATTGCACAACATTGAAACCTCTCTCCAAGTGTGGGACTTGTAAAATGAGAGAGGAATATCTAGATTAGAGGCTAGTTCCTCAAACTCCTCTGATCAGATCTATTATTTGCACAATTTCAGAGGTTTGAATCCTAATCCTACTCTAAATTCCAAGGAGACAGAGATAGAACGTGTAAAAATTGAAACTAAACTAATAGGTGATACACCAAAGGAGTGGTGAACACTTCTTGTTCATGAAACTTGACACAATTTCATAAAATGCAACATGAAACATCATCATACACAGGCTGATAAGATGCAATTAGAGGTTTGAAATGAAGCAAGACAATACAAACAAAGGACTGAAAATTGATCACAGAGTCTGCACTGTCATTTTTCACTGTCAAAACCCTTGCATTTGCAACATCAAAGAGGTAGAAACCTGTTACAATCATGAAGAAGGTCTGATGCTTGCAAAAATCACTTGTTGAAGGTGAAAGAAGAAGCTTGGTATCAAAAAAAAAAAAATGGTCAACCTCCAAAAATGAGCCAAATCTAGCTTTTACAATGCATGGGTCGAGTCCAGGAGAGAGAAAACATGTAAAAATGTGGAATCCATTCCCCATTGAATGAAGATGTATTAGAACAACATGGGAATCCTTACAGACCCATGCCCTGACATTTTTAGCCATGCTGAAGAAGAATACGACCCATTTTGCATTAAAACTGGTTGTTGGAACGTCATTTCTGGCCATTACCACATGCCAGAGGTGTTTCTTGATTTTATCCCTACAAACTCAACTAAAATTAAAAATTTACCCCAGAATCATGTAGATAATTTCACCAGATTTCCATTGATATAAAGAACATGAAAATCTGAAGTCTGGATCGAAAGATATGGTGATTTGAAAATTTAGGGAAAAAAAAAACAGGCCAAAATCAGATCGGCGGGCAAAAGTTTGAATTTTTACCCATTTGGTCTTTGGATTTTTTTTCAAATTTTCCTCACGCTCTGCCACTCTAGGTGCCACGTGGTGGCTTCCTATTGGCTGTGGGCCTCCTAAGGGGAAATTTACCACAAAAACCCCGCCGAGCCATAACTTGAAAAATATGAGGAGTTAGGAGGAAAATTTTACCTTTTTGGAAAGCTGAGAGAGAGCTCTATCCAATGGTGCCATTTTTAGAAATATTAGAGTGCCTAGAAATAAAAAATGGAGACTGAGGCACAAGAGAGGTAAGAAC
Organism: Taxus chinensis; assembly: GCA_019776745.2. NCBI lineage: Eukaryota > Viridiplantae > Streptophyta > Pinopsida > Cupressales > Taxaceae > Taxus > Taxus chinensis. Next base: position 54,392 of record JAHRHJ020003466.1, on the reverse strand, counting down.
ACAAGGAGTTAGCAACAAAAATGAGCAGGGGCACATTTTTTATAACAAAACCTTCGTTTGTTGCTTTCCCTAGTGAAAACATAAAGATTTGATAGTCTGCTACCGTGATAGTATATTTATTCTTCCACTCAGTGGGGGTAACAACTTCCATGAATCTTTCTCCTGATTGGTTTATAGATAAAATAGAAATGATTTTTGGTCGTTTGGCTTGTCTCTTTGGAGTATGTTCCAATACACTTAAATCAATCACGTCTACTAGAGGCACCTTCTTCTTTTGCTTTGGAGTTTTGCAATATAAACATTATAGTATAGTAGATGCAGACATAAGTTGCATAACCTATTTTTCACCTGAAGTACTAGTTAAACAATAACACTAGTAACATTAGTTGGGAATGAAATGGTGGTGGTAATGATGGATGACGTGGATGTAATAATATCTTAAGGAGTGACTGCAATGGGGCTAGAATTTGAAATGGAATGAAATGAAATATGTTGAGGTAGTGAAGTCAAAACTATAGACCCAATAATTTCCCCTATGAATAGGATAGGAAGGTATGAAAATACTTTGGCCATGTATGGGGATGTAAAAGAAGAGATGAGTGTAGAAGAAGAAGGTAAAAATAGAGGAAGTGATAATGGAAGAGAAGGAGGGGGTGGCTGATTTTGTGACACAAATGAAGAATCAATAAGTTAAACAACTTTTTATAGTGGTATTACAAAGGACACAACCTTAGAAGTAGGGGGCTTGGAAAGATATGAACTTCCAACAATAAATGAAATCTTCTGAGGAATTATACTGGCCTTTTAGGTATACCTTTTTTCTGTTTGTGGGTGTAGGGAGACTTATTGTTGGCTGGGCTTCTATTCTTATAGATTGATCCAACCCTTTGGGTGAAATTTCCAAGGTGGCCAACCAATCATATGTTCTTTATAAAATGGGCTCTAGGATTTCCTTAGTATTGTAATTCTTATCTTGATACCAATCGATCCATGGAAAAGGTTGATTGCAAACATTACTACCCTTGTATATTGGATCCAACACTTCATTATCATCCTCCATCTCCTTTGGACTCTCTACAATACCAAATTGTCTAACCTTATCTAAAATCAATCTTTCATATTCTCATTACGTGATGATAACCTCATCTCGAAATTGAATCCAAATATCCTCTAGTTGAGGCATGTGAGAAATTGAAAAACCCCCGTTCACTGAAATTACCCCACTAGTCAAAGTTGGTTCTGGGACAAAAGGTTCACAAACTAACTTCAAACATTTCTACATCCACATTATTTTCTTTATGAATATTGGTACAAGTATACCTTCCGATATAAAGAGGAAACTGAACTCTTGCCTTATGTCATTTGTTCTGGATTTTGTGATAATCCAAAACATTGTGAAACCAATTCTAAGAAAACCCATTTTTCAATATGGCATCTTGGTAACTTACTAGGGGCACCCAAGAAAATGGGAATCCTGACATATGTAAATGTTGGAAACTGAAGTTAAGTGGCTCCCTACTCCCATACCTTTTAAAAATCCTCATCAGAAATCCTTCAATTATACAAATTCTTGTCAAAATTATAAAGGATAACAATGAAAAAGGCATCATTGACCCTATGGAAATGTGTAATTCCCTTGTCCATCCCAATTTGAGGATAAAATTCATAAATATGTGATGTACTTATAACACCTATTTTATTTAAACCATTGAATTCCCCCATGACAACTACAACATAAACTAAGATAGAAATCATGCAAAAGTTTTTTGAAGATAAGACTTTACTCAATTGAAAACAAATGGAGATGCTAATATGCTCTCCCCACCATATGAATTCTTTTTTATTTTTAATAGTGGCTATATATGGGAACATACATTATTGAAACTCCCTTTCTGAAGAGAGACCCAAAATTTTTCTCAAAAACACAATGAGATCATTCACTTCCTAGATGAAATCCGATCAAAACATTATCTTAGGCAGTTTGGTGAGATTCTTGGCTAAATAGCTCTTCATCATGAATTTTGTACACATTTTTTTTTCCTTATCCTAATGTTTAATTTTATATTCTGGTGAAATTTTTCCAAACCCCTTAACATCTAGAATATTTATCAAATAATTCAGTGTCCAGTCTAATTATGACCTTACCATCATCATTTTTTACTGATTTGGAATATTTATCAAAATGGGCCGCTATGGCCAAGAAAAATTCAGGACAATGCATGGACTTAGGAAAACCGGTAATGAGAGTAAGCCCACTGTCATATATATCCTACATCCAAGACTTATTGTTAGGGGCCTTTAACCTTAGCCAAAAGTCTACAAAATCTAGTTTTCCAAGATCGGTATCCTGAATATTTCCCAAGTATGAGGAAAGGCATGAGTGAGGAGAAACTCCTAAAAATGTGTACTTCATATTTTCTTTTCCCTTAGAGGAGGATGTTTACATTTAATTTATAATTTGAAATTCAAACGACCTTTGAAAATTTTGTAAAAAAATGTAAAAGCTCTGAAATGTCGAAGTTTGAAAGTCCAAAAACAAAAACTCTGAAAAGGTTCTCACTCTGAAGAATACATCTCTAAAAACTTGAAATGGAAGACCTCCGAAACTCTGAAAAAATCAGACCTCCAAAAAGATGACTGTGAAACTGTGACCTCCAAACCTCTAAAATTGAAATATCTGAAACTCTAAAAAACTTCAAACCTCTGAAAATTTGAAATCAAGGTTTAGAAAATGCAACTGTGAAAACCAAAAATCATTGAAGGGAACATAATGAAAATGAAATACTTGTGAATATTTAGAAGGAAAGGGTGTGTAATTTGGACTATATGTCTACACATATTGGAATTCATAGTTGTGGGAATCAAATAACATGATTGAGGGAAAAATGATAGATGATGTGGGTTCCATTTTCAAATAAGAAAATAAGAACAAAAGGAGAATAAATAAACAATGAAAACCCAAAATGATCATAAAACAAGAAGAAATAACACAAAAACAAGTATTACCTTGAAAATGATGCCTCGAAAGTACAAAATAGTAAAGTAAACATTAGAGTTTCAGAGTAAAATCCAAGTGAAAATTTGAGTTTGTATAGAAAAACATGGAATTAATGCTTAGAAGCCAACATGTGGGGGATAGTTGAAAATTAAATGCTCAAAGAAGCTCTGAAATTAAAAACCCGAAAACTCTAAAATGGAATGCGATTTTTTGAATATTAAACCTGAATTCTAAACCCCCATAAGTTCAAATTTCTTAATTTTTGAAACTTCAAAGTTTCAAACTTCAGAAATCAAAGGACAAAATTATCAAAAGATGATGAGAGACTCTGAAACCTGAAAGTCTGAAGTTCCCAAATTTTGAAACTTCATAGTTTTGGACTTCAAAACTTTGGAGTTTTGGACTTCAGAACTTTGGTAGGGAACTTTTCAAAAATAGAATGAAGAACTCTAAAACCCAAAATGCCAAAGTTCTAAAATTTTGAAACTTTAGAGTTTTGGACTTTAGAACTCTGAGTCAAAAAAAGTGAAAAATGCCAAAGGTGACTCCGAACTCCAAAAGTCTAAAACTCTGAAATTTCAACATTTCAAACTTTTGGAGTTTAGAAATCCAAAGTAATAACTTTATTTCATAGTGAATTCTTCTAAGAAACCTTAGAAAAAGCCTTTGAAATTTGAAGTCTGAAACTTTGAACTTCAGAGTTTTGAAAAACTTCAAAATTTCAAAACATTTTCAGGAAAAATATCTCAGAATGAATTGATTCAATTTTTTAAACATATTCTTCGTAAGGTAATATTTAAAGGTTAACAAGGATTAGGGTTCAAGGTGGTAAAAATAGGGTTTAATATTTAAGGTTTAGGGGGATTCAAGGTTTATGGGGTTAAGGGATTATGACTTAGGGCTTAGGTGTATGTATAAGAATAAAAAGGGGTTATCAATCACCTAATAAATATTTCTTGTTTAGTTATGAATGGGATTCATTTTTCCTACGACTTAGTGATCCTAAATTCTAAACCTTTAAACCTAAAAAATTGAGCCCCTAATCCCTAGAACCTAAACCCTAAACCTTGAACCTGGAGTCCAGTGCTTGTGTAAGTTAGAAATTTGAGAGGATTTCTGATGTTCAATTTTATTTTCCAATATGCATTACTCCTATGTTTGAAAATTTTTCTCCAGATGCAATAAAATTCTGATTCAGACACTCGATGATTCTTGAATGTCCAATCCTGCCACAGACCCCAGTAGTCCTCGATCCTTGGATACAGGGAGACACCATTACTGAGACAAACCAGGAAATTTCAAGGAAGAAGAGGTTCTTGTGAATATGAACATGTATCAAAGTGAATCATGAATGTGAATATGAGCATGTGGTTATTTTTTCCAGCTTCTTATGGGTCATCCTGGCTTGCATAATACCATACATGGAAATATGAGAAATGTGAAATTTGTTTCAGAGTGTGAATAAATTGACATTCAAGAGCACAAGTATATGTGGGGAGAAACAAGTTTGGCAGAGATGTGTAATATGCATTGCAAGGCACATGGTAGAATATCCATTTAGTTACTTGTCCCACCCCTCATAAATAAGGTAGTTGTACAAGCAGAATTCAATGATGGTTCTACAATCATGAGACTCAGGTAGATGGTCCTAATTTTTTCCATATTTGAACTCACTATAGAGCTTGTTGAATATTTATGAGCCTATAGAGAATTATTGCGCACAATTTGGTACAACAATTTGAAGGAGGGAAATGCCAGATATCTAAGAAAATTTTGGTATAACCCTTTTCTAAGGAACCCCTTCCCTATAAGAATATTACACAAAGAAATTTTATGCAATACATCTATCTTATTTTTCCCATCGCATGGGAACTATTTCACTCTCTGTAATGTTTTGTTTTACCCATTATTATTAGTATTGATAGAGAGTATTTAACTAAAAAGGGTTCATCATCTTCGTAGGCATAACATTCAAAGAGATTCATCACAATTTTATGCCTTTTATCTACTGATATTTTGGAGGGAAATTCCATATATCCAAGAACAATTTGGTACAAAGAAATGTTACCAAATTTAGTTATCTCATTTTTTATAGCTTGTGAAATATTTCGAGCTCCAAGAGTGTTATAAATTGAGAATAACAAGTCCAGTGGTATTTTTGGGTCTGATGGATTAGGATACCACTTCAAATTTGATCGTTTTTATGCTCTTTTGAATAATTGTTTCATTTTTATATTTTGGACTCCAATGTTGAACATCTATGTGGAAACGACCATATTTTTCATGAAAAATGTGAAGTTTTTGGAGTATGCGTAATCCTTACCAAGTTAGTGAGATAAACCCAACACTTTCAAGGAAGACGAGGTTCTTACAATTATGAACATGTATCAAAATGAATCTAAGTATTTGGCTATTTTTTCCATCTTCCAATGGGTCATCCTAGCTTGCATAATACCATACATGGAAATATGAGAAATGTGAAATTTGTTTCGAAGTGTGAAGAAATTGGCATTCAATAACGAAATTATATGTGGGGAGAAACATGTTTGGCAGAGATGTGTAATATATTAGGTTTGCCAATCCTTGTAGTACAAAAGATCAAGAGCAGTTTTAACTTTGTAATCACTATTGTATACCAGAGGGATTTTAGACAATATCTGGGGTTCCTTATGGTTTTAATTCCCTCCTAGTAAAGTCGTCAATAAAATTGAAGTATAGGGTTCGCATATCTTTCCATGGCCCATTTTTTCCTCCTAACTCCTTACGAAGCTCCCAAAATCATCCAGAGAAGTCATATTTTACTATTAGAGTGTTTTTTCCTTAAACGCTAAACCCTAAACCCTAAACCCTAAATCCTAAACCCTAAACCCTAAACCCTGAGCCCTAATCCATAAATTATGAACCCCAAACCTTGAACCCTAAAAACTAAACCTTAAACCCTAAACTCATGAATCCTTTAACCCTGAACAATCCCTAAACCCTAAACCCTAAACGATCTAAACCCTAAACCGTCAAATCCTAAACCCTAAACATTGATCTCTTAACCCTAACATTACCAAAAAGGATTTTACTACTGGTATTATGAACCATGAGGGTCTAAACCCTAAACGAGGATCATATTCATATTTGTTGTATCAATATCGCCAAAGAGGGAAAGATCCCCTATCTAATCAGTTATTCAGTATGACATGGAAGATGAGAAAAGAAAATGAAAGCTAGAGAATTAGATTTCATGGGTAATTAGCACTAAGTATCAACAAGACTAATATGGATTTCGACTACTGGAATAGGAGGGCATGATAATATTAGGACCATATTTTTTAGTTTTGTGCCTAGAACCATCATTGAGTCTGCTTGTAAAATATACACATAACAACATGGGAATGACTAAGAACACACAGGGTTTATCAATCACCTAGTAAATATTTCTTGTTTAGTTCTGAATGGGAGTGAGTTGGCCTACAGCTTATTGACCTTCCATTCATTGATAATTCCTTCTATGACAAACTCATGGATGCTTTCAAAAGAACCTTCAAAAATATAGGGGTAGTCATCAATCCTAGTGAAGGATGTGATGTGATTTCCAAACAACTTGAAATGCATATAGATTTAGAGGTTATAACATGAATTTGCAAATATCTCTACAATTATAAATGGAATAAACATAATGATGTCTCCCTGTATCCAAGGATCAAGAACTACTGGGATCTATGGTAGGATTGGACATTTAGGAAGCATCAAGTCTCTGAATCAGATGTCGTTGCATCTGGAGAAACATTCTCAAAGTAATTGGATTAGATGCATGGAAAATAAAATTTGAACCTTAGAAATCCTCTCAAATTACCATTTTAGGCCATGTTCCTAGTCTTGTATCTATTTTTGGTTTTGGTTTTGGTCGTGTTCATCGAATATGGAAATTTCAGGAAAGGAATTCAAACTTGAATAATTATTCCCATTTAGATTATTAGAAATGCCAATAGAATCAGTAGTGTCTGTGGAATTCAATTAGTGGAAGGTGGGGTTGTGCCCTTGTTGGTTTTTTCTCATGGTTTCATAGGTAGCCTTTCTGGTATTATCGGATATAACTCTCCATGATTTTGTAATAAGTTTAACATCTCCCTCAGCTCCTGGGAACTTTTTTTATCAGGATGCAATAACAAGGCTAGTTTTAGCGGGTATTAACAGAAAAAAGTAAACAAATTTGATTGGAATTACTTACGAAATGCATTCCTTCGCTTTGAGCTTATCTTTATAAATGCAATTCGGCTTTCCAAGTTCTCCATATTTGCCAAATTTGGGTCGAATTGACATTATGGACCTCTAAAAGCGTGAAGAAAATGGCTGAGTTCATTTCCCCCAACCTTTCTTGAAGTGAATTTCAATGAAATGAAATTTGGAATTTTGAGGTGGCACGTGGTAGACATTGATTGTCCTGCCACCAATTTACTTATTGATGATTAATTGTTATTAGTTTGATTTATTTTCCATTATTATGATAAGTACATTTTTTAGATTTCCAAATCACCGTCAGGTTTATTCATGACAATAAAATTATTATTGTGGCATGGTGGATGCAACTCCTTAAAGCCTCCCATAATTATGAATACCTCTCCTATAAAACCTCATACAAGTGGATATATGTTAACCAAACTTTTCATACCTCCTTGAGATTGAGAAGGGTGTTTAGGGATGATTTTAGCTTGCATGAAGAGTTTGCAGAGTAGACAAACCAAGAAGTGACCAGTGAACCTTGCTCTTGTGCAATGTAAGGGAAATTTTGGTAAAGGTAAGTAAGAGGAGTCTTTAGATAAATGTTGAGAAACTAGATGAGTGAAATAGGTGGTTTAGTTTTATGAGAAAATGATGGAATGATACAACTATCTCAGAAGAGAGGAATATATTCAAAAGTGCCTAGATTTGAAGCTTCTTATTTGAAGAAACAAACCCAATTGAACTAGTCAGGGTAGAGTTGGAACAAAACATAGCACTAGAGGAAATTCTTAGGATAGGGATAATAGTGAGAGAATGAAGGAAGCCTTGAGGAATACCTCATGATTTTTCTAATTGCACTCATTGTCCTCATGATGTTTCAAATCCTTTATTGACCTCATGGTGACCATTCCCTTGATTATTTGAATCAATAAAAACTTACAAATGTGTTTTGATTTATTATGTGTTATAAGGAATTGCATGAGTCCATATATTTGAGCAATTGTTGCTACCTTTGGGAGTTGTGAGATTTATAAAATATAGTTTTAACACATTTAAAACTCCTACAAATGTTAATAACTAATCAAGAAGACCCCCAAACCTAAACAATTCCTATGATCTTTCACAAACTAGATATCGAGTATATATTTTAAACCCTAAAATCTTGAAGTTTGAATGTTTAAATCCTTAAAAATACCTATATACTGATCAGATTAGAATCTCAAAAAATATCTTCTAAACTGTGACAGATGGAATTGTCAAACTAGTTCCAAAAGGTGCAGAGTGACCCTAACATCCTATATTTATTTTTGTAAATAGAAGCATGCTTCAAGCACATATACCAAATAACACAGAAACATGAGCGCATTATAACGAGCTCATGTTATAACGATCCCACATTATAATGAGCTCATGTTTTAGGCTTGGTAAAAAATGAGCCAAATAATTCATAGCGTGCTTGCGCTTCAAAAAAATGCACTCGTACTTTGATCAAAATAATATTTTTTCCCTCTTTTCAGCTCCCCCAATATTTATGCATAGGACCTATTCCAAGCATGCACAAGACCATGTGGATTATCTAAATAAGGTTTTTGATAGATGCAAAGAATTTGGGGTTTCTATCATCCTAAAAAATACATTTTTTTTTATGAAGGAAAAACTGTTAGGGAGAATCGTTTTAATGGAGTGAATTTTAATTCATCTAGAAAGAATTATGTGATATCTTGGAACTTTCTCTTCCAAGCCATAAAAAGGGCCTCTAAATTTTCTCAAGGACTATCAAATTTTTAAGGAGGTTTATACCTCATTTTTCCACTTTGGCCAAAGCACTCACAACCATGCTGAAAAAGAACATACCATTTAAGTGGACTAAATAAGGTAATAGTATCTTTGAATATATCAAGAAGGCCATTTATCAGGCTCCTACATTGATGAATCATGATTATGAAAAATACTTCATCCTTTTATACCTTTTCTGGATTAGAAAAAATCTATGGTATTCTATCTCAGTTGAATGAAGATCAAAAGAGAACAACTAGTTGTTTTTCTTCATCCAATCCCTCAAGGATTACGAACTCAAGTAATCCTTTCTAGAGAAGTAGGTCTTTGTTGTTTTAATAAAATTACATAAATTCAAGTATACATTATCTTTAACAAAAGGATTCAGCTAATGGTATCACATCCAACTATTAAATATTTTTTTTTTCGAACAAAGACATAATTAAGAAAAGAACTAGGTGGATTCTGAGGGTCATGGAATATGACGTTCATATTAAAGAGCTAATTTGGTAAGAGGTAAAGGTTTGTGTCACCATCTCACCTATGGTTTAGAATAAAAATAAGAATTTGATCACGTACTACACAACCATCATACAGATGAGGCTTATGCTCATGTTGTTTGGATGTACCATATAATGATGTTTATCAATTAGGTGAATATCTGCCACATCTAGATAGAACATAAAGAAGGAGTTTCACGCTTCAACCAATTCCTTCTGTTTTGGTCAAGAACATGATTTTCAAAAAGGACTTGAATGGTATTCTTCTAAGATGTATTGACCCATGCCAAATTGACAAACTACTAAAATAATTTCATAATGGGATATTAGGAGGCCATTAATCAGTAAATACAAATTCCAAAAGATCATGAGGGATGGTTATTACTAGCCCAAAATATTTAAGGATTACCATAAATGTGTAAGTAAATGTAAATAATGTGGAGTGTCCATAGGAAATTAGATGTTGGATTCCCTTTCTCTTTATGCAATCTAGACATACCAAAATTTCATGCAATGGGGCATTGATTTTATTAGTATGGTAAATCCTACGTCCAGTAGTAGTCATATATGGGTGTTAAGTGCAACTGAATTTTTCACCTGATGGATGGAAGAGGTGGAATTAAAGGAATCCAATGAGAATTCCATTTTGGAATTTCTCAAAGGTATCATGATAATGTTTGGTGTTCCCTTCAGGATAATTTTAGACAACTCCAAGACATTTGTAGGCATGAGGATTAGTGAATGGCCTGTAAAAATTGGTTATCTAAAAAATTCATCAAATTATTACCTACAAGGTAATGGTTTGGAAGATTATAATAATAAGAATCTGATATGAATCATCAAGAGAAAAATGGTTAGTAACTATCAGTATTGTCACACTTAATTCAAGAATGATCTTTTGGAAAATAGGATTACTCTAAAAAGAGAATCGGATATTTTCCATACATGCTAGTATATGGGAGGGAATCAAAGCTTCCATTATCTTTTGATTTACCATCATTGGAACTAGAAAATTAGTTGAAAGTTATGGAAAATGATCCTATGAAAGTGCAGTTTTCTGAACTTATGTAATTGGAGGAAACAAAACACCAAGCAATGAAAACTTTTGAGATTTATCAAGATCAAACAAAGAATGTTTTTGACAAGAGAGAAGCTAACATATATTTCTAGGAGGAAGATTTGGTTCTTAAATGAGATGCAAATAAGGCTAATTCATGAATGTATACAAATTTGTATTCCCTATCATGTGGGTCATGCTTGATCACTAGGTGAAAAGAGGAAAATTCATTTTTTTTATCTAGACTTGCAATTTAACAAAAATATAATTTTTGTAAAACCCTAATTGTAAAGTAATTGAATGTAAACTATGATATACAACTGTTTAAATATAATTTGACACAATAAATAAGCTAATAAAATATAAAAACCTAAGTGCAAGGGAAATAGAGAGGAAATGGACTTAGCTGATTTTCACTTTTTTATAACTGAACTAGACTAAGGAAACTAGTGAACATATAGGTGAAACCATTGCATTTGTGCATTGTAAAATATGGAATTATCAGATAAATTTAGAATAGGGTTCTTGGATTGGGTTAACAGTGCCTAGGAACTAGAGTCTTCTACTAGGCACATATGACTTCAAAAATGCTCAGGACTTGATTTTTTTGTGTCACACCAATGTCATTGTTATTCACTTTTAGTCACATGTATATTGCACCTTTCTCACTGAGTGTACCAGTAACTTACAAAATGGATTTTCACTTGCAAAACCCACAAAATACATCAAACAACAAAAAAATGTAATATGGGGAGTCATACTGACCCCGAGGGTCACCTAACAGAGTGAAATTACAATCGAGTGCTTTACTTCATCTTAGAATCCATATAGTTCTTATGATTATGGGAAAGAATCATGCCCTATGGTTCCCTTGTGCAATATGTACTAGATAACGAGATAGATTTTCTAAAAGATGCAAACGTGTGTATGTAATAGAATAAAATCCCCTTCCTCTACATTATATGTAGCAAATGTAGTCTCTTTTTCACTTCAGTGGATGTTATATGGATGCCTTTGAGTAATTTGGATGTCTTTGGATGCAATATTAGGTGATAGATAGTATTCTTAGAGCTTGGTCCTTAATATGGAACACATAACTATGTATTTATATGATTCCCTTGTTTAAATTTCATGATTTAAAACTAGAAGATAGACCCATCGGTTAAAAATGTGCTTAAAAGAGAAAAGATACCTAAAAGAAGTGAGTAAGGTGGAAAAGGCTCAGGGGTGCCCAGAGGGGACATGGATGCCTGGGTGCTTTTGCCCTAGTTGGGAACTAGTTTCTGGAGCCATAAAAGATAAATAAATAAAATAGAAAATGGGTTGTGGGGTATATAATACCAAATAGAAAGAAATAAACAAAGACAAGAGGCCAAACATAGTAATCAATTATTAGTTTTCTATCTTAGGAATCATATAAATGCTAGTATGTATTTAGGACCTAGAAATGTACCCCAAGTGTGTGATTTAGTGTCTACATTTGCCCCCACTTTATGTTGTTGAGTGAATACTCAATAACATAAAGTAGATAAGATATACATACCTCATAACCATGTAGAGTGTTTGGTGAAGAACGTGCCGAGTGGACAAGTGAAGTGTGGAATTATGTAAAAATGAAATGTGGAAACTAGGAAGAGAAAGTGACCCTAGGGGTGAATCATATGCATTGTACCATGTTGTACCTATTGTTGTGCTTGTTGTTTTTGCTTCTTATAAGGATGAAATTGCAAAAAGAAGAGAAATAATTTAGTTGAAGTCTCATGTATGATAAATCGAAGAGATGTTTACAAGTATGTAAAAGTGTGTAAAGGAAAGTGTGCACTTAATGTATATAAGAATCTAAAAGGGTATAAAAATGTCTTGAAAATGCTATGTAGTGAGAGTTTTCTAGGTGAGATCATGCCAAGAATGAGTATTTTTGGTGATCTCATGCCAAAAGGGAGTTTTTTTTGCGATCTCATGCCAAGTACGAGTTTTTTTGTCTATATCACACCATGAAAGAAGAGTGTTAGGGAGAGAGGTATAGAGTTACTCTCCTTCCATGATTGATTGCTGATAAACATCACTGGAGAGGTATGCCCCTATTTTTTTCTGAGTTATACTAAATTAGTTTTGAATTGTTTTGATTATACTATTTTTTCCAATTGAGAGAAGATAGAATGCATTCTACTACTGGAGGATTGTTCCTTCACTTTGAAAAATGCAATGTAAATTGTTGTGAACTATACTAATTATGTGTTCCCCAATGAAATTATCACCTAGGGGAAGAAACAAGAACCTAGGCACTCTTGTTTGAGCCTGGGTGCTAGTGTCTATCTTGTGATGAGGACCCAAGTCATATTCTAGGTCTTTCTCAAATTGTTTGTCTGTGTTACTTTTGTATTATGATATACTGAACTATAACTCTTATCTATTTTATGGGGTGAATGATTCACCCAATGTATGCTCCCTCATTTGGGGACCATGCTATGTCACTAGGAGTATGCGGCCCAAAGAGAGGAATTGATGCTTAACTAATGTTGATACCTACAAGGGGAGGGAATTCTCATGGTAGTAACTAAGGAACTTGCAGAAAAGTGGCTAGATATATATGTTATTAGAAAAAGTAGCAATCATTTCATGGAAAAATAGTGTAAACAAGAATGTAAGAAGACAAGATAGAATGCAAAAAGATAGTTTCAAACATGGGACGTCACTCATAATGTCACAAGATAATCAAGACTAGAGTGCCCAAAAGCATACAATGTGCATACAAGACAAAGGTAATACCCCATAAACAATAGCATATAATGGAAAATAATGTCAAGAAAAATGTAACAGATAACCATGATGGCATACATTCCTCCAAATAAAATTTTACACATGAAGCACCCATTAGCATGTTAGATAGATAAAAATTATGTCAAAGAGTGTACAGATCAATATAAAGTATTATGCTAGGAATTAGAAGTACTAAGTAATGGAATAATAACACCTATAATGTGTGATAAAGTAGATTCCCCTAGGATACTCAGTGGGATTGATGAGATGTATAGTACCAAACATAATTGCAACATGTAAGGATATGGAAGAAGGTTGTATTCACAACTAGAGAACATGTGAACATGCATGCATATATTGAAAAGGTATTGATACACAAAGTATTCATATAACATGGGAAAAAAAGTGTACATGTAAGTACGAGTAAGAAAGAGTAAAAGAAAACAAGATATGTTATATGCTATGAGTGTGAAAGGGATGAAATGGTATGGAATCTGAATTTGACAGGAGTAGTGTGCCCCCCAATGAATGTGTATGAGATGTGTATAAGATGAGGTTAATTTATAAAATACCCCACAATATAAGACCCTCGACAATGCTTATATTACTCCTATGCATTTCAAGTGTTGATATGTGATTTTATTAATAAATATGTGTTTTTTTTACTACTAAAGATCATGATCGATAAGGATAAATCATTTATGCTCTTTGATTGAAGGGCTGGTTTGCTGTTTCTTGCAATAATCTATTTCACTTCTTATGAGTAAAGTTGTAATCTGGTTTGAATGGTTACAACTTATCCTTGCAATTGGAATCATTATTGGATCAATTCAATTGATCCAAGGTATGTTTTAAATCTTCTTATCAAAATTGAATGAAAAAATTGACATTTATCGATTAAGAGGCTTAACAGACCGAACTTTTGTTTGTCACAAATTCTTTATCATCTTGGAAATAGTGCTTGCATTCTGTTTTTTGGAGTGCTTGGCTCTTCTTGATTGACCCTTGCAGGGCGCTTAATGGCATTAAGGGAAATAGAAACCTTGCTTCTAGATTCTTGAGAAAAAGAAATTATTATGTACCCTTTACCTATGTGGTCTACCCTAATAGATACGGGACTCAGGTAATTTACCTAAATACTACTACACCACTTTACGTGGGATGACATTCTAACTTAAGTTGTTAGCTTGAAAGGAAATAACCTAGGGGATGCTAAGTTATTTCTAAACCTATTGTTTTTGGTTAAATCTACATCCTATCCTAAGGTGGAAATTTATTGTTGGGGGTTATATCCTAAGATTATTTATTTAAACTAACGTAAGATCTAACCCAAGTAAATTATATCTATCCTAAACTAATGGGATATGAAAGAGTATCTATGGGCCATTGGAAAGTGGGGGAACTAAGCGGCGGCGCCTAATATTTTATTGGGATTTGATTTTGATTTGGTTTTAAATGCAAGTATTGCTAGTTTGGCTGGGGCTAGTGAAAGTTTAGAGGAACCTACGTGGAGGCATCGCTAAGTTTAGAAATGCATTTTGAAGTGCAATTAGGTCTTGCCAACTATGAATGGTAGTGGCAAGAATTGATAAGCGGGAAATTTGGAATTGATGTCATTAATATGCCTCAGATTTGGTGAGTAAGTCATCTTGAAAGGCATGCTGGCGGATTTGTTTGGGGTTGTTTTACTTTGCATGATACACAATTTTTACTCTCAACATGGAGCTATCTAGTTTTTCAAACCAACAGTTTTATTTGCACTTAGTGGCTTTTTTTGAATTCTTTGATCTATTTTTGGTTCAAGGAATGTATAAGAGGAATTGTGGAAAAATATTATGGTTGTTTGATCTTGCCTGGAGAAGGAAGGGTGTTGGAGACTCGACTAGAAGTCTTCTTCGAATAGGAAGAGGAACTATCAGGCATGATAGGCTCTACCCATTAAGATTTATTTCTTTCTTCTAAATGATTCATTAAAACAATTCTGCTCACTGGAAATTTAATATTTGCATGATGTATTTGGTTATTCACTTGCATGTATTCTTGGAAATTATGTGGGTTTTGGAATGTGAATCCTTTATTATTATTGACCATTTTTGGGAAATTTCTCGGTACTGGTTGTTAGAGGTTTGCATGTGATTTGTATTAGAACTTTGTAACCTGTACTTGAAGCTCTATTGAACTCTAGAGCTTGTATTTTGAAACTTTGTTTCTATCATCTGAGACTATTATGTTGATCGAACATTGATTATTGCTTCTTGGATTATAAATCTCTGTTTATACTTGAGTTTCTTTAGCTGGAAGTGGAGCTCCATAAGGGTTCTAAAACTTGTATTAAAGGTTGAGATTCGTTTAGCTTTATTGGGATTGTGTGTTGTTTGGACTATGTTTGAACTTTTTGAAGTTTTGAACCTTGGTTGAATCTTTGTATTCAACAAATGAACTTGTATACAATTCTTATGAATTCTGAATTTATTGTTGAGTTGTTACGTTGTGACCTGTACTTAAGCTCGTTGAGTTTGAAGTAGAAGCTCCTTGTCCATTTTGAACTGACAGTGTTGTTTGGTTGGCTTTGTATGTCTGTCTAAGTTTGTGTTCGGGTAGTTGTAATAGAACTCCATGAATGTTCTAAGCTTGTGTGAAGCTTTGTGCCTAGTTGAGCTTTTGTTGGGGCCTTATGATATGTTTTGGACTGAATGGAACTTGGTAAGATCTGTACTTTAGGATGAACTTGTAGTCGAGTTGTGAGTTATTATGTACTTTTACTCCGAGCTAGGGTTTTATTCTTTTATAGAATTATTAACTCTAGAATTGCATTGGATTTGATTTTGTTTATTTGAACCGGTAATGGAATCTTGTGGAAACTAGAATTTATGTGTGATGCTTGTATTTGTCTCTGAGAAAGTAATTCCGTTTTTGTAAATCTTTATTCTCTACCTGTTTTGTGAGCTGGGTTCTGTTGGTCTGTCTAGTTTTAGAGACTTTATCTCCTTTTTTATTTGTTTTCTCAAGGGTGGCTTGAGGGTTTGCTTCAGTTGGATGCCAAACTGGTAACCTCCTCATAAAATTCCTTCGTGTCACTCCTTGGGTGTGAATGATCTTATGGCTTATGCCTTTTGACTGTATAGTTTTCCTTAAACTCGACAGAGTGGGAGATATTAAAGAAAAACTTCTCCCTCTCTACCTTGAGTGAATGTTGTACCATGTGGGAAGCTTGGCTATTAAATTCTTAGGAATTGATGGACTGGAATTGTGATTTGTTATGGGATAGTCGTATCAATTGTAGAGGTTATTGAATGTATTACTTATTCCTTTTTGTCTTGTTGCTGAGAAAATTCTTACCTATTATAAGTTTTTTAATGGAACTCTAGAATTTTGTGGTGATTTTATTTAGTCATGTTGAAAGAGATTGGGACAATATTTTGAATCTTTGACAAACTGTTTAGTTTCTTACTCTTTTCAAACCTTTCATTCGATTTGTGGATTTCCTTGGTATGTTGAATCTAAACCCTATATTCTAGTATAGTATGAAGGGATACAATATCCCTATTCAGAATGCTTGGAAATTTTGTCCTTGGGTCTGTGAGTTTCATTATTACACACTTGTATTTAAGCTTGTGTTTTCTCTTCCTTGTTGGACTCTTTAAATGAATCTCTAAGTTTTTAGTCAAAGAAGAGATTAGGATATGTTGGGGATAGTATGCTGTGTAGAAATAGTACTGAGAATTTTGTTTTGAGAATGGAATCTAGTTGAGCTTGGTGAATGAAAAGAGTTAATTAGTTTGTAAATCTTCAGTGGAAATTGGAAATATGCATGCTTTGACTGTGCATTTGGTTTTGAGTTCTCTTTTGGGAACTATTTTAAGAATGAATTTATAAGTTTTTATTGGATGGTGGATTTCATTTCATACTATTAAATGAAATGAAATATGGTTTGGGTCCTTGTTGGTATGAGATCCTTTTTTTGTTGGCTGATAATTTTATTGATTGAAATTCTTGTTATTCGATTCTGTTCTTTGTCTATATGGAGGGATGAAACATACTAATATCAGATGATGTTAAAAGTAACTAGAGGGTTTGTTGAAATTTTGTTCTAAGGGGAAGTGCTAGTATGTGCTTGACGCCAACAATGTATATATCTATGTTCACCTGTGATGGGAGTCTGATTAGTTTTTATGGGCAGAGATAATTTTATTATTCTGCTATAGATACTACAAATAGCGTTGGTTTTTAGAAAGTGTAAGGTATGCTTAAATTGTAGTGGTCAATACTCTTCCATTGCATATCTCGCTATATATATTCTTACATTGATCAAAGTGCCATGAAATTGGAGTACATAATTTTAGCCTGTATAAACCTATGCATTTTTCCCTAGCATACCAGAATGTGAAGTATAGACCGTGGGTTTTTTTATCATTTTTCCTATCCAAAATATTTATTGGTTTCTATCAGATCTCTTGCCTTCATGTATAGACCTATGCATATGGTAATATCTGAGTGTTAGTTCTATTGATCCACACACTCATACAGATCTCTCCATGTATGAGAATCTAAAATTGGCACTGTGATTTTTGGCACCTGTCATTTATTTCTTGTGCTTCTATTGGACCCTAGTGAAGTGGTGAAGCTGGAAGGACTGGAAAATATTTATAGTGCACACAGATTGATTTAGGTCAATCTTCAAACCACCATCTATTTTCAGCTATTAAAAACTTCCATCTACCTCGTATACGCTTAGTATTTCCTATCGCTCCATCGATCCATCACTGGGATGAACTCCTTGCAGATTGGGAAAAAGTTAAATGTGCCCTTCTATCCTTATGAATTTGTGAAGTGATTTAATGGAAAGACTTGTTGATTATCTAATAGTTATTGATAGGATCAATTAAGTCTTGTGGATAGTTATGAAATTGTAGATTATAATATGTTCCTTTCTTAAAAGTAAATTCAGATTTATTAATTGTACTTCTTTCTAGATGTTATTACTTATGATTATTTACATGATGTTTTTCAATTGTTTCAAAAAAGCAAAAATGTTTAATGAAGCAATTAGTGGAATGCACTTTACTTTAATGCTTAGTGCTTATCATGCTCAGTTCATTGAACTGACCCATGCTAGCAATTTTGCAGATGGACATCGTAAGTGAATAAAGAAGACAAGAACTTTCATGTTGTATTGGGTTATTTAATTTTGAACCTTATGTAAAGAGTTTTGATTCATTCTTGAATTTTATTGAAAAAGAAAAGTTGTATGCTTTTTGGAATGAAGGTTGTTTGTTATACAACATGCCTGAAATACATAGTCTTGTAAATGAATAATTTTTTAATGAGGAATTGAATGTTGGAGATTTACTTGTATTGGTTGTGTAAACTATCTTATATTTATGAAGAAGATGGAATTCCTATTTGGATGATATTATTCATATCTGTTATATGATTAATTTAGATAAACTTGATAAGTTAGATAAAAGGGAATTAGTTTAATCTCCCTTAATAAGATGCATCCTGTTAAGTTGCATAAGTTAACAATCTTATCTAAACAATTATATTATAGTATTGGAATGTGTAATGAATATGTGATAAAACTATATAGTTTGTGAAAGATAAGAAGGGTTGACAAACCCTTACACTTAATCAAGTAGAGGAAGGTTCTTCCTCGCTAAAAGGAATGTAATCTAAAGAATGGTGATATGATTGTAAATCATTAGACTTCATTTCCCTAGAAAGTCTACTCTAGTTGAACCTATTTGGTTACTACACCTTCATTGAATGATTAAGTTATATTTAATGGAACTCATGATATCGCTGTCCTATTTTAGTTAACTATTAAAATAAATACACAAACATTGAAAGCAATCATGAGTTAAAGGAAGTTCTTCAATGCTTAATTGATTCAAGTATAGAACAAGGAATTAAGGAGTGTGGGATTAGGGTTTTGCATAGATGTTGTAATCTATTTTATAATCCAAATTAATTTAACATTAATAACCTCCTTGGGGTATGTACATCGTGATGAGGTAGTTTCTATAGGATGCTGACACATGCCAACTGCAAGGTTGTACCATTGAGAAGACTTGGGTCTTCTCAAGGATACAACGTTGCAGTTGACATGTGGAAAAACCCTTCTGCATTGATCATCTAGATCTGCACACAATAAGGACTTAAACTTATCTTTTCTCTAGGTCAATTTAATAGCATGTTTAAGATAGGGACTAACTTTCAATAACTCAGGGTACCTTGGCACATCCGGTTGACTTAGGTCAACTGAGTATGCCCTTTTACCCTAAGTCATTGAGAGTGTCTTCCTATAATATACTATGTTCCTAACTCGGGCTAGGGTTAAACCTTGGACAAGTGGACTGGTGGTAGTCAGTAAAGACCATTCATGATAACAAAGGAGTGAGGTGAATGACGTATTCAAAAATGATGTGTATGTCGTCTAGGAATAATGACATACATACAGTATGCTATAAATCTTTGGCCAAAGTATTGCAAGCTGCTAGTTACGTTGTCTTATGTCACCTAGTTTAAAGCCACGTGATATCAAATGAATATTGGTAACAAATATTCAAGTATGTTCTTTAAATAAGATCACTCAGTACCCAATTAGGGTAGGAAAACCAAGTATACAAAGTATACAATAAGTATTCAATACTTAAAGTTAAACATGAATAGATCGGTAAGTAACCAAGTCATGGAATGAATAGATCAGTGTAACATCGAGTCATTTACATCTACTTATGGTTATCTGTTATGAGATTGATTGGTATGGAATGCATGTTCTAAATAATGTTTTATTTAGAATAGTGAACATTATGTAATTTTTTTTCCCTTGAATCTAAAGTCTTAAAATGAGAAATGTTATATCTTGGTATCAGAGCTGAAGGTTTGCAGCACTTGGACCTATTGTGTCCATAATATGATGAAACTTAAATTTTCTTGTAACAGAAAATGGTTAGAATGAGAGGAAATGTTTGCAAAATAACCCTCCACCTAAGGAAGGAGCAGTAACTGCCTAGAAACTATGATGAGATCCTTGCTACCGTGTTGGACACAAGAGATCATTTGGCTGTACTTGAACAAAAAGTAATGGGCAATGAGGAGGAAGAATATGCTGACAACAATAATCAGCTACCTCTTAGGGACAACGCCAATGTAGGTGTTGATAATAACAATGTGAACATACCTGTTCAACCTGAAAATACAAAATGGCTAGGTTGGCAGACTGAACTCACTAATGGTATAAAAAGGATAAGTCCACCTAAGTTTGATGGCACCACATTAGGAGATGGAGATGAGAACTGGCTCAGTGAAATGGAGAAATACTTTGCAATAAGGAATTTCTCAGAAGAAACAAAGGTGATATGGGGAGCATATCAACTTTCTCATGAAGCATATTCATGGTGGGATAGTCGTAAGGATGAGTTAAACATTGATGAAACTAATATCACCTGGGATCAATTTAAAGGTTACTTTAGGAAACGTTGGCTACCGTAACTTTACTATGATAAGAAAATGACTAAATTTCAGAACTTAGCTCAAGGGAAGCTAACGGTAACTGAGTACTGGGAGTGGTTTACGAAACTCCTTAAGTATGTACCTCAGTACCAAACAGATGAGAAGTTCAGGATATGGAAAATTCATCATGGGATTGAATCCCATTATAGGAGGAGAGGTGGATGTTCACATCCCAACCATGATGGAAGGGGTTGTTGAAAAGGCCATAAGGCAAGAACAGAAATTGAAAGCAATTTCTTCTCATGAGGAGGAAGTAAGGAAGAAAAATCTCAACTCCTCTTCATCATCTCTTGCACCTAAGAAAGGACCATGGAAGAAATTTGGAATGAAAAGTAAGATTTCATCTGATACTAATAAGAAAGTAGCAACAAACAAGTTTGTTGGTAATGCACGGAACAACTTTGCTAAGAACAATAATAACGGACAGAAGTCCTATGGGGGTTATAATGATAACTCTAAGGCTGGAAATAAACCCAAGCCTAGGAAGGGACCTATAGGAGGCTGATATAACTGTGGAAAAGATACCATTATGTAAATCAATGCCCTTTGAAAAAGGATGATCGTAATCAGGAGCACAAGATACATGCTACAGTAGCTGACAAGTAGGTTGAGAAACATGCCACACCTATAGAAGTTATGGGTAAGTTATTTGGTTTACCTATAATTATTCTTTTTGATACCGGAGCTACTAAATGTTTTATTTCTAGTAAATTAGCCTCCAAACTAAAGAAAAAAGCTGGAAACATGGATAAAACATGGACTGTACAGTATGGAAACAATGTTGTTCATACAGTTAGTATGTGTCTTTTTGGAGTAGTCCTTGATTTACCTAACTTTTCCACTGAAGTTGATCTTTATGTTGCACCTTTGGGGTCTTATGATGTAATCATAGGTGTTAATTGGTTAGCAGAACATAAGGCTAAAGTGGATTGTTTTGAAAAACACATTAGTTGTTTAGATGACCTGCAGAAAACAATAGAGATTCAGGTGTGAAACGTGAGATTTCTTTTAGAAAAATGTCAGCTATGCAACTTAAAAAGGCTAAAAACAAATTGTTGTACCTTATATGCAGTAAAAATTGCTGAAACAACTGAAGAGAACAACAATGTTATGGAACAATATCCACTGTTACGAGACTTTAGTGACATATTTCTTGAAGAATTTCCAGGTCTTCCACCCAAAAGGGAGTTTGATTTCATGATTGAGATCAAGCCTAGAACTGAACCTATTTCTAAAGCACCATATCGAATGACTACTATAGAATTAGTAGAGCTTAAGGCTCAGTTACAGGAAATTTTTTCTAAAGGTTTGATTAGACCAAGTGTTTCACCTTGGGGAGCACCTGTAATTTTTGTGAAAAATAAGGATGGAACACTTAGATTGTGCATTGATTACAGAATGTTAAACAAAGAAACAATCAAGAATAGATACCCACTCCCTAGGATTGATGATTTATTTGATCAGATGCGTGGAGCATTGGTATATTCTAAGATAGATCTTCGATTTGGATATCATCAATTACAGATTAAGGATGAGGATATTCATAAAATAACTTTTAGGACAAGGTATGGACATTATGAGTTCACTATTTTATCTTTTGGATTAACTAATGCACCTAAAATTTTTGTGAATTTAATGAATAATATCTTTCAAGAATACTTGGACAAATTTGTGCTCGTATTCTTGGACGACATTCTCATATATTCTAAAAGTATTAAGGAACACCATGAGCATTTGAAGATAGTTTTGGAAATATTAAGAAAGAGATGGTTATTTGGTAAGTTGTCTAAATGTTCTTTCTATGACACATAAGTACACTATTTGGGACATGTAATAAGTAAGAATCAAATTGTTGTAGATCCTTCAAATATTGTAGCTTATAACTGAGTGGCCTGCACCAAAGAATGTACATGAAGTTAGAAGCTTCATGGGACTTGCTGGGCTACTATAGAAATTTGTAAAAGACTTCTCTAAGGTGGCTGCACCAATAAATTCTTTACAAAAGAAGGATAAAATGTTTGTTTGGAATGAGAAATGTGAAATTGCATTTAAAACTTTGAAGGAACAGTTAACTTCAGCACCTATTCTTGCAGTACTAGATCCTAATGGAGATTTTATGGTGGTAACTGATGCATCTGGTGAAGGTCTAGGAGGTATTTTGTTACAAAATGGTCATGTCATAGCTTACGAAAGTAGAAAACTTAAGTTAGATGAGTTGAATTATGCTCCACATGATTTAGAGCTTGTTGTCATTGTTCATGCATTGCAAGTTTGGAGGCATTACCTGCTTGGTAAACCTTTTGAATTGAAAACTGATCATCTTGGGCTGAAATATATTTTCACTCAGCCAAATCTTAATGCAAGACAATGAAGGTGGTTAGAGTTTTTGTCTCAATATGATTTTGACATCAATTATATCAAGGGTAAATAAAATAGAGTGGCTGATGCTCTAAGTCGTAGGAAGCACATTTATGCTCTTATAACATTGAGAACTCAATTTAAGGATGAAGTAAAAAGTGTTATGGAATCTGATTCTTATTTTTAGCAAGTAAAGATAGTGCTTGCTGCAGATTCTAGTGATTTGAAGGTATAAAGGTTTTCACTTCGATAATAAAGGAATATTATGATTTGAACACAAATTATTTGTACCTTCGCTAAATGATTTGAAAAATAAATTGTTAATAGAATTCCACAATTCACCTTTTTCTGGACACTCCGACATTACAAAAATCCTTGCTGATATAAAAAAAAATATTTCTGGAAGAAAATGAAAAAGGATGTAATAGAATTTTTGTAGACACATTGCCTTAAATGTCAATGTGTTAAAGTGGATGCATATGCACCTCAGTCCAGTTTATTGTATCCTCATAGCATACCGCAGTACAAATGGCAAGTGATAAGCATGGAGCTTTGTACAAGGGTTTCCTATGTTAATAAATAAATATGATGTTATTTTAGTAGTTGTGGATAAAATAACAAAGGTAGAACATTTTATTGCTAGAAATTTGAAGGATGATTATCCTGTGTTAGCTAAAAAAATTGTACATGAAACTTTCAGATTACATGGAGTACCTGAATTAATCATTTCAGATAGAGATCCTTGAATAACGTCGTGATTTTTACAAACGCTTAATGCAACTTTAGGAACTAAGCTAAATTTCAGTTCTGCATATCATCCAGAAATGGATGGATAGACTGAAAGAGTTAATCAAGTTTTAGAGGATATGTTATGAATGTATTGTATGGATCAACAGTACAAGTGGGAAGAGTACCTTCCACTAGTTGAGTTTCCATATAATAACTGCATAGCATGCCTCTCTTAAGATGGCACCTTTTGAAGCATTATACAAAAGAAAATGCAGAACCCCTATTAGTTGGGACAACATGGAGGATAGAGAGGTAATTGGACCTGTAATCCTTACTAAAATGGAACAACAAGTTAAATTGATTCATGAATGCTTGAAAGAAGTAACAAATAGATAAAAGAGTTATGCTAATTTGAAGCGGGTAGACAAGAAATTTGAACTTGGTGAGAAAGTCTTTCTTTGGGTCAAACCAAAAAAGATCTCTATAACTTTTGGAAAGGCTGCCAAGTTATCCACCTTATTATGTGGGACCTTTTGAGATAGTTAAAGTAATCAACCTTGTAGCTTACCGCTTAGCATTACCTCCTACTTATCACAAATGCATGATGTTTTCCATATTTCTTTGCTTAAGAAATACGTTTCAGATTTATCACATGTGTTAAATTGGAATTCCTTGCAGGTCCAAGACCTAAGAATAATTGTGGTTAAACCCATACGAGTGCTTGAAATTTGCCAGTTGCATTTAAGAAATTGTGAGATAAGTCAATGCAAGGTTCAATGGGACCAATTTAATGGAGAAAGTGTAACCTGGGAAATCCAGGAAGATATGAAAACTACTTTTCCATATCTATTTGAACAAAATTGATTATGTTGAATGATGAAAAATTTGTGATTTTATCTTTATAATACAATAAGTATGCCAATTTTGGGTAGATATTTATTTGTTTTGAATAAACAACTATTTAATGCTGATTTCTGAAACTTAAAATTCAGATACTGTTGCAAACATATGTTAAGAAAGTGAATAAAATTGATTAGCCTAAATGAAATGACTAAAATGAGGTAATCATCGGGATGATGATTATTTTTAGGAGGGAATGCATGTAACACCCTTGAAAATGGTTATATTCCTCTTTTTCATTTCAAGTGTTGAAATGTGATTTTCTTGATAAAGATGTGTTCTTTTGACTACTGAAGATCATGCTTGATTTGGATAAATCATTTATGCTCTTTATTTGTAGGGGTGGTATGTTGTTTCTTGCAATAGTCTACTTCACTTCTCATTGGATAAGCTACAATCTGGTTTTAAGAGTTGCAACTTACCTTTCATAATTGGACTCATCCTTGGATTAATTCCATTGATCCAAGGTATGTTTTAAAACTTCTTCTCTAAATTTAGAATGAAAAACGAGACATACATTGATTAAATACTTAACGGACTGAACTTGTAGTTATTGCAAATTATTTATCATCTTGAAAATAGTTCTTGCATTCTGTTTTGTCTTGTTCTCGGCTCTTCTTGATCAACCCTTGCAAAATGCTTAATGGTGTTAAGGAAAATAGAAACCCTACTTCCAAATTCTTGAAAAAAAGAAATTATTATGTACCCTTTTACCTATACGGTCTACCCTAATAGATACGGGACTTAGGTAATTTACCTAACTACTACTACACAACTTTATGTGGGATGGACATTCTAACCTAAGTTGTTAGCTTGAAAGGAAATAACCTAGGGGATGCTCAGTTATTTCTAAACCTATTATTTTTGGTTAAATCTACATCCTATCCTAAGGTGGAAATTTATTGTTGGGGGTTATATCCTAAGGTTATATATTTAAACTAACCTAAGAAAATTCTATCTATCCTAAAGTAATGGGATATGAAAGGGGACCTATGGGTCATTGACAAGTGGGGGAACTAAGTGGCGGTTCGTATTATTTTTATTGAGATTTGATTTTGATTTGGTTTTAAATGCAATTAAGTACAACCAGTTTGGCAGGGGCTAGTGAAATTTTAATGGAACCTATGTGGAGGCATCTCTAAGTTTGGAAATGCATTTGAAGTGCAATTAGGTCATGCCAACTATGAATGATGGCCACATGACAAGGAAAGATAAGCGGGAAATTTGTCAAAAAAGTTAATGGCATTAATTGCAACTCAGGTTTGGATGCAAGCAAGCCCATTTCTTGGAAGGCATGCTAGGGATTTGTTGGGGGTTGTTTTTGATTTTGCATGCTTCATGATTTTTTCTCTGACATGGAGCTAGCTTGGTTTTTCAACTAGCAGTTTGATCTGCACTTAGTGGCTATTTTTGAATTCTTTGATCTATTTTCAGTTCGAGGAATGTATAAGAGGTATTGTGGAAAAAGATTATGGTTGTTTGATCTTGCTTGGAGAAGAAGAGGGTAACCTGGAAACTTGGCTTGAAGTCTTCTTCGAATCGGTAGAGGCACTATCAGGCATGATAGGCTCTACTCATTAAGATTCTTGCTTTCTTCTAAATGATTCATTAAAACAATTATGCTCACTAGAAAATTATATTTGCATGATGTATCTGGTTATTTACTTGCATGTGTTCTTGAAAATTATGTGGGTTTTAAAATGTGAATCCTTGGCTGTTATTAGTAGTTCTTGGGAGCTTTCTCTAAACTAGTTGTCGGAGGTTTGCATGCGAAGTTGTTTTGAAACTCTGTAACTTGAACTAGTAGTTATGCTAATTGTATTTGAAGCTTGTAGCTTGTATTCAAATCTTTGTTTTCTTGCATTCAAAAATAATGTGGAAAGAGCTGGCTAGTTTCTTGTTGGGTTCTGAATCTCTGTTCAGTCATGTGTTTCGTGAGTTGAAGTGGAACTCCCTAGTTACTATAAACTCTTATTGAAGCTTCGAGATTCGTTTTGAGTTTTGTTGAGACCCTATGTTTGTTTTGGGACTGTTTAGAAACTATGTGAAGTTTTGAACTCGATTGGTTAAATCTTCATAACGTCGGAAAAGTGACAGGCGAGCGTGAGAATCGACAAGTAACTCTTCTGCGTACCCGACCTCCCGAGGTCGTGCCGAGACAGCCGGTGGGGGTAGAATATGCTGACAAGCTAGTTAGGCAATCTAATGTCTTCGACACGCACTAATGGTATTTGCGAATCTAAGGCAAAGAAGGCCCTTCTTACTTGGACTGGTGTGATAGATCGATCAGCGAGGATGACTGCTCGAAGGCTCCAATCAATATCGAGCTCTGGCGTGATTCGATCTATGGGCTGCGGAATACGTGGGAAGTGACCTGGGATTGTTTCGTATATATCTCCTGATAAGGTCATATGGCGGACAATGAAAATAGTCGACTCTATGGACGATTTTCTGGCCTAGTCCAGAATTCCCTAGCTTCGTTAGCCGCTATATCTAGTAAGGACAGTTGTTCGACGATGATAGGTGGAAGTGGGGTAGACTGAAATACTAATGTGCGTAGGCCAGTGTCTATATCTAACTGACTTGTGGATTCGTTGGGCTGTGGGATCTGGGGATCACAACCATAGACTCTTGGTTGTTGCGGTCCCGTTATGGTCATACGGGAGATCAAGTTCTGATCCCTAGTATCCAGTAGTCGTAAGCCTTTTCAGCTTCTACGTTTAGAATCAGCAATTGTGCGATTTTCTCAGAATACCTCACAGGTGTTCTAGCGACTTGGATTCTTAAGCTGGTATCTATATCTACTAGGGTGTCTCCAGCGTCTGGCTGTGGAACTAAAGGATCGCACCCGAATATTTGTTCTTTTTCAAATCCTTCTACAGTCATGCGGATGTTTTCTAGGATAACCTGTAGTTTGGCTGATTTGACCAAAACAGATGTGCTTGGTCGTCTTCGATATTTAACCCTCTCAACTGTGACCTGATCTGTTGGAAGTCTGTTGTTGTTTGGAAGACTTGTATCCTAAGGTTTTGGTCAATATCAGTTATTGCCACTACGGTATTGGGCTGGGGCACAATTGGCTCGAAAATGTATTCCCTGGGCTCCCTGGGTCCCGTAATTGTCATACAAAAGCAATAATGAAACAAACTATGATAAAGTAAAAACTAAGTGTACTTCTAACATATATAATTTCTTTTTGTATTTTCTGGCAATTTATAAGAAAGCAGCTATTTAAAATATTTAGAATTGACAACTAAACTAACAACGTAAAACAAACAAAATAGCCGAGTGTAGCTATTTGTCTGTGCAATTTCGTATATCTATTCTAAACAATGAAATAACTAATCTATCTGCAAGATTCTCGATCCTACCTCAGAAGTGAGGAATGAATCATAGTTTCTCAGAAACTATCAATCCCCACAACCTCCCTGGCAATATCGAGAATGGAAATAACTGAAATAAAACGATTAACTACTTTATTTGATAAGTTCTAATTATAACTTTGAAAGATGGAACCTGGATTTCGCAGAACAGTGGCGAATCCGACGGTGTGTATGTTCTTGTCCCCTCAGTATGATCTCCACGTTCTTTGTGCTCACGTGAATCCAGAAAAGCGTGAAATGCTTGCATCAACAGGAATAAGTATTTGGATCAATGGACAGCCTTCGAAATGCAGACAGAATAGAATGCGGATAGGAGAGGGATAGCACAAGAGTACAGAGCTTGGCCTATGCAATTCCTAGCGGGGTCTACTGCGAATCATGCAACAAAGAGCGTCCAGAACCTGAGACTAGCCTGTATGAAGAGCAAAACCTGCAACTTTAATGGCTACCTAGACCGTTCTACTCCAAAACAATAATGCTGTCTGCACAAGTTGGGTCTGTGGCTTACCAACAGTAACATAAAGCTAAAACAAACCTGCAATAAACTGTTCTACCAATCCTGAGCAAACTAAAACGACCATGGTACTGAAAACATGAAGATTGGATTGAAAATGGTGGCCCAAATGATGTTTGCACTTGCACAAGTTGGATATGTGGCTTACCAGCTGCAATACAAAACTAACCAAGGCACTCAATGGAAAACTAGAAACCTAAGCAAAGGAAAACTAAATCTACTGCAACAAGAAATTTAAAACAAACTTTGGAGCAAAATTCAGAACTAAGATCAGGGGCCATTTGCATGTGCACAAACCATGCATTTATAGGAATCCAAACATGCAAAGATCAAATCCAAACTGAACTCCTAAACATTAAACAAAAGAAAAACACTATTCCAGGGGACCAAAAACATTAATGCAAGCTTAAGTCGGCAAGAAAAGCTGGTGAGTCGTTGATCTTTGCGTGCGTTCCGTCAAAAGCACGTTCTGGAAAACGCGCACGGGACCGCCGCCCTGCTCAGGGCGGCGGTTACAGGACCGCCGCCCTGTTCAGGGAGGCGGTCACGAGACCGCCGCCCAGGCAGGGCGGCGGTTTCGTCACTGAAGACCAAAAGGCCAAGAAAAGAGGAAAAATAGGGAAAACAAAGCACGCAGGGGCTAAGCGGGATGTTAACGCATATCCGTAAGGCTTTTCTGGATCCCGAACACCTTGCGAAGAGACCTGTATCATCATTGGGGCACTTATTACACCGTTCCGCAGTACAGTACCTTACAATTTTGGGTACGTACATATTGCCCCCTCGGAGAAGCGTTTTAGCCATGAAGAGGCATAAAACGGTGGGTCCGAGCATGGCCGTCCCGAAATGGGAAGTGAGAAATTATACCTTACACGCCCGTGTGTTGAAATGACGCCGCCCTAAAATTCCCGCTACCTGCAAAATGAAAAGAGCACTCAAATGCAGATAGATACAATAATTTGAAAAATAAACGTTAAAATAATAGAGAAAGAGGACGTACCGTTTGTGCGAGGATAGAAACTTACCTCCGTCGGCGCTCCGAACCTGCGAAAAGGTCATTTTAAAACGAAACAGAACGTTATATATATGAAAGTGGGCCCATTTTCCTATTCATTTGCGCGAGTCGATTTGATTGATTTTGAGCTCTGGGACCCACGGTGACGGTTTCTTACGCGAGTAGAGTCAAAACATCCGTAGTGAGATAGAGATCATGCCTCCACGAGCGGAACACCGACCTCAGCGATCACAGGTTGGTTTTCTTCCATTTTGTGTTTTTCCCCTTTCAAATTTGAAATGGCAAATTCTTTGCAATGGGGGGATTATTTTTGAAATTGTTAGGTTCAAAAGGTCCATCTAGGGGGGGCGCCTACTGGGTAGGCTTTGTTTTTAGTTGAAATGGTTATTTTTCGCTTTTTTGGGACTTTTTAGGTTTAAAAACCCGCGCGGGTTTTCGGACCGCGACCGCCGCCCCAGACAGGGCGGCGGTTACACGACCGCCGCCTTGTACAGGGCGGCGGTCACGAGACCGCCGCCCTTAAGGCGGCGGTTACAAAACCGCCCCCCTGCTCAGGGCGGCGGTTTTGCACAGAATGCACAAGAACCTTACTTAAAAGCTTTTACTTGTATTTTTAGCATTTGTACGTGTTTTTACGCTTCTCTTGATGTTGTTTAGATACTAACTTACTCTTCCTTGTGTGTTTTTGGGTGTATGCAGGCAAAAGAGGAGTACATTAGATGGAGCCGGGAGAGAGAGTGTGACTGGCTGCCCGGGGTTTTGGATGCCCTCTCAGCAGATGAGGAGGACACATTGCAGAGGGCCGGTATATTACGTTTGTCGCGTGTGCCCCACGTTGCTCCATCCAGTCAGATTCTTTGTGACCTATTTTCATATTGGGACGCGGATCGGAACACCTTCCGACTGCCAGGGGTCCGTGGTGAGTGGACCATTACTTTGGAGGATGTTTATCGCATCCTGGGGGTCCCGATCATCGGGAGGAGACTCACACTGGAGACAGCTGGGTCCAGAGCACAGATTGCACAGTGGGCAGGTTATATGGGGGACGCAGCTATTTCCACGGGGCCAAAGAAGGGAGTGAGAGTTAGATCCATTCCTTCTTTGCCCATCCCCGTATTTCGTCAGGCCATCATGGGGATCCTTGCCTCGAGACTGATCGGGGACAAGGGAGGGGATACATTGTTATACTGCTGGGGCCCCATCATTGCACAGATAGAGGGACATGGCCGGAAATACGCCTGGGGCGCAGACATTTTGGGGACCACCTACCATGACTTATACAGGGTGGTCCGATTGCAGGGACAGTCTTTGAGCCACCCCACTCTAGTCATGAGTTGGGTGTATGAGCGTTTCATTCCGTATGGCAGAGGCGTGGCGGTGGCAGATCCCGGGGCGGTGAGGGCAGCCCGATGGTCAGGTATGTCAGTGCTCAGAGCACCTCACCAGCCAGTAGCCACCCTTACCACGGCAGACATGGAGGCTACACCGTACCAGCTTATGGCCGGTATATGGGGAGAGGAGACTACGACATTGATCTCCTGCTCCATCACAGGGCAGGTTATTGATCGTGTGGGCCGGGTAGAGGTACATCCCTTCAGCAGGGTTCCTCAGCAGTTTGGCCTCCCCTACGCGGCTATGCTTCCTCCAGTAGCACCCGTTTATAGATCAGTCCGAGAGGCTAGAGGGGGGCCTAGAGGCCGTGGTTGGACAGTGATTACCCCTGGCATTCCTATTGCAGCCAGAGGGATAGTTCGGGCCAGAGGGAGAGCTGGTGCGCCTCGGGCACCATTACTTCAGATTGCTGCAGGTCCTGCTCATAGCAGTGACGACCCTATAGATATTGACTCCGATTCTGAGGAGCACACAGAGGGAGGGTCAGAGGAGCAGACGGACGAGAGCGATCCTGAGTGGCATGATACTCAGGATATTTTGCGAGCAGAGAGAGAGGAGGAGAGTGCAGAGAGAGAGACCGTGGCCTCTGAGGAGCCACTCTCCCGAGGTCATGGTGGAGACGATGAGTCCGTTGCGGGGCGCCATGTTGCCCCAACTACAGGAGTAGCTCCTCAGTCGGCAGCGGCATCAGCAGCAGGTGCTGGCCCTGGCGACCCATCTTGGAGGCCCGGCGATCCGAGTAAGTTATCTTCTCCTCCTTTCAATGCTTGTTTTGTTTTAGGATTTGTTTTCGAATGTTAACTCTCCTTATATTTGCATTGTGTATACTTTAATCTTTTGCCTAGTTTCTAATTTGTTTTTCTTTCTTTGCTTTGCAGAGACTGTTGATGAGTGGCGGGATCTAATCCGTAGGGTTTGCGTCGATTCTTTGATGATCCCTATGGATAAGACCCGTACGGAGTTATCCGTGGATGCCGGAGAGCCCTCAGCAGCCGGCAGGCACACTGACGTCTTCGCTCCCGTTTGGCATGTGGCCAAGATGGTGTCAACTCTCCGTACAGAGTTGGCAGGCTATAGGACAGCCGAGCGTCTTATGAGGAGCCGCTCTCATGGCGAGACCACGACTGCCCCTAGGGACCCCGAGCCCTCCGTCCATTCAGAGCGCCAGCGTAGCCGGAGTCCTAGGCGAGGGCGCGCACCTTCAGCGGGATCGCGCAGGGGTTGAGAGGCCACTTGGCTTTCTGTATCTGTAGTTACATTCTTTTGTGTATTACGGGCTCTTTGAGCGTTTTGACCATGCCTAGCGCATGATGGCATTGTATATAAACTTGATTTATTTATATATATGCGTCGGTTTTGGATCAAAACTTGTCATTTGTATTCTACTTTCTTTATTTCCAACTGTTTTGTGTATACTACGATGTATGTTTTATATGCTTTCTAGAATGTATGCAATGGAAAACAGATGGTGCAAATGTTTGTTTTCTTTTTGTGTTTCATGATGCTGATACATGATATTGTAGATATATTGTGATCTTAAATCTTAGCTTCTGTGAGCAATTTTGGATATCTCATGATTTGTTTTGGCAAAGTGATGAAAATAACCAGTATGATGAACAGATTAACTTGCCCCACTCCTAACTCCACGCAACTAGTAAGATGCGAGGGCTCATCACCAAGAGCCAAGAAGGGCGCAAGTTATGAAATATGGTGAAATGATAGTGATAAAAGACAGGCGAAGCTTTGGTGGAACCAAGTTAAGAACTACAAGCTTACTCTACCTGAATGACTTCATAGTTTTGGGTGCGACTTGCTTTGCGGTTTATCCAGACTTAGACCCGTAGATGGCCACATAGTAGACAAAATCTGGTTTTTTAGGATTTTTAACTCTCTTGGAATTTTGAACATCTGATTCATTCATTTATTGACTCAAAGTTTGAATTGATTGTTTTATGACTTTTTAACATTCACTTTGTTTAAAGGACCCCCTACACTTTGCCCCATGCTACCTGTAAGAAGCATGGGTTTATCACCGTGGGCAAGGCATAGGCGAGTAAGGGCATTTCCATCCTTTCCCAACCCTACGTCACTAGTAAGAGACGCAAGCTCATCACCGAAGGTTGGTGGGGCAAGGAAATGTGTAAAATAAAATTTTCTGTTTCAATCACTTCTTGACTTGTCTATCTGAGTAAACTGTCAGTATATGCTTATTTCCAAAGAGATGCGTATATGGGATAGATGTGACACCATGAAGCTTCTAGAACAGACCATAGGCAAGACACCTATCCTAAGAAGAAATCAAAGCGAGAACAAACTTGCAGATCTTGGTATGGTTACCATTAGGACTTCGTCATGTCTGAAATTGTTTGATAAAAGATTCTGAAGTGATTTGATAATGTTAAAGATGGAGAGATATGATTAAAGAACTTTATGCCAGAAACATCACGAGTTTGAAATAAATTGCTTTTGAGAATAGATTCCTTGATCACAATTTGTGTAAGAACAAGTGGACAAAATGATCCTAATTTGTATGAAAATGCAATGTAGATAGTTATATAGGCAGCGTTAGCTGCTTACGCGTAGAAACGCTTGAGGTGGAGAGAATTGACTGTTTCGCCAAACTCCTCACCTTCTAGCGTACATAAGAGGTATGCACCATTTCCGTAGTCTTTTGTGACTCGGTATGGGCCCAACCATTTGGGCCGGAATTTCCTTCCTTCGCCAGTCTTCTTGTCGATCCGGCTGTCTAACCTTAGAACTAGGTCTCCTTCGTATATGTCACGTTCATAGACCTTCTTGTTGTACTGCCGGCACATCCGGTCGGCATAGACTCTATGTCGTTGTTCAGCATTTAACCTAGTTTCATCGAGGCTTTCTAATTGAGAAAGACGCGCTTCTCTGTAAGCATCCTCATCCAGAATCCCTTGTAGCGAAATGCGGAGACTGGGGATTTCAACTTCGAGTGGGAGAACTGCTTCTGACCCAAATACCAGTGAGAAAGGAGTTGCTCCTGTCGGAGTTCTTATTGAAGTTCGATGGGCCCACAAGGCCGGATATAACTTTAAATGCCAATCCCGCTTGTTTTCTTTCACTGTTTTAAGGAGAATGGCTTTCAGTGTTTTATTTGTTGCTTCAGCCTGCCCATTGGCTTGGGGATAGTACAAGGAGGCCGTATGATGGCTGATTTTAAATTTGTTGCATAATTCACGAACCTCTTCATTTTTAAAAGAAGTTCCATTATCTGAGATAATGATTTGCGGGATACCGTACCTGCAAATGATTTGGTTCAAAATGAACTTAGCGATTACAGAACCAGGTACAGTTGTAAGAGGCATGGCCTCTACCCATTTAGTGAAATATTCAGTGGCCGTGATTATAAAATTGTGGCCGTCTGTGGACGAGGGAGAGAATTTCCCTATCAAATCTAGGCCCCATGTAGAAAAGGGCCATGGGGTAACGATTGGTTGCAAAGCTTGTGCCGGCATGTGGATCTCATGAGAGAACTCCTGACATTTATGACACCTGCGTACAAACTCTATTGTGTCATGTTCTAGAGTGGGCCAGAAATAGCCCATTCGATGTATTTTTCGAGCGGTGGCATGGCCACCGAAGTGGCCTCCACATATACCGCTATGGGATTCATGGAGAATCTTCTTGGATTCTTCTGTGTCGACACACCTTAAGAGCATCCCATCGAATGCTTTCCGATAGAGGACTTGCTCTATAATGACGTATTTAGTTACGACAATACGTAACCGTCTTCTTTGTTGAGGTGTAGCTCCTTCTGGGTACTTATGGTCCATGATATAACTAATAATATCAGCGTACCAAGGGCACTCAGATATAGCAGGTCGGGTTTCGACGTAGTAAACACATTCATCTGGAAAGTCTAAGTCTACTAAATCGCCTCCGTCTAGCGGGTTATCAGCTAACCAATCTGCAATGATTTGTCCTTTAACTGACTTCTGGTTTACAAAAGTTAATTCGAACTCTCCCATTAAGGTTATAAAACGTCCAGCTTTTTTGGACAAGGACCCTTGTGTGAGAAAAGTCCGTAAATGGTCCGTCTTTACTATGACCCTTGTCTCTTGATTTAGCATGTAGTGTCTTAGGCGTTTAGTAGCAAAGACTATGGCAAGACATTCTCGTTCCGCTTGTGTATAGCGCGTTTCGTAGTCAAGCAATGTTCGGCTAATGAAATAAATTGCACGTTCTCTCTTGTCATCGTCTTCTTGGGCTAGCATACAAGCTAACGAAACATCGGTAGCCCGTGAGTACAAAATTAAAGGGCGATCTAGCTTTGGTGGCATTAGCGTAGGCGGTGATAACAAGAAACGCTTGACAGCATCAAAAGCTTCATTGCAATCTTCAGTCCAATTAATGCTATAGTCCTTCTTGAGTAAATTGTTGATTGGATGAACGGCGAAGCTTAGATCTGGGATAAATCTCCGGATTGCACCCAACTTCCCGAGAAATGATCTGATTCCAGATTCACTCGAGGGTGGGACCATTTCGAGGACAGCCCGAATTTTGGCTGGATCAACATCAATCCCTCGTGACGAAATGATGTAACCTAGGAGCTTTCCTGCCGTTACACCGAAGACGCATTTCTCTGGGTTTAGGGTAACCCCGTATTCTATTAGGCGTGAAAGGATGATGCGGAGCACTTCAGGATGGTCACAACGCTTCTTGGCCTTAGCCAACAAGTCATCTACATAGGATTCCACAATTTTATGGATTAAATCATGAAATATGTATGTCATGGCCCGCTGGTACGTAGCACCAGCGTTCTTGAGACCGAATGGCATAACAGCGTAGCAATAGGTTCCCCAAGGAGTTATAAACGTGGTTTTAGCTTGATCTTGCTCGGATATTTTGATTTGATTGTATCCCGAGAATCCATCCATGAGAGACAAGAGTTCAAAACCTGCTGTTGCATCAACAATAACGTCTATGGATGGTAATGGGAAGTCGTCCTTAGGGCAAGCTTTGTTGATATCTCGAAAATCTATGCAGATGCGTATCTTTCCATTCTTCTTGAGAACGGGAACGATGTTGGATACCCATTGGGAGTAGTCAACTGGCTTGATGAATCCTACTTGAAGGAGTTTCATCACCTCCTCTTTTACCATGAGAGCTACTTTGGGTTTCATGGGTCTTGATTTCTGTTTAATAGGCTTTGCATCTGATCTAGTGACAAGGTTGTGCACCGCAATGTGGGGTGCGACTCCGGTCATCTCTTTGTAATTAAATGCAAATGCCTTCTGATGTTCTCTGAGAACCTGAGTATGTATCTCTACTTCCTCTGGGGTTAATGAAGAACCTAGCTTTAAAACTCTTGGTTCATCTTCCGTTCCGATGTTGACATCGATTGTTTCTTCAATTAAAGAGGCATTACCCTCTTCGAACTCTGGTGGTGCCGGAGGTAGATCTATATCATCCCCGTTTTCCACCATGTATATATTAGGTTCCTTTTGCGAGGGAAGATTCGTTACGGGATTTCCGAAGTAGGAAGATGAATGCGGGATCAGGGATAAATCCAGCGTGTGATAGGAGAGATGTAATGCTGCAAGGGCATTTAAGTAATCCAAAGTAGCCGCATCATTTCCAACATGGTCTAGGATGGTAGATTCACTTCCGTTTGAAAGAGGATCCATCATCGTTTTTATTAATGGTTCGTTACGAATGGATACCGTAAAATGAGTATCTTCTAGCTCATTGCTTGGAGTGAAGCGTGATGCCGAAGTTGCTATCGAATCGGCGAGAAGATTCTTCTCTCGTGGAATTGCTTCAATGGATATGAAGTTGAACGCTTTGCTTAAATCTAATACAGCGTTTTTGTAAAGTTGCAAATGTTCGGCTTTAGTTTCATATACCTCTGAAACTTGGTTTGCAACTAATTGCGAGTCTCCTAAAACTCTGATATTATCAATACCAATTCTTTTGGCTAAGGTAAGGCCAAGGAGGAGGGCTTCGTATTCAGCGCCGTTGTTTGTACATTCAAAGTTTAATTTAAAAGAGAATGGGAGGACCTTCTCTTCGGGCGAGGTAAGAATTATACCTGCCCCCGCTCCATAACGGCATTTAGCTCCATCGAAATGGAGAGTCCAATACTTAGCTGGGAGTATGGATGTAGGTGTATCTGCTGTGTTTGCACACTCTACCTCTACCATACAGAGATCTTCTGCTGGCAAGGAACCAACACCTAAGGAAAATCCTATGCCTACTGAATCGAATGGTAAGAATATTGGTGAATCTTGTTCTATTAATTCAACGATCTTCGCAGTAGTCTCTAATGATACTGTCTCTTTAGTTTTACCTTTTGGAATTGTTTGGACTATGTTGGTAGTTTCAAGATCCGTCGTAGGTATCAACTTTTCCTCTGGCTTTGAGTCGGAGGGTTTGTTAAGTTGGTTTGTTGGCAGTTCGAATTCTGAGTGTACACCTGGTCTCTTCTTTAAATCAGCTAGGTGTACGTCAAATGGCTTTGGATCGCCTTTGGCTACAAATACCCTTCCTAGATGCAGGAATCTTACTTCTTGAAATAGCGTGGAAGGGATTGCTTTCATGCGGTGAATCCATGGTCGGCCGAGGATCATATTATAATTGGTTTCCCGATCTATAATATAAAACTCAGTTAGGATTGTTTTAGGTCCTAAGGTGACTGGTAATATTATAGTTCCTATCGATGTGGCTTTAAGGCTATCGTAGCCTCTCAAGGTATTTCGTGTAGTAGAACAGTTTGTTTCTCCATATCCCAGTTTTTGGAGAAAAGAGAAAGGGACTATGTTAACTGCAGCCCCGTCATCAACCATTGCCCGTTTTACATAGTTATTATAAACTTGTACTTGCAAGTGTAGGGCTGGATCGCCTCGGCGCGCGATCTCAGCATCTGTAGGCATTTTACTTATTTCGAATATGAATTCGACATCCCTCTCTGCTTGTCCCGGAGGATAAACATCAAAATCTATATGATTTACTTGTGCTTCTGGTGGTGGAGTGATACTAATTAAATGACCCAAACCTAACGCCTCTAAAAGAGCAGCCCTATGAGCAGGGGAATTCTTTAGTAAATCAAGGAATGAAATATGCGAGAAGGTTTTTGTTAGATCATTAATTAGATCGTAAGCACCCATAGGTTTTGCTATGGTTTGTTGGACATTATCTGCTTCCGGCAGATGGCTAGGACTTGATTGAGAGAAATATTCTCGTGTCCTTGTAATTGCTTCAACGGGTAAATCGGAATCTAACTCTACTAATCCAACTACCTTAGGTCGTGGTTGACTTCCTAGTTGTGGCGCGACCAACGGATTTAGCGAGGTTGAGGCCTCGTGATCGTTATTTCCTGTTATTACACCTTTGTTTGTTCCAGTTGGTTTTAACCTATCGCTATCATGATTTGGGAGTGGATCATTAAAGATCTTGAGAGGGGCATTCTGAGGGGAAACTGCCCCTGCGAAGGTATTTGTCGTTGGCGACGTAGGATCTGCTAAGAACATATCCATAAAAAATTGTTTTTGTTCATTTGGCAAGCGTTGCATGAATTTGTTGTAATCACGACACGTTCTAGTGTCATGCCCTTGAATTTTATGGAAACCACAATAAGAATTGGGATTATAATTCCCGTTTTGTTGGTTTGGTGTGTATTGTGGCCTAAAATTCCGGTCAAACTGTTGCCTATTAGGACCAAAGTTTTGGAATTGTTGTTTTTGGTTTTGACTTTGGTTTTGGTAACCAAATGAGTTTTGGCTTGGTCCTTGCATGGGATTTCGCCGTTGTTGTTGTGGATTATTAAAATCCACCGTATTGATCGTCGGGGTAAAATTGTTGTTTTTTTGGTTGTTTGTTTGCGACGGAGTATTAATGACATTTACCCTCTTGGGCTGGTCAGTTACCCCATCCGTTGTTACCCCACGATTTTTGTTGAGGATTTTGGGTCCTTGATTGACGTTTGTGGTGGTTGTAATATTTTGAGTAGAGGTGATTAACCTCCCGTTTGTTCCATACGTCTTACGGCCACTATCTATCGCTGCTTGATCAATTCGCAGAGCACTCTCAAGTACTTCGTCATAAGTCCTTAGTGGGAACTTCTGGACTTCTTCCTTCACCTCTCTGCTAAGAGAATGAAGGAATAAATCGCATAGTTCCATCTGATCCATGTTTGGAGCGCTTGCCGAGGAATAAAGGACTGTGCGCCACCTTTGGATGAAATGGGCGACAGATTCGTTATGTTCTTGCTTGATGTGCAAGAACTCCCTGATTCCTGTCCTTAGTAGTTTGTTCATGTCGAAGGCTTTGATGAACTCAGACACAAGTTGTTTGAACGAGTGTATGGAAGCTTCAGGTATCCTATAATACCAATCAAGAGCAATGCCCTCCAATGTCTTAGGGAATATTTTAGCAACAACCCCATCCCATGGGAGTAATTCACGAATGGCTGTAGCGTAAGCTTTGATATGCGCATTCGGATCTCCTTCTCCTTTGTATTTAGGCAAATCGGGAAGAGGCCTTGGAAGCATAACGCTTCGTATGGCGAAATCTAAGGGCTCTTTTAAATATTCTGAATAAGTCCCTATTGCATACGTCTCAACCATTGATGGTGCCTGTTGAGGAGGTGGTGGCGGAACGGGTTGTTGATATGGCGTAACGTACGCGTTAGCAGGGGCATAAGGCAATCCTTGTATTTGAGTAAACATGCCGGGGGATGAGTACAAATCCCCTTGTGGTGATTTGGAGTACATGTTTAAGTACGAAGGGGTACTATCCAAGAATGGATTGCTTTGTACTGGACCTAGAGGAACAGTACTGGCGATAGTGGGTCTAGTTGGTACTTGTTGTGAATATTGAGGAGTCATACCCAGTGTACCTACTCCTGTGAGGAGATCTACTTGGCTAGGATGGTGCGGAGGATTGGAATTCCCTGTTTGTATGATTCTTGAATTTTGACTTGCTTGGGCAAGTTCTAATCCTCTAACCTTTTCCATTAGATTTGAAATGACTTCGTTTGGTGAAGCCATGATATCGTGCCTTGGTGGCGTTTGTTGTATATCCCGGTGTTGTATAGGCATGTGATAGCCTGTCATGAATTGATTGCTATCTTGCCAAGTTTCTCCAAGAATATTTCCTGTAGAGGTATTTTCTTGAAAATGGGTCTCAGGTTGTACTTGTAAACCTCCTATAGGTGGGTACATACCCCGGGAGCGTTGTTCACTCCTAGGATAAGGTATTGATTGTCCATCATCCAAGACCAGGTATGGATCCGATTGTCTACTAATATGTGGTCTGAGTAACACCTGAGGAGATGAAGCAGATTCTCCAGTCAATGTCATATTGTTTGAGCCTGAAGGCTCTGTTTGTGTTTGAGCAATTTGCTCCAACCCCTCTGTTTGAAAGGACGAGTTATATCTAGTCCTTGGTGTTTGTGTTGACAATTGGTTAGTTGAATAGTTGTCGCCCCACATTGAGAGTGAGGGTGATGATTGCCTATTCTGTTGGGCGTAGTATGCCTCAAGACCCAAGAGGGGTCTGCCGTATGCATCGAATCCTGACATATTCGGGGGGTATATGAATACCCGCAGAATAATGGGAAGGAGCGAAGGTGATTTGGAGAAGATAAAACTTCTCAAAGAGAAGGTGAAAGAATTGCTTGTTTCACGTCGGGTTCACCAATTTTGTACGTCGGAAAAGTGACAGGCGAGCGTGAGAATCGACAAGTAACTCTTCTGCGTACCCGACCTCCCGAGGTCGTGCCGAGACAGCCGGTGGGGGTAGAATATGCTGACAAGCTAGTTAGGCAATCTAATGTCTTCGACACGCACTAATGGTATTTGCGAATCTAAGGCAAAGAAGGCCCTTCTTACTTGGACTGGTGTGATAGATCGATCAGCGAGGATGACTGCTCGAAGGGCTCCAATCAATATCGAGCTCTGGCGTGATTCGATCTATGGGCTGCGGAATACGTGGGAAGTGACCTGGGATTGTTTCGTATATATCTCCTGATAAGGTCATATGGCGGACAATGAAAATAGTCGACTCTATGGACGATTTTCTGGCCTAGTCCAGAATTCCCTAGCTTCGTTAGCCGCTATATCTAGTAAGGACAGTTGTTCGACGATGATAGGTGGAAGTGGGGTAGACTGAAATACTAATGTGCGTAGGCCAGTGTCTATATCTAACTGACTTGTGGATTCGTTGGGCTGTGGGATCTGGGGATCACAACCATAGACTCTTGGTTGTTGCGGTCCCGTTATGGTCATACGGGAGATCAAGTTCTGATCCCTAGTATCCAGTAGTCGTAAGCCTTTTCAGCTTCTACGTTTAGAATCAGCAATTGTGCGATTTTCTCAGAATACCTCACAGGTGTTCTAGCGACTTGGATTCTTAAGCTGGTATCTATATCTACTAGGGTGTCTCCAGCGTCTGGCTGTGGAACTAAAGGATCGCACCCGAATATTTGTTCTTTTTCAAATCCTTCTACAGTCATGCGGATGTTTTCTAGGATAACCTGTAGTTTGGCTGATTTGACCAAAACAGATGTGCTTGGTCGTCTTCGATATTTAACCCTCTCAACTGTGACCTGATCTGTTGGAAGTCTGTTGTTGTTTGGAAGACTTGTATCCTAAGGTTTTGGTCAATATCAGTTATTGCCACTACGGTATTGGGCTGGGGCACAATTGGCTCGAAAATGTATTCCCTGGGCTCCCTGGGTCCCGTAATTGTCATACAAAAGCAATAATGAAACAAACTATGATAAAGTAAAAAACTAAGTGTACTTCTAACATATATAATTCCTTTTTTTTGTATTTTCTGGCAATTTATAAGAAAGCAGCTATTTAAAATATTTAGAATTGACAACTAAACTAACAACGTAAAACAAACAAAATAGCCGAGTGTAGCTATTTGTCTGTGCAATTTCGTATATCTATCCTAAACAATGAAATAACTAATCTATCTGCAAGATTCTCGATCCTACCTCAGAAGTGAGGAATGAATCATAGTTTCTCAGAAACTATCAATCCCCACAACTCCCTGGCAATATCGAGAATGGAAATAACTGAAATAAAACGATTAACTACTTTATTTGATAAGTTCTAACTATAACTTTGAAAGATGGAACCTGGATTTCGCAGAACAGTGGCGAATCCGACGGTGTGTATGTTCTTGTCCCCTCAGTATGATCTCCACGTTCTTTGTGCTCACGTGAATCCAGAAAAGCGTGAAATGCTTGCATCAACAGGAATAAGTATTTGGATCAATGGACAGCCTTCGAAATGCAGACAGAATAGAATGCGGATAGGAGAGGGATAGCACAAGAGTACAGAGCTTGGCCTATGCAATTCCTAGCGGGGTCTACTGCGAATCATGCAACAAAGAGCGTCCAGAACCTGAGACTAGCTGTATGAAGAGCAAAACCTGCAACTTTAATGGCTACCTAGACCGTTCTACTCCAAAACAATAATGCTGTCTGCACAAGTTGGGTCTGTGGCTTACCAACAGTAACATAAAGCTAAAACAAACCTGTAATAAACTGTTCTACCAATCCTGAGCAAACTAAAACGACCATGGTACTGAAAACATGAAGATTGGATTGAAAATGGTGGCCCAAATGATGTTTGCACTTGCACAAGTTGGATATGTGGCTTACCAGCTGCAATACAAAACTAACCAAGGACACTCAATGGAAAACTAGAAACCTAAGCAAAGGAAAACTAAATCTACTGCAACAAGAAATTTAAAACAAACTTTGGAGCAAAATTCAGAACTAAGATCAGGGGCCATTTGCATGTGCACAAACCATGCATTTATAGGAATCCAAACATGCAAAGATCAAATCCAAACTGAACTCCTAAACATTAAACAAAAGAAAAACACTATTCCAGGGGACCAAAAACATTAATGCAAGCTTAAGTCGGCAAGAAAAGCTGGTGAGTCGTTGATCTTTGCGTGCGTTCCGTCAAAAGCACGTTCTGGAAAACGTGCACGGGACCGCCGCCCTGCTCAGGGCGGCGGTTACAGGACCGCCGCCCTGTTCAGGGAGGGCGGTCACGAGACCGCCGCCCAGGCAGGGCGGCGGTTTCGTCACTGAAGACCAAAAGGCCAAGAAAAGAGGAAAAATAGGGAAAACAAAGCACGCAGGGGCTAAGCGGGATGTTAACGCATATCTGTAAGGCTTTTCTGGATCCCGAACACCTTGCGAAGAGACCTGTATCATCATTGGGGCACTTATTACACCGTTCCGCAATACAGTACCTTACAATTTTGGGTACATACAGGATCCTTGTGATTTTTTTTGGTTAGATGTTGGACCGTATAACTCCTTATGAGGGCTTATTTGTTTTGATTTTTAAGAATGAACAGTTGTATGATTTCAGCCTTTAAGACCACACTGTGTTCTTGAACTTGACTATTTTATTTATTTAAAATAAACAAATTAGGATAATGGCTTGATTTGGGACAATCGTATAGATGAAATAGGTTTTTTTTTGGAATTATACTATTTATTTCATTTTTAACCCTTTATGTTGAACTATCCCTACCTGCCATTTGATTTTAAAAGGAAACTAGAGAGGTTTGTGATTCGATATTTTGTTTAGTTGAGTTGGAAGAAGGTAGGACAAAACTTGTCTTATTGAATTATTTAATTCTTACTTCCATCTGAGTCATGGGTTTTTGTAGAATACTAAATTTTCAACCTATTATTCTGTATGTGGTTTGAAAAGTTACAGTATCACTTATCTCGATGTTGGTAATGTGGCTCTTGCTTGGGATTTCAAACTACCTTCTCATTTGCAGTTTTTTGTTATTGTTTATAATGGGAATTCAGTCTTCAAGTTGAGAGTTGTTGTGACTTTTCAATCTTTTTCGATTGGAGGACTTTTACTACACTATTATATCATTGTTGAACCACCATGTATTGAAGATAAATAATTATTATAGCTCTCTTTGGGGAATTCTATAGTTTGGGATGTACTGTGTCATTATTCTAAGATTTGATATTGGATTTGAGCTAGGTGAATGAGTATAGGTCTTCATGGGAAGGTTTGTATGGAAATTGGAAGTATGCGGGCTTTAACTGTGCATTCAGTGTTGATTTCTGTTTTGGAACATAGCTTAAGAATTTCTAATTTGTGTTTAGATGATAGATTTTATTTCATAGTATAAATGAATGAAATGAAATATGGTTTGGGGTCCTTGTTGGTTTGAGATCCTTTTTCTATTGACTGATAAGTTTATTGATTGAACTTCTCATTATTATCGATTCTCTTCTTTGTCTATATGGAGGGATGAAACTTACTAATATTAGTTATGTTGTAACTAACTCCTTGCAGATTGGGAAAAGTTAAATGTGTCCTTCTATTCTTATGAATTTATGAAATAAATTAATGAAAAGACTTGTTGATTGTTTATAGTGATCGATAGGATCAATTAAGTCTTGTGGTATAATTATGATGTTGTAGATTATAAAATGTTCC
The DNA here is from genome assembly GCA_019776745.2 of Taxus chinensis. Lineage (NCBI taxonomy): Eukaryota > Viridiplantae > Streptophyta > Pinopsida > Cupressales > Taxaceae > Taxus > Taxus chinensis. Next base: position 9,811 of record JAHRHJ020003466.1, on the reverse strand, counting down.
TTTCTTAAAAGTAAATTTAGATTTTCATTAATTGTACTTCCTTCTAGATGTAATTACTTATGATTATTTGCATGATGTTATCAATTTATTTCGTGTAAGAAAAGTTGTTTAATGAAGTAATTAGTGGAAATGCACTTTTACTTTAATGCTTGGTTCTTATCATGCTCAGTTCATTGAACTGACTCATGCTAGCAATTTACAGATCGATATTGTAAGTGATTAAAGAGGACAAGAACTTTCATGTTGTATTGGGTTATTAATTTTGAACCTTATGTAAAGAGAATCGATTCATTCTTGAATTGTATTGAAAAAGAAAATTTTTTTATTCTTTTTGGAATGGAGGTTGTTTGTTATACAACATGCCTGAAATACCTAGTCTTGTGAATTGAATAAGTTTTTAATGAGGAATTGAAATGTTGGAGATTTACTTGTATTGGTTGTGTAAACTATCTTGTATTTATGAAGAGAAAATGGAATCCCTATCTTACTATATTATTCATATATTGTTATATTCTTAACTCAGATAAACTTGATAAGTTAGATAAAAAGGGGGGAAGTTAGTTTAATATCACTTAATAAGATGCAACTTGGTTAAGTTGCATTAAGTTAACAATCTTATCTAAACAATTGGAATATAGTAGTGGAATGTGTAATGAATATGCGATAAACCTATAGAGCTTCTGAAAGATAAGAAGGGTTTGAAAAACCCCCTAACACTTAATCAAGTAAAGGAAGGTTCTTCCTCTCTAAATGAAATGTAACCCAAAGAATGGTGATATGATTATTAATCGTACTTCATTTTTTATAAAGTCTACCACTAGTTCAACCTATTTCTTTACTACACCTTCTCTGAATGATTAAGTTATATTTAATGAAACTTGTGATATTGTTGTCCTATTTTGGTTAACTATTGTTAATCTAAATAAACAAACATTAAAAGCAATCATCAGTTAAAGGAAGTTATTTAATGCTTAATTGATTCAATTATAGAACAAGGACTTAAGAGTGTTGGATTAGGGTTAGCATAGATGTTGTAATCTATTTTATTATCCAAATTAATTAAACATTAATTAACCTCCTTGGGGTATTTACATCATGATGAAAGCATTTTTGTAGGATGTTGGCACAACACCAACTGCAAGGATGTACCTTTTGAGAAGACTAGGGTCTTCTCTAGGATACAACATTACAGTTGACATGTGGCAACACCCTTCTGCATTGATCATCTAGATCTACACACAATAAGGACTTGAACTTAGTTTCTCTCTAGATCAGGTTAGTGGATATGATTTAGCAAAGGTAGTATCTCTCAATGACTTAGGGTAACTTAGGCACATTCAATTGAATTAGGGTCGACTGAGTATGCCCCATATACCCTAAGGTCATCGTGAGTGTATTCCCTATACCATGATTTATGTGAATCCAACCTAGTTATAGGGTCAAACCTTAGACAAGTGGAATGACAAATATTCATTAAAGACCATTCATAGATAAAAGATGAGTGGGGTGAATGACATATTCCGAAATAGACGAGTATATCATCTAGGAATAGTAACATGACATAGTATGTTGTAAAATATTTGGCCAAAGTATCACAAGTTGTTGGTTGTGCATTGTCCTATGTCACCTAGTTTTAAAGAAATGTGATTTTAGATGAATATTGGTAACAAATATTCAGATATGATATTCTTAAACAGAATCACTCTAATACCCAAAACAGGGTAATAGAACCAAGTATACATAGTATACCCATAAGTATTCAATACTTAGAGTTATGACATGAGAGATCGGTTGGTAAATTACCGAGTCATGAAATGAATAGATCAGTGGATTCATTGAGTCATTTATAGTTGTAATATGGTTTATCTGTTATGAGATTGATTGGGATGTGAATGTGTGTTCTAAAATTATGATTTCTTTAGAACAGAGAATATTATGTATAAATTTTTTTCCCCCTTGTTTCTAAAGTCTTAAAATGGGAATGTTACACCCTCACACTCATATTGTATTCTCTAGCAGTCTGAGGGTCATCTATAACTGGTCCTTTAAAATCTACCACCTAGATAGAATAGAGCATGAAAATTATGAGCCTCAATGAATGTGAGTGAGTTGTTATGAGGTTCATCCCAGATACTCAGACCCTCAAACGTTGAGTATTTTTCATAGAACTAGAGTGCAATTACATAGCCTCTAATCTACTGTAGAGACTTGGAATGATAGAATTCAGATGTATCATTATTTGCACAGACTTTGTTAGCCCATTCAGTGTACTAAATATTCATGGATCATGTTATGCATTGGTGGCAGTCCCATGTGAACTCTTAAAATCACAAACAATATTTATCATTTCAGGGGTGATAATAGTTGCAATTTATTGACTTTCCATAGGATCTTGTAACCATTTTTGTATGTAAGTTGACAAGAAATCAAAATTTTCCCTATGAGTTATTTTTTGGGATAGATGCCTTTTGATGTTATCCATAGGGGGAATAGAAATATGACCTCCCAAGTGTATGATGTGTATAACAATCAAGTAACATCATCTAGAAGATCACCTTATATGGTCAGGTTTCCTCAATAGGACCTATAGTAATTGGGTATGAAACTTGATAAGAGGAAATATTTATGGGGTTAATCATATTAAGATCCATTGTGGGGTGGAAAATTCAGCAAACCTTTCTCCTCAAGGTTATCTTCTTCTACCTGCACTCCTAATTTCTTGGGAGTGCTACTCCAAACAATCTTTCACCTAAAGTTCTTGACCATCCCCAAGATGTGTTTTTTTGCAAATAGGAATACAACTTGGTATAAGTGCCACCAATTTAGTTGTGAAAAGTCTTCCCAGAGTGTGAGGTCGGTGTCATGAACGAGGATGCTAAGTGCAAGTGTATCCACCATTTTAGTTGGTATGACTCATAGTGAAATCAGTAGCACTAAAAAATACATCCTTATCCTTTATCTCTTCTTCTAGGAGACATTAAAAGATGTGTGGAGGTCAATTTTTTTTGAATTCAAGCTAGGTTTAATTACTTTATATGCTCCAATACCCCCTCCTCAGAGATAGTGGGATCGAATGGACTCCTTGAGGCCAACTCAGGATCTATTTTTTTTGAATTCAATATTTTTTTTCCAAGGAGGATATTTCAATTACAAAGGGTTCATGAGTTGATAGATTAAGCTTTTTCCACCATTTCTTATAGCACGATTTAATAGATACTTGGATAAGTTTTTTGTTGGTGTTAGGGGGCAGGAGGTTCAATGATGTTTGAAAAATAATTTTTGAGATATGTAGGAAAATTATAGGGATGTCACCAACACTCATCAGTACTAAAAGTCCCTCTGTTTATAGAGTGTAGTGAGTGGGTCAACTTGGATTTATTGAAAACAAGGCTCATGATCAGTAACACTAGTATATGCATAACCATCATGTGGGTTTCTTTTTGACTGAAGATCACATATGAATACTCTAATAGAAGGTATTGTCCTGTAAAAAGCGAGATGGAGGAAAGGTGTGTGTATGGAGTAGAGGGGATTTGAAGTAAGAATTTTCCATCTACTCAATACAACATACCAAAGCTAATGTTTATTGAGAAAAAACTATGAAAGGTTTCAAAGTGAACAATGAGAATACACCATGTCATGGGTATGTAAAGAGGAAAAAAGCACATAGATAGAATATGCATTTATTTTCTGACAATGAGCTTACAAAATTAGGCCTAGGTGATCATGGAATAAAATGTTGAGAGTGCAGAGGAATTGAAATAAGATCAAGGATCAACTAGAACTTTCCTAATGCCTATGTTTCTTGGTGTGTAGTAAGAACATAAAGAGAGCTATCATTTTCATAAATAGAAATATAACTCCTTACATGAGATGGGAGAGTAGCTTTAGACACCCAAAATAGGGTCCCAATCCTCTATGCCCCTTTTAATTAATACACCCCTTTACCATGATCCCCTATCACACATTATTATTAGGAATATAATTATCAATCTTAGGTTAGAGTCACCACCTCACCCTTCCACCTCACCATGGACCCATTTCAGGGGCATTTAACTAACTAATGGACTAGGTCATCACTCCTAAGGATAAGTCATCACTTCACTTAGGACTAACAAAGACTTCTTCTAGGACCTAAGTGATTTATTTCCAAATACCTGTTCCAATGCAATTTCACCACATTGATTTAAATGAGAACCATAGACTTCCTATAAAACCCTAATTCCTTTCTTGACCCATTGCTAAATTAGGGATACAAAAATGCTAGATATAATTGAGAAAAAATGACTATTTATCCCTAACTGACATTGGTTATTCCCTAAGTGTCGTGCACTGATCAGAGGAAATGAACATCGCTGATTTTCACTTTTCTAGAATTGATATGGATTTATAAATCTGATCAATAGAGAGGAGAGACTGTACGTACCCAAAAATGTAGGGTAACTGTAATGTCAGAACAATGTAAACACGTACCCCAATGATGATACAAGTCCTCCTCGCAAAGGGTGTTCAGGATCTGGAAAGAGCCCTTTGGATAGTGTGTGCTAACATCCTGCATGCCCCACTTAGCCCTTGCGTGCTTTGTTTTTATCTTTCTTCCCCTCTTTCTCCTTGGCCTCTTGGCTCTTCAGTTACGAAACCGCCGCCCTGCTTGGGCGGCGGTCTCATGACCGCCACACTAAGCAGGGCGGTGGTCCTATAACCGCCGCCTTGCTTAGGGTGGCGGTCCTTTACACGTTTTCCAGAATACTCTTCTAACGCACGACTCACGTTGAAATTTCAATGTTTCACCAACTTTTTTTGCACTGCCATAGGCTTGCATTAATGATTCTGGTTCCCTGGAATAGTGTTTTTCCATTGTTTATAGTTTAAGAGTTCTATTTGGTTTTTACCTTTGAGTGTAAATCCAAATGTCCTATAAATAGCATGGCTTGTGCTCAAGAAAAGGGCCACCATTTTTTCACTCCAACTTTGCTTATTTTTCAGTGCTGTGGTTTTTTTTAGTTTGCTCAGGATTGGTAGCATAGATTGTTGCAGGTCTGTTTCAGTTTTATGTTGCAGCTAGTAAGCCACATATCCAACTTGTGCAAGTGCAAACATTACATTGGCCTCTGAGTTTTGCTCCAAAGTTTGCTTTTGAATTTCTTGTTACAGCAAATTTAGTTTTCCTTTGCATATCCATTCTTAGTTTTCTCATTGAATGCTTTGGTTAGTATTGTGTTGCTGTTGGTAAGCCACAGATCCAACTTGTGCAAACAGAATCAGTGTTGTTTGGAGTAGAATAGTTTAGGCAGCCATTAAAGTTGCAGGTTTTGTTCCTCAAACAGGACTAGTTTCAGGTTCTGGACGTTTTATGTTGCATGACTCGCAATAAATCCCACTAGGAATTACATAAGCCAAGCTCTGTACTCTTGCGCTATCCTTCTCCAATCTCGCATTGTATTATGTCTGCATCCTGAAGGCTGTCCTTTGATCCCAAATATATACTTCCTGTTGATGCTAAGCATTACATGCTTTTTCTGGATCCATGTGAACACGAAGGAATGAGGAGATCACACTGAGGGGACATAGAACATACACACCATCAGAATTCGCCACTATTATGCAAAATCCAGATTCTAGCTTTTCAAAGTTCTAATTAGAAACATATCAAATAGAGTAGCCAATCACTTTATTTCAGTCAATTTCCACTTCTTGATATTTCTAGGGAAGCTATGGGGATTGATAGTTTCTGAGAAACTATGATTCATTTTTCAATTTTAAAGTAGGATTGAGAGTCTTACAAATAGACTAGATCAATTGTTTTGTTATTTAGAATAGGTATACACAGTTGCATAGACAAATAGCTATACTCGGTTATCTTGTTTGTTTTAATTTATTAATTCTAAACTATCAATTCTAGATATATTAGATAGTTGCTTTCTTATAAATTGCTATTTAGTAGATAGATATATCAGAAATTAGGATATATACATAGACAGTATACTTTCATGATTAGTTTACTTCTATCATTAGTTAGATTTCATATAACTTTCTTTTTGTATGAAAATTACTGGGACCTAGAGAGCCTAGGGAATACATGTATTCGATCCAATCATGCCCCAACCCAATCTCATCAGTGGCAATAACTGATATAGATCAAAATCTCAGGATCCAAGTCTTCCGAACAATGGTACAGACTTACAACAAATCAGGTTCCCAGTTGAGAGCGGGTTAAACATAGAAGACGACAAAGTGCACATGTTTTGGTCAAATCAACCAAACTATAGACTACCCTAGGTATATATCTACATGACTGTAAAAGGGTTTGAAAGAGAGTAAATACCTTTGATTGTGATCCTATGGTCCCACAGCCAGACGCAGGAGACACTCTCACAGATATAGATACCAGCTTGAGAATTCAGGTTGCTACAAACACCTATAAGATATTCTAAGAAGATCACACAATTGCTAGATTCTGAATACGTAGAAGCTGAGAAAGGCATATGACTATTGGATGCTAGGGATTAGGGACTTGATCTGCACACATGACCATAACTAGGACCGCATAACAACCATATGAATCTACGGGTGTTACCCAAAAATCCCACAATCCAATGAATCCACATAGGTGAATCAAACACAGATGCTGGCCCTACGTACACTAGTATTTCAAATCTACTCCACTTCTGCCTATCATCATTGAACAGTTATCCTTATTAGACATAACAACTAACAAAGCTAGAGGAGTTCCGGACTAGGCTAGAGAATCACCCATAGAGTCAATTATATTTATCATCCACCCTATGACCTTATCTGGAGAACATACATGAAACTATCCCAGGTCATTTTCCACGTATATCCCAAAACCCATAGAACGAATCATGCCAGAGCTCGATATTTATTGGAGCCTTCGAGCATTTCATCCTTTCTGATTGATCTATCACACCAATTCAGGTTAGAAGGGCCTTCTTTTCCTTAGATTCGTAATTTCCAGTAGTGCATGTCGAAGATATCAGATTACCCCAACTAGTTTGTCTACATCTCACGCATATTCAATCCCCACCGGTTGTCTTGGCACGACCTCGGGAGATCAGGTACGTGAGGAAAATTTGCTTGTAGATTCCCACGCTCGCTTGTCACTTTTCTGATCATACAAAATTGGTGAACCCCGATGTGAAGCTTTCTACTTTAGTAAAGTCTGGACGTCAAATTTCCTACTGGTTCTCGTTCAAATTAAAAACAACTCTTTCATATTTACTACCTCATTAGCTTTCACCATCACCTTCGCTCCTTCCTATTATTCTGCTGGTATTCATATACCCCCCAAATATGTCGGGATTCGATGCATATGGCAGACCCCTCCTGGGTTTTGAGGCATACTATGCCCAATAGAATAGGGAATCATCACCCTCACTCTCAATGTGGGGCGACAACTATTCAACGAATCAGTTGTCAACACAAACGCCAAGGATTAGATATAGTTCGTCCTTCCAAGCAGAGGGGTTAGAGCAACAACTCGCTCAAACAGAAACAGAGCCTTCAGGCTCAAACAATATGACATTGACTGGAGAATCTGCTTATCTCCTCAGGTGCTACTTAGACCACATATTAGTAGACAATCAGATCCATACTCAGTTCTAGATGACGAGTACTCAATACGTTATCCTAGGAGTGAACAACGCTCTCAAGGCATGTATCCACATGTAGGAATTTTGCAAATACAGCCCGAGTTCTCTCCTCAAGAAAATACCTCTATGCCATCACGTATAGAAAATACTCTCAGAGAAACTTGGCAAGATAGCAATCAGTTCATGATAGGCTATCACATGCCTATACAACACCAGGATATACAACAAACGCCACCAAGGCACGATATCGTGACTTCACCAAACGAATAAGTCATTTTCACGTTAGTAAAGATGCGAGGGTTAGAACTTGCTTAAGAAAATCAAAATCCTCCGTTCATACAAACGGGGAGTTCCACTCCTCCATACCATCCTAGCCAAGTAGATCTCCTCACAGGAGTAGGCACGTTAGGTATGACTCCTCAATATTCACAACAAGTGCCAACTAGACCCACTATCGCTAGCACTGTTCCTCCTGGTCCAGTACAGAGCAATCCATTCCTGGATAGTACACCTTCGTACTTAAACATGTACTCCAAATCACCACAAGGGGATATGTACTCATCCCCCGGCGTATTTACTCAAATACAGGGATTGCCTTATGCCCCTGCTAACGCGTACATTATGCCATATCAACAACCCGTTCCGCCACCGCCTCCTCAACAGGCACCATCAATGGTTGAGATGTATGCAATAGGGACTTATTAAGAATATTTAAAGGAGCCCTTAGATTTCACCATACAAAGCGTTATGCTTCCAAGGCCTCTTCCCGATTTGCCCAAGTACAAAGGAGAGAAGGAGATCCGAATGCGCATATCAAAGCTTCGCTACAGCCATTCGTGAACTACTCCCATGGGATGGGGTTGTTGCTAAAATTTTCCCCAAACGCTGGAAGGCATTGCCCTCGATTGGTATTACAGAATACCCAAAGCTTCCATACATTCATTTAAACAAACTCGTGTGTCTGAGTTCATCAAAGCCTTCGACATGAAACAAACTATTAAGGACAGGGAATCAAGGAGTTCTTGCACATCAAGCAAGAACATAATGAGTCTGTCGCCCATTTCATCCAAAGGTGGCGCACAGTCCTTTATTCCTCGCAAGCGCTCCAAAACATGGATCAGACTGGAGCTATGTAATTTATTCCTTCATTCTCTTAGCAGAGAAAGTGAAGGAAGAAGTCCAGAAGTTCCCACTAAGGACTTATGATGAGGTACTTGGAGGCGCTCTGCGAATTGATCAAGCAGCGATTAGATAGTGGCCGTAAGATAGTTATGGGAGCAAACGGGAGCGTTAATCACCCTCTACTCAAACTACTACAACCACCACAAGCGTCCAATCAAGGACCCAAAATCCTTACTAAAATCGTGGCTGGTAACAACAGATGGGTAACTGACCAGCCCAAGAGGGTAAATGTCGTTAATACTCCGTCACAACACAAACAACCAAAGAAAACAACAATTTTACCCCAGACGATCAATACGGTGGATTTTAATAATCCACAAAACAACAACGGCGAAATACCATACAAGGACCAAGCCAAAACTCCTTTGTGTTATCAAAACCAAAGTCAAAACCAGAAACAACAAAACTTTAGTCCTAATAGGCAACAGTTTGATCAGAATTTAGGCCACAATACACACCAAACCAACAAAACAGGAATTACATACCCCAATTCTTATTGTGGCTTCCATAAAATTCGGGGTCATGACACTAGAACGTGTCGTGATTACAACAAATTCATACAACGCTTGCCAAATGAACAAAACAATTTTTATGGATATGTTCTTAGCAGATCCTACGTCACCAACGGCAAATACCTTCGCAGGGCAGTTTCCCCTCAGAATGACCCTCTCAAGATCTTTAATGATCCACTCCCAAATCATGATAACGATAGGTTGAAACCAGCTGGAACAAACAAAGGTGCAATAACAGGAAACAACGATCACGAGGCCTCAACCTCGCTAAATCCATTAGTCGCGCCACAACTAGGAAGTCAACCACGACCTAAGGTAGTTGGATTAGTAGAGTTAGACTCCGAATTACCCGTTGAAGCAATTACGAGAACACGAGAGTATTTCTCTCAACCAAGTCCAAGCCACCTGCCAGAAACAGATAACATCTAGCAAACCGTAGTAAAACCTATGGGTGCTTACGATCTAATTAATGATCTAACAAAAACCTTCTCACATATTTCGTTCCTT
>JAHRHJ020003464.1:0-161712 GCA_019776745.2 Taxus chinensis | reverse complement strand
CCCTTTCATGAATTGCCATACTCAAAAACGTCTAAATTTTAGCCTTTTCATGGCTAAGATTGCATCTCCGATGGGAAATATGTACGCACCAAATTGGCATGTGCTACAACTTGTCAAAAAATGTTACAAAAAGTAACCCATGATTATGCATGTCCTTTCATAAGTGTTTCGAGTTCCTAAGCACATTTTCAATGTATATTTGTAGCCTAGAACATCCTTACTTAGCTTTTTTCCATGCTTCTTCCCAAGCTTCCCACTTGTTTTGTTCATGTTTTTGGCCTTTAGGGCTAGGACCGCCACCCTGCCTGGGTGGCGGTCTACACGCACCCGCCTGCTATGTGGGTGGTTTTTTTAAACTTCATCCACCCATGGTAGGGTAGTCGTCTGGTGCACTTTGTCCGATTATCCAATGCTTTGATTTCACTTAACTTGACTTCTATGGTGCATTTGTGAACCAAATTGCCCCTAAAAAAATAGTCTTGATTGTTTGGGTATTCCCTTCCCTCTCTATTTTTTAATAGATTTAAAATTCGTTTGAAACTACCCCTGCTTCCCAATTTTAGCACTCCAGGGTTGTCTTTGCATGAAGGAACATCCCATCCAATTCCTATATATTCATACTTGATTCAAAAAATTGCTGAGAATTATTGGGTATATCTTGGCATAGTATTTCTGCTACAATCCTACTGGAAATTAACATAGCCAGCTCTGTTCACATGTGTTTAATCCCTCTTCCCACCTGCATTAAACATGAGACTGCCTTCACTTACCATTTCTCCAGAACTTTCTCCTACTATTGCCTTTTCATCATTCCCAATGCCTGGACTCATGTGCCACACGAGAAAGAATAGTAACTGAGGGGACAAGTCATCACCACAGTATTATTTAACCGATCTGCTTTGTGAATTCCAGGTTGGAGTTGTGTTGATTTCCTTTCATTTGCTGAATTTATCATTGTTACAACATCATTCAAATAGAGTAGAAATTCCATTTCCTTTCATTTGTAAGTAATTAGTTAATTTACATAGGGTTTAAATCACTATAACGCAGCTCCTGGTGACAGATCCTCTTCTTCCCATCCCTATGGATCTGAAGGAGACATATCTATGAGAGTTGTCTCATATCATAGATCTTTTGGCAAATTCTTGTTTTAATTTAATTTTACTTTCATCACTCAGCACATTGGAATAACCACACTGGGTTCTTTTGCCCTTGTTTATAGTTTTTAGTGTAGAAATATTTTAATTATTTAGAATAAAAGAAGCAACATTGTTGGAATTTTTTTGAATATTTCAGTTTTTGATTTTTTTGATTAGTTTCCTTTTCAACATTAGCATAGAATGTTTAGTTTCATCCTTAGTTCATTTGAACACGTAACCAGTTCAACCCTTAGAACTAAGTTAGGAAACATACCATAAGGGGTTAGGCTACACGTCATGCCTCTAAATCTCCCCTTGTTGCCACTTAGCTACAGGAATCACCTCCCAGATCCTTAGTCACTGATCCTCCTATATTTATCCACACCTTCAACCTCATTTTCTCAGCCTGACCTCCGGGGGTTGATTCGGTTAAGGTTGCATGTCAATTTTCATCCTTCAGGTACCCGTAGTCAAAGGGAATATAAACTAGAAGAAGAGAAGAGATGGAAGGGGGAGATGAAAGGAATGCTCAGATACCATGGAAGATCTGGACTCTAAAAATATAGGAATTATCCTAGAAGCAATGTCAGGGATGTGGTCCTCTACCTTTGGAACTAAAGAAGAGCTAACCCCACCAACTAATGTGCCTAATGTGGCCTGCCCCTTAGGAAGGATAGAAAACGAGTGCAAATTTTTTCCCACTCTTTGAAGGAACCAACTCACCACATGAAGAACTCTAATTTTTTTTTCGAACATAAGTGTGAGACATAGGTCTGGAAAGTAGTGTACAAGAGCTTAAGGTAATTTCCTGAGCGTAGAAACTGTCAAAGTGAAGAAGAGTAACATCCACCTAAAGGATGCACAAATCAAGTGAAGGAAATGCAACAACCGCCACAACAGAATAAGGATCCATAAACAAGGGTGATCAGTGAAGATATCCTAAAAAATGGGAGCGATAAGAGTCCTAGAAGGAGAACTCCCCAATAAAGGGATATGAATGGACTCCTCTGAAACCCTCTAGAAGGATGAGGACATGTACTCTATCACAAGTGATACTATGAAAAGAGAACGACAAGGTCAAGTAGATACTCATCCCAAGAAGGGGGATCGACAAGTAAGAGGGATGTTAGAAAGTTATGAGTCTCCATGCATAGAAGGAAGATGATTGGAAAGGGACTTTCACCGAGAAGTGGAAAGAGTTGAGCATGATTGTAAGGCTAAGAAGGAAATTTTTTTCTTAATGTCTAATGAGATGGAGGGGTGGGACAAAACCCTCTAGAATATGAGAGAAGTGGATGAGTTTCTGTATTAACTCTCGGCATCAGAACTAACACAACCTTTTCATCAGAAGTAATAACTTGGTCGAGTATGTGGTCAACGGAACTAACATCACGTGAGAAGAAGAGGAAAGACCCATATATCAGCACACATGGTGTCATTATTGAAGGGTCTTCGAAACAAATACTGGAAGATTTCCAAATGTGGTGGGAGGGATCTTAGTCTATACCACCTAAATTTGTAGAGCTATAGTGACAAACACATCAAGTACCACTGACAATGGTCCACAAGTGTTTGAGAAAGTCCCACAAGATTATTAGAATTATGGTACAATAGTAATTGCCTCATAAAGAAGTGTGTAGAACCTCAAGGTAAGTAAAGTTTCATGTATCATGCCAGATGGTATAAGTTAATCTCTCTCCAGAAGATTGGTGGAGGCTATAAAGTGGATCCGCAACACTTCAAGCTAGAAAGACATCCTCATGATGCAGAAGTGGAAACAAAATGCCAGGTGTACAGAAGAAGAGGGTGCCGCATCAAGACTTCAGACGCAATCTGATATGTGTCTGCAAGCACTACGACACCCAAAAGAACATTGATAACCCAGTTTGGTAACTTTTATAAGTAGTGCATGATTACCAAAGGGTGAATTTGTGTAATTTTGAATAGTGAACCGCTCCCCTGTTCATTAGCCGACGAGTCTCGTGAGAACTGTGGCACCAAGAAATTCTTTTTAGAACAGAGGAATGACACGCAATCAGCAAACAAAGGGAAAGAATACCAAGGGGCAATAGTTCTCACTCAGTGTGAGAGAAGGCATCTCAAAATGCAAAAGAGAAGGTTGCCCACTTTCCCACTGCAAATGTTTATGAAAACCCCGCTCCATATCCACAACAGCATAGAAAAAGTGGTCCCGAACATCCCAATACTTATAAAAGGAGCCCAAAAAAAACCCCTTATTACAATTAATTTTTATTTAAGTTCTCCTTTCATTTCGTTAAAGTCTTAAGAAAAGGTAAAAATACAAAAAAAGTCGAAGAGGAGGAGAAAGGGTGATTCGGGACCAAAGAGTGAGCTTGTGTAGTAACTCGACTAGAAATCTGGTGAGTTTTGGGAAAATCCATGTTTGGTAAAGGTATTGGGGGCCAACTCAAAGTTGGAAGGTAGCTTGGTGCAAGCCGCTAGTCACGAGGGAGCCGAGTTGTGGCGAAGGACGAGTGCACATCAGACACCAGTATGGTGAGACTTAAATTCTGGAGCTTGAGTGGTATGACACTAGTGAGTGAAGACAATACGTCGATTGTTTCTAGGACAACACTGTGTAACCCAAGTCCAGCACTAAGGAGACTTTTGAACTACCATGAGTTCGTGGTTTGAGGTCACCATGTGGAGGTAGGTAAGGCCCTGTGAAGTGAGAGCAAGTTGTCAATCAGGGGGTGGGAGCTGTGGTGAAGGACCCCAAGTAAAGGGTTGGGACTGAATTTTTACAAATTTTGTGTTGCGTCTTTAACAGAGGGAAGAGATCAAAATCATGAGAAATGAAGTGTTGATAAACAACCTTGCCATGAGAATTCGAACCAGAAATGAGCATACGGGCCAACCACGAAAGGGCCATTGAGAAGAGTAGTAATTTTCCAAGATCTGGATTCAGCAAGGACGATCTATGTAGGAAGAGCTTATAAACACATCAGCCAAAGGAAAAGGTGGAAAACACAAACCATGCATAGGATGGAGTTATCCATACCAAATGCCTCATGGAAATAGATCGATGAATCCACAATGGACCAACAAGTCACAGCGTGCAAGGTATACAGTGATCAATCAGTGAGTTTAGCAAGAGACACATGTGGTCAAGGATCAAGGAGAAATTATGTGAGAGGGCAACACTAGGTACCCTATGAATACAATCACAATTGAAATCACAATTCCTTCTGAGTTTTAGAGATGGCATAGGAGGTCTATGCAGGGCCAAGTGGTGGAAACACACAACAAAACAAATCAATCAACTCCCACTAAAAGACACGATTAAACAACAACGGCGAGAATGCACAGATGTCAATGCCAAACTGATGTAGGATCCATAGGCGAAGGGTGGAGCCATCTCATGATTGGGGTTGAGTTGGCCTAGAACCAGTTTTTCCCCACCATCTTAAAATAACCAAACTAGTGTTTAACAAAACTTATATGTAACCGTATGAAACTTTCTGCGAGCTTAAAACAGGTTTCCCCAAACTCTGATTTACCACCTCTATTTTCCCATCAGTCTGCAGATGATAGGCACTGTTGAACTGTAGTTGAGTTCCAAATTTCTTCCATAAAGTCTGCCAGAAGTGACTTAAGAATCTTGTGTCCCTATCTGAAGTAATGGTTTTTGGAACACCATGCAAATGAATAACTTCTGTGAAAAACAAATCTGCTACGCCTGTTGTATCACTTGCTTTCTTGCAGGAAATAAAATGAACCATATTAGAAAACCTATTAACAACAACAAAAAATGAGTCATTACCTCATTTTGTTTTGGGTAATCCCAAAACAAAATCCATAATCAAATCTGTCCATGACCCTTTAGGAACAGACAACGACATATATAACCCTGTATTTTGTGCATGGCCTTTCAAGACTTGGAAAATTGGACACCTCTCCACATATCTTACCACATCTCTTTTCATCTTTGGCCAATAATATTTCTCTGCTACCAAGGCTATCATTTTATCTTTACCAAATTCCCATCCAATCCTCCACTATGCAACTCTTTCACTATATTCTCTCTCATAGACCCAATTAGAATACATAGTTAGTGTCCCTTGAATAGGTAGCCATCCTGTAAAATGTACTAATCATGGACATCTCCTGCATTGTCCAACAATGGATGAATTAACCTTTCAACAATATCCTTGAAATCATAATCAGAAGAATACAAACCCTTTATTTCTTCAAAACCCACCACCTCATTTTCCATAGTGGTAAACAAAGTCACATGACTACTCAATGCATTTGCAACTTGATTCTATTTTCCTATTGATTTATGTTTTAGAGAAAAAGTATAACCCTGCAAAAATGATACCCACTTTGGATGCCTACTATTCAACTTCTTTTGTGTATTCACATACTTCAGGGCTATGTGGTCTATAAATAACACAAAATCCTTAGGCACTAAGTAATGCCTCCAATTCCTTAATGCTTGTACAATTGCATAAAATTCCACATCATAAGTAGAGTAGTTCTTTCTTACCTCATTTAGTTTCTCACTAAAGAAAGCTTTTGGATTTCCACCTTGACTTAGAACAGACACTAATACCCACATGTGAGGTGTCACAATCAACCTCAAACACTTTATCAAAATCTTGGTAGTGCCAAAATGGGTGCCTCTATCACCTTCTTCTTCAAGAACTGAAAACTATCCTCAGCTTCCTTTGTCCACAAAAACTCCCTTCCTTTTGTGCAATCTGTTATAGGTGCTACAATACTACTAAATTTTTTAATAAACTTTCTGTAAAATGTTGCTAGACCATGAAAGCTTCTTACCTCTGTTATACTCCATGGAGTAGGCCATTCAATAATTTCCTTTATCTTTTCTAAGTCCATCTGTACCCCATCTGCTGAAATAATAAAGCCCAAGAATACCAAACTCTCTTGCATAAATGTGCACTTCTTCATATTTTCATAGAGTTTCTCTTTCCTTAACACTTCAAATATCACCCTTAGATGCCTCAAATGTTCTTCTTTAGTTTTACTAAAGATCAAGATATCATCAAAATAAACCACAAAAAACTTACCATTATACTCCCACAGCATGGTGTTCATCAACCTCATAAAAGTACTAGGTGCATTGGATAACCCAAATGGCATCACCAACCACTCATATAATCCATTTCCTATCTTGAATGCTATATTCCACTCATCTCCTTCTCTGATCTGAATCTGATGGTAACCACTTCGAAGATCAATCTTGGTGAAATACCTAGATCCAACAAGCACATCCATCATATCATCAAGGCGAGGTATTGGGAACCTATACTTGATTGTAATTTTATTGATTTCTCTACTATCCATGCACATTCTCCATGTTCCATCCTTCTTTGGTGTTAATAAATATGGGGTTGCACATGGACTCATGCTCTCCCTTACTACCCCCTTTCTCATGAGCTCTGCCACTTGCCTATTCAACTCTACATGCAATGTCAGGATCATCCTATAAGCCACTTGATTTGGGAGTGAAGACCCTGGAATCAAATCAATATGGTGTTGAATATCTCTTTTGGGAGGTAATCCATCTGGTAGCTCATCAGGAATAACATCATAAAATTCTTTTATTAATTTTGTTACTTCTACTAGTATTTGTGCACTTGTAGGTTCATCCTTATTTGCGACCTAGTGCATAACAAAAGCCCGGTTTCCTTTGTCCTCCTTCACAAATTCCTTTTGTAGAAAGCATATTTTAAGCCTTCCCCTCTTCCTTAAGAGGTAGCAAAACTATTTTTGTGCCATCCTTCTAGAAATTATACATATTCTTTCCCCCATCATGAATAACTATTCTATAAAATTTCCATGGTCTTCCTAGCAGCATATGACATGCATCCATAGGAATAACATCACACCAAATCTCATCCTTGTAATTGTTCCCAATAGAAAAACTTATTAAACATATCTTATCAATAATAACTTCATTACCCTTCTTAAACCATGCAATACGGTAAGGGTTAGGATTCTTCTCACAATGCAGACCCAATTTCTCGACCATCTCATTTGAAACCATGTTCTCACAACTACCACCATCAATAATAACATTACATACCTTTCCTCCTTGAAGTGCATCTTGTTCTGAAAATATTTGTACGCAGCCATGCATCCCCCTTGATATCCTTTCTTGGAGAAATCATCATCCTCTTGATCATCAGATTTTCTCCAACATCTGGTGGAATTTCTAGGTCATGTTCATCTTCTACTTGTTCAGCTTCAACAAGATTTACTCTTGGAGCATCTCCTTGCCTCTTGTCATGTGTATAAGAATGTGGGCATTCAAAATCCCTATGCCCCTCTTCACCACATCTGTAACAAACAAATGGTCTTCGTGGAGCCTCCCATCCTCTATCACCAACATATCCTCTACCCCTAGAAAATCCTCTACCTCTTTGTTGATTCTAGAAATCTTGTCTCGTATCTTCTTGCTTTTCCAATCCACGAGATGATTCTCCCCTACCTTGGCTGAAACCATCTCATCCCCGAAAGGAAGATGAGGCCCCCTATTCATTCCAGGTGATCTCCTAAAACTTTGACTATTTTGTTTTTCCTCGGCCTTTAAGGCTAATTGATAGGCATCCTCCATGCTCTTAATCCTATGCATACTTATCTCATCTTGAATAGAAAATTTTAATCCATTTACATACCTTGCAGCCATTTGTTCCTCAGTTTCTTCATGCTCTACACAAATGGACAACTTGTAGAACTCATCTGTGTATTCTTGCACTATTTGTAAGTTCTGTCTGAGATTCTGAAACCTCCTGTAAAGGGTTTGTGCATAATCCACAGGGAGAAATTTATCTTTCAGCTTCTTCTCCATCTTACTCTATGTCCTAATTCTTTCTTTCCCCTTTCTTGACCACTCTTTTTGTAGGTGATCCCACCATAACATAGCATGACCTTTCAATTTCATGCATGCAAATTTTACCTTCTTTTCTTCTGACATAGCCTTCCACTCAAAAAATTTCCCCATGCTAGTCAACCAGTCTATCAACTCCTCTGGTTTTAGACTACCACCATACTCTGAAACATCAACTCTTATCCCATCATTCTTTCCTTCTAATGCTCGAAGCATCCTTTCTTCAAAAGCTAATGGTGGCACTTGCGTTTCCTCCTCTTCACAAACTTCTTCTTCATTTGTGTCATCTCCACCTTGATTTCCTCTCTGGGTTATCATTGCAGCAAGTGCAACAACTTACCTCTATAGATCTTGCATATTTCTATTCATCTGGGAAATACCACCTCCTCTTCCTCTTCCTCTTCCTGCCATTTTTTTTAAAGACTTCGAACCAGCTCTGATACCAGATAATGTAGCCAAATTCTGAACAAACTTGATATACTGCAAATAATATGAACTCCAAAAGAAAATAGATCTCCTTCTTCATTATTGAATAATGAATTACAATGTTTCCTAAATAGGAAAACAACTCCCAACTCGAGTTTCCAAGCAAACTCTAACTAACTTTGACTAAATCTACTCTAGGTGGCGGAAATTACTATTTTTAGTAGTTTACTAGAACCTGCTATTCTTAGTAAGTTCACATGCTTATTCATACGGGCACAAAAATTGCCACGCATCTTCTACATTCCTAAATTAGAGGAATTTCCAACTTTCTAACTCATAATGCAACTAATAGACTAAAATTAACTAATGCCCAAAAATAGGAAAAAACCAAACTACAACTTAAATCCTAATTTTCAGCCTCAAGATGGTGGATTTAGGGCCCAAAAATGTGCCAAAACTTTCCCCAACTGGTAGGGTTGGTTTCTGGTGCGTTCGTCTCATTGAAACATGTGGTTTCAAAAAAAAACGGACTCAAACGGACACCCAGAGCTCAAGTTATGACCTTGTCAAGTTCCTGCTAATTTTGGCGCATCAATTTCAAATCAAAGGAGTATTTGGGGAGATAAGGTGGTATTAATTCCATGGAGAGATAAGGCATTACATTTTTTTTTGGCATAGTGTTATGGTTGCAAAACATGAGATTATCATCCCCTCTTCCCAAGGAGAATCATGGAGCTTTTTGGATAAATTTGCATTTAAGTGTTTATAACTATGTATATTTAATGCTCAGTGCATTTTCATAACTACTCATAACCATTTAGAGATGGAATTAGATTTTAACTACATCATAACGAGAGATAATAGCCTTACATAGCCAACCTTTCTTGATCTATCTCTAATTTTTGTAAATGAAGATAGCCATATATAACCCATCGATTGGATTTTTGTTTTTTATTTGAGAGAAGATTAGTAGAAAACCTTGTATGGTCATCTTATACAGTTTCCCCCCTTTCAAGGAATGGGAAAGTGTGAAAAAATTTAACTTAAAATGAAAGTGATAAAATGAGGTCATGTTAGAGGATTTAGAATGTAGTGAATAAAAATTGGTATCAAAGAAGTGTCATTCCTAGAATTCGATAGAGTGATTGAGGAGAAGTAATGGAGTAGTATGTGTGTAATAGAGTTTGATTTAGAGTAGTTAGAAAAAAAATACACACATGCATAGAGTGTGTGTTGTATAGTGATCTATCGATATGGAAGTAATTGTATGAATGCTCATAATTATGTAAACAATGTGTAAAATGGGTAAATACGGCCCAATATATGAACTGTACCATTGCAAAGATGTGGTTGGAGAACTAGGGTAGGCAGTATGTTTGTTTAGTACCATCCCTAGATTTTAGTATAAATAGTGATTTAAAAAAGTGGAGAGTACTTTTCATTTGTGATTGTGAGTGATTGAAATAGTAGCAAGAAGTCTAAGATGATGCAACAAACTAAAGACACCATTCGATCATGATTTGAATTGGTGAAAGACTTCATTTTGGCATATACTACCAATGAGATTGTCAATGCAAATAATTCTAGTTGTTTCATAAAATAAGTATAGATTTTAATTATTTTGTTGATATTTTTTGTTTTGTTAATATATAGTATATAGGTGAAAACACATCAAATGGTCTAGTTTTTCGATTTTGTGTGGACCCATACAAAATGGTATGGTTTTAACTAGGGAACTTACAGTACCAACCTAAGACATGTTGTTCATACCTAGGTAGCATAACATGCTAATATGAGTTTTTCTTAGAATTTATTGAGATTTTATTGATGTGTAATGATATTTTTGATATTAGAT
This sequence comes from Taxus chinensis, assembly GCA_019776745.2. Lineage (NCBI taxonomy): Eukaryota > Viridiplantae > Streptophyta > Pinopsida > Cupressales > Taxaceae > Taxus > Taxus chinensis. The sequence goes on along the minus strand of JAHRHJ020003464.1, from coordinate 151,415 downwards.
GTAGTCATAAAAGGTTTTGATTGTGCGAGCAATGTGTGTAGAGATATGTCCATGTGCTATATTTCCATAGAGGAAAACACATGATGACATTATTTACATTAGGATTAGATGATGCATGATAGATATATTGGATAGAGCCAAGGTACAACATGTGGTGAGGTTGTGGGAATCAATAAAAAATGTGTTATTGATCACTACATCATGTGAGTAGTGGAATGTGGATACGTGTATTTTTCTACTCTTGACAGGGTAGATGATTATTACATTACATGGTGTATATCATGTATTTTGGATGTTTATGGTAGGAGACAAGGTGCGGATGTTTTCCTTGGATATGATATATCACATGAGATAGGAACATATATTTTGTCTCGATTGATTTACTTTTAGAGAAGCATCGATTATTTTGACTTCCACTTTGACTTAAAATCTGCCATGTTTATGAAAAATATATATATATTCACCACTTGTGTCATTTGTTGAAGTGGATGTTTATGGGGTACTAATCTAATAAAGGATTTGGCAGCTATGACATTTCTTATAGGAGTAGGGTATATAGTATACATCAATCTGTTGTATTTTGGCACATATGTACAATGATCTATAAAAGTTTCCTTAGAAAATGATGATCGTGTCATAGTGAGCATTACGTTGTTAATTGTGTGGTCATATGAGTATATTTGTATTATACTAACAATTGGTGGTCCATGTCTAGATTGGATGCAACCGTAAATTGTTGCAATGGGATGATTCTTGGTAAGGTGGAAAGGATTTGAAACTATGATTTTTTTTACTATTGGTAAATGGTTTTAAAGGGGACCTTACCCCCAAGAATAGAAGATGGCTCAAAATCTAGATAAAGAAAAATAATCATAGTGGTTTTTGGAAAAGTGGTGACCACACCCCAAAAAATAAGGTGTATAAACAAGATTGCACAGTGAAGAACAAAGGTAGAGAACTATCTGCTAGAGTGAATCAAAACAAAAAAAATAGAAACTCAACATTTGTAAAACTGAAAAAGACCAGCAACAAAATTGTTGCCTAGCAAAAGAAAAGAGAAACAAAGAAATAGTCTGACATCATACAAGGAGACAATGTCTCTAGTTGGTGGAAAGAAGTTTCTCTATACACATAATTCTTCTTATTATGAACCATTTTCCACCCATAAAAATCTTGTTGTAAAGGAAGAATAACTTCAATGTCTGTAATCATTTCATATGTGTTGTTTAAACAAGGAGAGAGGGGAGGAACATTCTTCTTTATCACTTCATGTGATTTTGGTTCAGTATTTATGATGCTCTGAGTTTCACCAATGAACAACCCCTTGTTTGCATGTTTTGTGATTTCTATCAAAGGGGTTTTTAGAACCTATTTGGCCATTTGTTCTGAGGAAGATGATGAGGCCATAAATTTTCCATAAATTACCATTATTTTGTCCTTCCAAGTTACCTTTAAAAGTGGATTTAAATGTAATCTTAGAACTTATAGTTTATTTAAGATAGCATATAGGATATATATATCTTGTCTATTCTTTAGAAATATTTTTTTATATATTTTTTTGACTAATCCTTTCGATTATTTGGGAAAATATGTAAATTCTTGTGTATGCAGGCCATAAAGGAAAGATAATTCTAGTATTGGGAAAAGTGGAATTGATCATGAAAGGTATATCTAAAATAATATATGATTTTGTATTCATATTCCTCTCAAAAAAGTATGAAAGTTCAAAAAAATAATCATGTCAATCTGACATCGCATGCAAAAGTTATAGTTGTTTTAAGTTAGCTCTGGAACTCACAGATTTAGTTCTGGAACTCGTAGATTTAATTTTGGAACTTGCAAATTTAGTTCTAGAACTCACAAGTTTACTTCCGAAACTGATATATTTAGTTCTAGAACTCATAGATCTAGTTCGGGAACTTACAAATTTAGTTTTGGAACTTGCAGATTTAGTTTTGGAACTTGCATCAATTGAATAACATTTAGTTCTGGAACTTACAATTCGTATATTTATATTTTCAAGCAATTAAAATAATGAAAAAATATGCAAGTATAGAATGATAGTTATTTATGAAACTTGCAATTCATGGACAAAATAGATTTGGTTCTAGAACTTGCAGATTTAGTTTCAGAACTTGTATTTAAGGAATGACAGCGTTAGCTACAGAACCTGCATCAATGGAATGATAGTTTTTGAGGAAATCCAATGGAAACTGTGAGAGAGTTTTTTTTTTTGTAGCAATGTGTTTAACAAAAAATTCATTCAGATTTTCTACAGGTTTTACCAATGAAGAGAAATCTGACTTTTAGTGATTTGTAGTCCAAGGATAAAGTGTATCATATGAGCACTAAAAGTTCCATAACCAAAAATAGAAAAGTCAAACAGAAACTCTAAGAGAGGTTTTTGTTCATAGAAATGTTTTTAACAAAAAAATCATTCATATTTGCTATAGGTTTTACCAATGAAGATAAATATAACTTATATTGAGCTATAGTTTGAGGAAAAAGTGTATCAGATGAGCACTAAAAGTTCCATAAACAAAAAAAGAAAAGTTAAACGGAAGATATGAGATAGGGTTTTGTTCACAATTTTTTTTTAACAAAAACCTCATTCATATTTTCTACAAGTTTTACCAATGAAGATATATCTAAGTTTTAGTGAACTGGAGTCCAAGGAAAAAGCGTATCAGACAAGCGTCAAAAGTTCAACAATCAAAAACAGAAAACTCGAATAGAAAATCCAGGAAAGGTATTTGGTTAAAATCATATTTTGAGGAAAAACCTCCCTCTAATAATGTAGGAGAATAAAATCATTTTGATTCTTGTTACCGAAAAAAAAGGAGAGGATTTGAGAGAAAATCTTTGTAAAACAGTGAGATTAGACTTTGACTCCAATAATATATATCTCTCCATATTTTGTGGAGATGGAGATATTAATTTTTAGGATTATAATAAAGATTAGATAAAATTGTATCTCCCAAAATAAGGAATTGGTTGGACTTATAAATTATAAATGCAACTTTCCACACTCAAATATGTAATTTTTAGTACCAAGAAATGAATCGCTTCTTTTCTCTCTAATATTCTACAGTTTTGAGTTAATATCTCGAAGAATGGTTTAAATATTCTTCCAAGGGATGAGATGGAAACTCATTCTAAGGAAGATGGATCTGTATATTTATTTTTATTTATTTTTCTGTAAATATCATCTTGTTGTGTTGTTCTTCTCTTTGTATTGTAAACATTTAGTCTATTGTAAACCTGCATGTGATTCATTTAATTTTGTTTATTTCCAATTTAGCAATTTTAATTTATGCAAGTGTGTTTTATTCCTGTAAGTGTGTTTACATTCCTCTAATTTTGAATTTAGATTTCCGCATGTGTGCTTTCAATTTATACAAGTTTGGATTGTGTTTAAAGGAGCTTCTTTCCAAAATCTTCTTCTCTTAATGCATACAACCTTTAGACACTAACCCGGATTAACATTATTAATGGTGAGAATTGAAAAACCTCGTCAGTAGAAATAAGATCTTCCTTAAAGTCAAATACCAAATGTTCAGGGAGGGAATTTCTCCACCAATTAGCATTCTCATTTTAGCACTTTTGCATATTGCAATGTGCAACAGAGTGTCCTAAAGAAAAACATCTCCTACATCTGAAAGGTGGACCCTCATATTCCAGAGGCTAAGTACAAGTTTTATTTTTAAATTTAAGCTCAATGTGGGCTTGTAGATTCTTTTATGTATTAAGCTTAACCAATATTATTGCATAACTTGTATGTGTAAAATCAAAGGTTTAGGAGTAAATATTAAGGATGTTTCCCAATGTGGATATCATACAACTAGAGTCCAAAAATTACATGGGTGAGTGGGGTAATTTGATCCAAATTGTTTTACAAGACAAAGATTTAGTGATTGGGTTGAATGATGGGAACCAAGGTTTTATGACAAGGTACCTTTCTTGGAAAGCCCAAATTTTTTCAACAACGATGTTCTTAGCTATAGTAGTAAATAAAACAATAAAAATTCCCTTGGCACAGGGGTAGAGATCTAGCTTACCAGGCAGTAGTGGAATCCAATTCTTAGAGATTCAATTGTGAAGGATAGAAAGGCTAGGTGAAATACTAGTGAATCTGCAGATCAAGGCATGATCATGGTAGAATGAATCAGTTTTAAGGACTTTGTCACTAAAATTTACGCTTGGGTTGATCTCTGCAGACATCAGGGGATTGATTTCAATCTTCTTTTGTAAAACGTCACTCAAAGAGTGATGTTCCATAGTTACATGTCCAATTTGATCTTTAGTCATAAGAGGAGAAGTTTCATGGCAGAAAATAGGGGATGAACCCCTAGTGTTCACATCCCCAAATGTATGTTCAAACTTTTCCCTACCTTCTAGTAGTTTTCTAAAGTCATCACAAGCTCCAAGAATAGGAATGAGTGTAACACCCACTAATTCACACATAGAACACGACTAAAAAAAATCAGATAATTTTTTTTTTTGACTTGCTTGGAATTTATATGACCACAAAGGTGACAAAAACAAGAGTTACAACCAACTCTCAATAATCTTGATCAAACATTGACCACATAGTCATGGAGGATACATATAACACCTATCATGAATAGTTCACTTTTCTCTTCGATAAGGCACAATGATAAAGTCCAATCATAGTACACAGTTATAATTAAAGACATCCCATGGTGTAAAATATTTAAGGTTATTTATTTACCAAAAAAAGTCTTTCAAAACATGACTTACAATCTAGAAGGTTTATGTTATGATTCATACAATTATTCTTACAAATGTGAACTTCTTTCTTTTATACTATTGACTAAATAGCTTAAAATCAAGTTTTCTGAAGGAGGATCATTTGATAATGTGACAAGTACTTTCTTAATTAGATGATTTAAGAAATTTTTCTATTTCTCAAAAGGTTAATTAATCTTACTCAATCCACTGAAACTTGTTCCACACCTTTATTGTACAGGTGATAAGAACAAGCTCTGATTGAGGGAAAAGTACCATTTTAGGTTCATAACAATAATCTTCTTGATTAAGGATCAAAAATTTAACATTACTTAAGAAAGATCACAATGAACCAAGGTAAGGGTTAAGGGAAAGAAGTCAAAAAAATTCAACTTCAGGGTCTCATTTCTTATTAACCTACCTTTTATTGAGTCTAATAATTTATCAATATTGGTTAAAAATTTTATTTAGACTTTGCTTGATTAAGTTTGACAAAGGAGAACAATTTACATTTCAAACGATTGAGAGATATTGAAGGGTTTATTAATAAATTTCATCCTACTTATACAACCTTATTATCTTTCAAAAACTAATGAATGATTACACCATAAGATTCTTTACGAATTCACCATAAAAGGATAATGTTGATTAGTTTAGCTTGGGCAAAAAACAAGCTACTTAATTTTTTTTTTACCAAATATAGTTTCCTCTTTGATCACTTAAGAGCTCAAATATTATTAAGAAGGTCACATCTACATTAATTCATTCTTTTATATATATATATATATATATATATATAGTATTTATAGATATTTATAACTTTTATAAAGGATTATAACATCCATCCAACAATTTTACTATGTTTAAAAATACATCATTACTATATCTTAGAAGGGTTTACAACTCAACATTTTATCTCAATAGAAAATTTTACCATTACTTGTTCATGAAAAGTATACATGGTTACATCTATTCTTTCCAACATGACTCACAACCCAAAGGGACAAACCAACTCTATGGAACCATGACTAGGGAGAAAGATAGAATAACATTGGTCACACCACACTATACAATTATTATAACTTCTATGATACACTAGAATATCCCATACCCATGCAGTAAACAATTTTTTTATATTTTACATGATAACAAAATAAGACAGATTTTCAACAGGTATGACAACAATACTCCAGAACACGTAACATTAAGGCACTAGTTTTCTTCTAAATTCCCCACATAGCCCATTCAAGAGTTTTACAACATAAAATTATTCTTACAAAGGGAATTTATAACCAATATTGATGCAATAATTTACAAGTCTCTCCCTCCTCTACTTGCAAAATCCATTTGTAACACATTATTAACATGAGTCATTTCATGAGAACTGAACTAGATAAGACTACACATAGCAACAATAAGCTATTATCTAACGATGTCAAAAACAAGAAAACATTTTATTTCAAATATTAGATCGAAACTCTAAATATTGACAGCTCCTATGTTATATTAAAATTTTCCACCATGCCAATCTAAGAAGAAAGTCGTATACCTCAGTTATGAGCATTAATTCAAAAACAACGAAAGTTTAACCATCAAAAAAGTAACACCATAGGCCTAAAGAGTTAGAAACAAACTGTCGAGTGTAAAGGAGAGTTCTGATACACAACCTAACACTCTAAACATCCATCCAAATTTTGTAACACTATGGATTTACAAGCTTCCTAAAAGAGATCACTCCTTTCCATCACACGTTCATTTGTAAAACAACTCTTGTTACAATAATAAAACCACTCTTTTAATAAAAGAAAACACATTTTCATGCATCACCAAATACCATTATCTAAAAAACATTTCCATCTAAAAAACACATATAAATATATAATTACCCCCAAATGTCTCTAATAATCTTAATAGTTCTATCATAAGATAACCAAATTTCAATATGCATGAAACATCCAATAGTCGATAAAAATTATTATTAATTTCCAATGAAATCAGTGAGATGAACAAGTATAAATAGTACCAATAGTCATCATGTAATATAACTATGCCAAGGTATTTTAGTAATAAAAGAGTACTATCCATAAATGCACATACGCAATTTCAAATCTCGGTGCCAACAATTTAGTTGTGGTACATGCTTCATGAGGGATGGTCAAAGTTCCCCTTAAGGAAAAAATTAAACATTTGGACCTACACCGATGATCATGAAGCAATTGGGTAAATGTCTAGTAGTCTAATCATTTCTAAAGGAATAACCAAGGTGTAAAATTACTGAGAAATAAGGTACCTTAGCCATGATACTCCCTTCATACATAATTGAACCACTACAGTCAACCACACATAAAGTTTTCAAAACATGCAGGATTGATTGGATATCGAAGGGGAAACTTACCTAGTACAAGAAAGGAGAACATGGAGGTCCAATAGACCTCAAAAACCACACCTCACTGTGGTTGGGAAACACCAAAGGAAACAACTAACATTCTAAAATTTATTGGCATAACTCGAATGCGTGACTAAGTGTACATAAAACTATAGTCAACCTGAATCAGGTTCAACCTAGTGGTTGTTCGCTAAAGTAAGGTTGTCATGACCCAAGGAAATTGTGATCAACATACCCATAAACAAAAGGTAAAACTATATTGGATTTGGTTCCACTAATCCAGTTGACTTAAGGAGTAGTAGAGAATGGGAAAAAGGGTTATAAACCTTAAAGATCAAAACATCTCACATATCTAGAAGAGACATTCTTTGATAGGGTAATTACTTGAGTAACTAGATATAGAGTCACCGAAATAGAAATAACTTGATTATCCAAAAGGAAAATCTAATCTATAGCTAATAAGCTCGTATAAAGAGTAAGGGTTTTCAAGTACAATAGGATTTTTCTCACAATAGAAAACTTTGGTATTATACAACATGAAAAACTTGTTACTCAAACCCAGGAATGTAGCTAATAATGTTAAAAGGTCGATCATTCAAGGATGAATACACAAAATCCAGAGAAGAGGAATACATCTTTGTTTTCAAGTTTAACACTAATAACTATTATAGCTAAAACAAGAAAATATTTTAAGAGGAAAGGAGATATTTCCCATCAAGGAAAACAAAACCACATCAAAAGCAATAGAGACAAGCCATTTTCAGGGAAGGGAAGGTTCTATTTCATTATATTTATAAATTTTAGTAATTGTAACAATGGTAGAGTTATCTTTCTTGTTTCTGCAGCTTCTATAAGTGGCCAAAATAACTCTCAAGCCTGCAGCAACACTCCTCAGGTTGAATCTTCGTCCATAAACATGATGGTGCTGAAATATGACTCACTCCTAAGTTAGCACAAGAAGGTAGCTCCAAAACTATGAGCTGCATCTTCCCGAATGGACTGAGGACTCACAATTAATAATTATTGCAATATATACACAAAAATTGGGTTTATTAAAAAAAACTTAGGAACATGAAAAACACATGAGACATGGGAGGGGCCAAAGTCAGACTCTGCAACCTTGTAACATCCTTGCATCCTACATCAAACTGTACGTTAGAGTAGGATAGAATCCTATCAAAGCACAAGTGAACGTGTCATTACCAAATGGAGTCGTAGGAGCCTCAAGGAGCTGTGGTCTCAAGGGAACACCAAGATAGCAGGATAAGTACAAAAAAGGAACAAAATAATACAAACATCTTGATCTGATCACCCTACACAGATATACACATATCCAAAGGCAAGATGGAAGCTTTGGAATAGGAAAGAACATCCATTGAAGAATAGAGGAGATGGATAAAGAAGGATGGGGTTGCAAGAAACTTAGGAACCCATATACGAAGCATGGAGGAATACACATGGAAATAAAATTGTTGACTAAACACCTGCAAGAGATGTGTTCTTCAAGGAAACACCTTCATAGAAGGATAAGAAAAAAAAAAGGAATCTTGAAATTCAACCCTACTTCACCCCCACACCATGACCAAGTGTCCAATAAGAATAGCTTTCCTTTTGTAAGCACACCCACGTAGCGAGGCCAAAATGGTTGCTTGAATAGGTATGTACATCTGCCCTGCATGTAAGATAGGATCCTTCATTCTAACATTTTAGTTGTAAGAGACAATTTTACATAGACCCACAATAATATTCGCAACCCCACGTGACCAATAGCAATAAGGAAAAAAAATCCTCAACTTTCCTGATGTAAGGCCCCAAACAAAAAAGAATGATTCCTTCTATCTCATGTCAGGGATGCCAATTAAATGGCCATAAAGAAGATAAATAGGGAGGTAGGAATCCCCACTTCCAAGGAATATACATTCCTCTACATGCCATAAAATCAAGAGGGAAGGAAACCAATAGTCCCCATGCCAAACAAGAACGATAATGTGTCATAAAGAATGGTAGGTCAGTGGTTAGAATATAAAATTCTCCTTTAATTTAAATGATAAAAGAAAGCATGTATGCATGCCTGATCAAACAATGGGGAGAGACTATTGGTTGGATTTTTCAACAAAAACTCAGGACAATGACCAACCACGGGTAATTTCTTCCTTTGCGTGAAGCGAGGCTCGTGCTACAAAACGATCAATAATAAAATAAAATAGCTTAGAGGTAATTAATAATAATATTGATAAAAATTGACACAAACATAAAATAATGATCAATCAACAATTAAATAACATAATTATTATTATCATTATTATTATTATTACAACTTAAAATAATTATTAATCATATTGATAATGACTGACAGTCAAGCTTAGAAAAACAAGAACAAGATTTTTCTTTAATAGGATAATCGTAGAGGCCGCTACAAGTTCCACAACTAGAGGTGTTGACAATGACTTGAAAAGGAAAGATTAGGAGGAAGGGTGTTAATTATTCTCTGCAACAGGGTTAAAAGCAACTAACGATCAATGAGCGCATGCACAAAAATTTTCAATTCTTAGTGACATATTCACCGAAAAAAAAACTAGGGTAAATGTCGAACGGGGCATTACATTGTCCTCGATGCGACATAACACTGAAGGAAGGAAAAGGGGGGGGGTAATAAGGAATAAATAAAGGATGAAATACAAGTTATCACCGAATCACAGCACATAGATTTGACACAGTGTGATTGGATAACATGGGTACTATCTCCAAGTTGTGGGACTTGCTACTTGAGATAGACCTCCAAAGAAAGTTGGTTCTTGCTCCTAAACTACCTGCCACAATCTACTCTAATGCAGGGTAAACTAATTGTTCTAATCTAACTTTCCAAGGGACCAAGGAGAGAGAATGCATAAAATGAAAGCCTACACTAAAGCGGTGATACACCAGAAAAGGAGGGTGTGAGAGTAGTCTTCCAAATGTGTGAAATACAGAAGCAAAGTGCATACTAGAAGAGGTGATGACAGTTCTCCACAATCTAGCAAAATGCATTCACAACAATATTTCATGCACATACACAATGATAATGATATCCCTGTAAGAACATACATAAGATAGACAAATATTCTTATAAAGACTAAGGTTGAAGGGGCAAGAAGAATGCAAGAAAACACAATAGGGGAAGATACATCCACAAACTTATATTTTATTGCTTCATGATATGCACAGTTCAATCTATTACAAGATAAGGGCCTGGATCACCATGTAAGGAGTCCACTAACAAGGGCCTCCAACACATTGGCTTCACAAAGCAATTTTGGCAGAGCTTTTCTACAAGAAACTATCCCCCCTTACAATGAGCCCAACACTCCAATTTATAGAAAAATGAGAAGAGAGAGAAGGGAAAATGGAAATCCAGAAATTTGTCCTTCAACCACTTGTAAGAGGTAATTAAATGGAGTAAAATTATTGTATATTACTTGCAAAAGGCTCCCCATACTATCCCAGGTGCTGCAGCAGAGAAAGAATGATGACCATGCCTCTTAATTGCACTCCCAACTACCAAATAAAACATTGTTATGAACCCGGCCACGTTTTCTTAAAAATATCCATCAATTTCTCATCAAATCTTGAATTTATTGATTTCTTTCCATGGGATCGGAACCATGATTCCAACAGTACCAATTTTGTGTGATTTCGTTGAGAAATGCAAAAGTTATGGCCTTCTGAGTGTGGGTAACTATTTTGGGTCTGACAGGTGTTTTCTGTCATTTGACGGGAATGAACATTAACTTTACTAGAGCCGAATATGTTTATTTTATTTAAATATATACCCTTGTGTTGTTTTTTTGGCGTAGAGGATGTTGTGCTCATTCCAGAAAATCAAATTTTGTGAAAATCGGAGCTCGGAGTCAAAAGTTTATGGCCGTTTGAAGTTTCAGGAGGTCAAACATTGACTTTTCCTTTGCCTTCGGCTGCTTCGGCTTTTCGGGTCCCGTGTGTCCCTTTGTCCCAACTGGACAGTGCTGAAATCCCCTCTTCAGCATGAACCGCTGATTCACGGGCTTCCCACCCATTTGCGGGCTTTTCAAATTTTCGGATCCCTCACGTGTACTTTTGGCCGGTTCTGCCCTTTTGTCTACGCGTCCCGGACTGAAAGTTCTTCCTTCAACCCGCCTGTTAGGTACTTCGCAGTATCTTCGGCCCAATTGGCTGCCTTGATTCGGTACCTATCCAGCATGGTTCGTGTACTTTTTGCCCAGATGTCCCAAACAAGAACAACAAAACTTGATGATTTTTTCCATTTTCTAACTGGCTGCAGCTTCGGATTTCAGCTTTGTGATGCGTCCCGATGTTAGAAATCCCATGCAGGACCACAAGGGACAAAAATTTCATTTTAGCCGATTTTCTTTGTACTTTCAGCTACAAAATTGGCATGACGAACCTTCGGTATGACCCATGGACCCGTAGCCTTCAGACCCGAAATGCTTTAAAACAAGCCTGCGACCTTATTTTTTGCAATTTTTTCCTATTATTCAGACTTCTTCTTGGATGGGGAAGTTAGAGAATCAAGCCGAAGGGGATCAGGAAACATGATTTTGGGCCTTGAATCAATCTGTGGGACTTTGAATAATTTGATGCATGTTATCAAAATTACCTTGAGGGGTGAATTTTGGATAACAATTTAAGTTAGTATCAGGATTACTTATCATAAAGTGTTTTGGAGATGTTAGGTAGCCTGTCAATAGGATTTTTTTGACATTATTCAAGAAACTAGACAAGGTGATAATGGTCAGTTTCCCATGTGAAACATTTGTTCAGTTTCCCTCTGTATTCATTAGTTCAAAGTCTAGGTCCATTTTGGTATGAAAGTGCAAGTTTAGTTATTATTATTGTGAGCATTCTTAAGTGCTTCATGTGAAGTAGGTTTACCAACATGAAAATTATCACAACACCCTACCAGAGTCAAACATGGGTGCACTAATGATTCAAAAGCATAATTTTACATACTTTAATTTAAAAGTGCCACATATGCAAGTGTAGATTAACCAAATTATGGAAGAGAACATGCATGATTCACATAACATATTACATGTCAATATGATCTTTGACTGACATATAATACTCGAACAAAACTATACACAAGATTAGCTTGAAATTTCCACAATTCCAAGTTTGAAAGATTTTACATCTCATAAAAATAGTGTTTGTGTTCTAGCATCTCAGGTACAAAGTGTCAAAGTTATCTTCTTCCGATTTGGCATCAAATCTTGGAGGACAACATTACACAACATATACAACTAACATGAGTAATGTACGTCACAAGACACTTTCTCAAAACAACCAAAACATACCTTCCGAAGCATCAATTGTCACACAAATCTCTTATGGACCTCCCTCAAAATCTTATGCCTCCCTCAATATCTTATGCCTTCCCTCAAGCTATTATGAGCTCCCTCAAGTCTTTTATGACTCCCTCAAGTACTAATAATAAAATAAATGTTCTTTTTCTCTCCCCAAAGAGGTCAGTTTCCCTATGGCCCTTAGAGGCACATAGAGTCCAGACACCCCTAACCCAAGTTACATAATAACTCGTTGTTCGAAAACCTGATAGTTATCTGTAACTCCTTGGGGCATACCCCCATACAATGAAGTAGGTAGATAGGTCCAACCATTCCATGGTGCATATGTGACGCTATTCCACACATCATGACAATAGAGCTAGTATAGCAATCATGATTCAAATGCTAAGTGGAAAAGTACAAGCCTTGGGAAAGGTTGGTAAGATTTTAAAATTTTAAAAGAAAATCCAAATACAAGTACTAAACTGTAGATGGCCAAATATCCATAGTGCAAAAATCCATATGTTAGTACCCCAAACCAAGGAAATTCCCAAAATATAAAACATGGCAATCAAGAAAACTATTGGTCCTTGCAGAATTTTTTTAAAAAGTTCAATTTACAAATAAACTACATGCCCTATAAGAATAGCACATTACGATCACTATGTGGCATTATCTAGCAACCAAGGGGGTACTCAACAAGTTGCTAGACACTTTTCCTGAACATCAATTCTAATTAGCTTGTAAAATAACATATCAATAGCATACAAATGTCATCATCTCTATCTGAATCATCCCACAATCACTTTGACAAAGGCTAAACATAGTCATAACTACACCCTTAGGTTGCATCCATACAAAAAACACAAGGAGAAAGAGAAAGAGTAAGCACAGATCATCATTTACTAGATGCCTAAGGTTAGCTTGATTTACTTGGTTCCCTTGTACACATTCCCTCACTCCAAACATGCACTTTTTCTGTATTTTTTATTCTCAAGGATCAACGGTTAGCATAAGGTTCACAACATAACATGAAATTACATTACTAACAAAATGGTGGTTCATGCAACCTTAAGTATAGTGTCTTATGTATGGTACCGATACAGGGTGTATGACATACATTACATTCACAGTTTATAATTGTTTTAACCACATCACCACATGTTGTACCCAAAGTGCAATCACTATACGATAGGGATCATATACCCACCATATGTCCCTAAATCATGACATGAATCATTTCATATCACATGAATTAAATTATGATGAGCACAATTACAACATACAATTAACTTCTATATAACATGGAAATATACACATTTTGACACAAATGGTAATGACATCATTTTAAACTGAGGTCACTACAACAAACCTAGTCATACAACATATCAGCACACCCACACATCACAAATGTAACTAGGATCCAACACTTGACATCAACAATCATATTTCTTTCACACACACAAGGATAAGATAGTGCTATTTACACTCAAATTTTCATTGAATTTGTTGGTGTTCAATTTAATCTCATCTTGTTTGTTCAAAAGTTATTTGAGTCTGCATGGTTTGAAGTATTTTACTTGTCTCCCTGTATAACAAGCGTAAAAATATTTTCCTTCACCAGGATGTCATTTTTCAGTCCTTTCCTTTGGTCATGCATCACGTTGAGCCAGATATTGTTCATAGTTTCTCTATCCATGAGAAAGAATTTGTAATTTGGGTGTGAATTTGGGATTTTCCCTTCCTTCTATTTTTCCTCATTCATGTTTTCCCTGTCAAATTATATCCCAACATCCATGGATATGTGGTATTTTATAATTGGATGTAGCCCGATGGGTCTATTTGGTGAAACTTGTCACTTTTGTCACATTTGTAAAAAATGCCAAATTGGTCCCACGGCCCTGACAGTATATAATTGGTTATTTAACAATATGAAATGGTAGGGAAAATTTCTTAATTTGAACCCGAAGAAGGACACGTGGTGGTTTGAAAGGTCAAAGGGTGAGAGAGGTGGATCATCAAAGGATTTTGAAGATTTTTTCCCTTTTGTGCAAAGGAGAAAAGTTATGAAATGATCTGCAACTCCACGGGGGATAAATTAATGTCACATATTTGAGTCAGCATTGAGACGTCAAAGAGGGGAGGTGGGTCACCGGAGTACTTTGGAGTTTTTAATCTCTCTTTTAAACTAAATGAAAAGTATAAAAGTGAGCCATGACTCTACTGGGGCCCACATCAAAAGTTAGAAGCGGATAAACGGGTCACCGGGGCATTTTGAGATTCTTAGGCCCGCTTCAACTTAAAGCTTTTCCACATGGAGGGCCTGCTCTCATTTTAGGATCCGCCTCTGGGTCTTACCTTTGGAGTGGTGCCAAGGAGACATGTGGAGGCTTCTACTAGGTCCTCATTTATACTTGGACTTTTCAAGCGCCCAATGAAACTTTCTTAGGCCTGGGACACATGGAGGGCCCGCACCTATTTGGGGACTTGCCCCTGAATTTTACTTTTGAAAGAGTGCCAAGGAGACATGTGGAGGTTTCCCTTGGATCTTCCCATACTTAGAATTATTTCAAGTGTCTAGTGTAGCTTTGTTAGACCTTAGACACGTGGCAGGCCCGCACATGTTTTGGGAGTTCTTATTTTGAGCTTCATAACAAAAAAGTGCCGAAGACACACTTGGAAGATTCTGCTAGCTCTGCCCATGCTTAGACTTTTCAATGGCCAAGGAAAATTTCTCATACCCTAGGCAAGTGACACCTTTTGCTGGTCCTTAAACTCTTTTAACAACTTTTCCAGGCTGAGACATGTTGAGAGCTTGTGCTTGTTTTGGTTCTCTGCTTTTGGGCACCATATCAAAAGTGTGCGAAGACACACGTGGAGGCTTCCACTAGATCCTCTTTATACTGAGACTTTTTCAATGGCCAAGGAAACTTTCTTGGGCCCAGGGCACGTGGAGAGCTTGCGCTTATTTGAGGTCCCACCTCTAGAATTCATCTTTGAATTTGTGCCGAGCAGACACCTAGAAGCTTCTGTTGGGCCTTCCCATACTCTAAATTTTCAGCAACCAGTGCAACTCTCTAGAGTTTTGAATGGGTGATGTTTCTTACATGATTTAAGTGTAAATACATTGTTTAAACACCATCCTTTGTTAAGATTTGTAATATTTGTGTAAGATTAAAAGTATATTGTATAATATTTCCAATTTCTAATAGTTATTACACTAAATTTGCATCAATAGTGATAAATTTGGGTAAATGAAGGTCATATCTGTTAATATTTGTAGAAATTAAGCATTGATAGACATTTAGAAAGTTACTTATAGTTCATTTGCACAACTAAGGTGAAAATCCTTAGTGGCGACTCCATGTTGAATTGAAATTTTGATGATTACTAGTGCCTTAACCTATGTCAAGTGAAAATTTCAATCAATCTATGAAAATATGGAGGGAAGAAGATCTCTCTTCACTAAGGACCCTACTAGAAAGTTACTTCTAGAACTAGGAAAAGAAAATTTAGAAGGGAAACAAGTCTGGAAAGTTGTTGGAGATCAAGAATCAAAAAAGGATATAACATTCTTGAAGGGTGATCAATCATTGTTTGAATATTACCATACCTCTTCAAGTGACTCTGAATCAGGTAATATTTATATAAATTTTAGCTCTCTGACAGGAGAGGGACCATCATTTGTGTCTAAAAAGTGTTCTTTTCAGTTATCCCCTATTTCTTCCAAGGTTGATAGGGTTTTCCATGAAGCTGATTCATTACCTATATTACCCTATTTTGAGAGCTATATTATTAATTTATCCCTATCAATTTGTTTCTCCAAGCCATATATTCACTTAACTTTTTAAGGTTAGAGTTTGGCCCAATTTCACCTAGACCAATACTTTTCCCCATGTCAACTCAAATGGACCCATAGATTTTAAAGGTATGGACCCATACCCCATAATATGGTGCCACAAGACTGTCAGAACGTCTACGGTTGATCAACAATTTCTAAGGAAATAAATGCCATAAACACCCTTATGATCTAGGTATTTTCAAATGAAACCTAAACAATACTTATGGGGTTTTCTTGATTATTTATTTTACCCTAACTCATTTATTTAAAGTTCCATTATTCATTTTGCAGGTTGAGAGAAGATGGACATGACATGGAAACAAAAAGTCTTTACCACGGAGATAATTTCTTTAGATTCATAGTTTGTAAATGGGGAAATATTCCTCCACTCCATTCCTCTCTTCATTTATTTTAGTTTATTCCTAGGTTTATTATTGACAGAGCCTATACATTCATTTTATTTGAGGTAGAAAATAGAAAGAGAGAGAATAGATATTTTTTATCTCTTATTATTCTAAACTTGGTTCAAGAAGACCTAGAATAGGCAATATTTAAGCCTAAGGCCAAGGAATAGTTTCCTGTTTGATACAATACTCTCCACGATTTTGGTAAAAAGGATTCTTATTATCTATGAGAGAATAATGGAATCTAGGAACATTGAAACAAACTCTTCACCATGGAATTACTAATAGAGAATAAATCCTACGTATCTTTATGCTAACATTCCCCCCCTTAGAGGGAAGGTGTTATAGTTGATCAATCTTGCAAATCCTGACCCCTGAAAAGATGTCAAATTTGGAAGAGGTTGTCCAACATAGCTTTGGCTGGAGAATGTCAGCAACTAAATGTGCTTCTATAGGACAATAACTAGAGCATGGAAAGTGATAGGTTCAAGATGTGTTCTTGAATGAAATGACAATCAATCTCAATATGCTTTGTTCATTCATGAAAAATTAGATTTTGCATGAGCTTCAACACACTATGGTTATCACAATAGAGAATAGGAGATTCATGGGATCAGGAATTAAACTAGGTCATCCAACTTACAGACATAGATTTGTTCCATGATCACTTTAACTACACAGGGTTACTCCTCGTGGAGGATGCCAATATTATGCCTCTAGTGGATGAGATAGGTGTTTATTATCACATTCTTCTTCATGTGCTGTAGATCCACGAGTTGAGGTCGATGATGATGATGAAGAAATATGTATCCTATCATGCAATAGATCGGTGTGGTCCGAGTCGAACGTCATCCCTAGGGGGGTAACCTGAACTGAATTGATAATTCTTCTTATTGTTCAAGACCATAATGGGACTGTGTCCATTAGGTACAGCCTCTTCCTCCCATTACATGCTTTTCTGCAATCCATATGGTGAAAGCATTTCTTCGGTTCCTACATGAATGATTTTGAAAGATAGCTTAAGGGATTTGATGATTACATAAATCTATGATCTAGGGATCCCTGTCTGAAGTAGATGAGTCCTTCAACAAATTGCCTATAGAGAGTAGCATCTACTTGAGGTGCGTTAGGAGCTCAAATTAGTCTTTCACCTATTTTTCATTGAAGGTTGTACTAAGGGGTAGTGGCCATAAGCTCATGTAAAATTGTCCAATCCTTACCAGTGTCCCTAAGGTGCTTCCTAAGAACCCTATCCACCATTTGGTTTCCATGACCTAATTACCCAAAATCATTAGTCAAGTGATCACTTACCCAGGTCCATAATGTTGTTTTTCATTTTAGTCTTGTCCCATCTTGTAGGGAGTCTGTAAATTGGGTGTAAAACTCAAGTTAGTCCTTTAATTCTGTTTTCTGTAGTCTCATATTATTTTTCCTATCATTTCTTGTCCCAAAATACCTGAGGAAACATGATTGGATATAGCTCAAAGGATCATGTTTGATCCTTATAATAACATTTCCAAATTCTCTATCCTTGAATAAAAAATCATCTCAAGGCTTAAATGGTTGTTTTCTTGCATTTTTATGGTTTGATGGGTGTGGTTTTCCGTGTCAAATTTACATCTCTGCATCAGTGGAAATGTGGCCCTTTTTGGTTTGATGCGGCTTGCTGGGGCACTCTAAAAACTCTGTGGCTCGCCTCAACCCAAAACTTGTCCACATGGAGGAACGAAACTTGTTTAAAAATTAACCTTTTGGTTTGGCCTTGGAGTTGCACTAGGGGGACATGTGGAGGATTCCGCTACTTTTCCCGGACTTAAACAAATTTTTCATGTAGCCGGTATCGTTTTTGCGGGCCATGGACACGTGGTGGGCTGGCACTCATTTGAGGATCCACCTCAGGGTCCCACCTAAACAATTGCAACAGGGGGGCAGGTGGAGGCTTTCACCATCTCTGCTTTGTACTTAAAATTTTCAAAGAAATTTTCTGAGTCCTAGGACACGTAGTGAGCCCGTACTCATTTAGGGTCTCCGCTCTTGGGAACCATCTTCAACTTGCGCCATAAAGACACGTGGAGGTTTCCGTTGGGCCTTCCCTTCCCTTAGAGTTTTCAAGAAACTTCCTAAAGGGCCTATGGGACACGTGAAGGGACTATGCATGTTTGGGGACCAGCCCTTAAGTGTTATTTTGAAGAAGCGCCAAGAGGACACTTGGAGGCTTTCGCTTACTCTACCTTTTTGCTTGGAATTTTCAACGGCCTGAAGGAGACTGTCTCATACCAATAGACACATGGCGCCTTCCGTTGAACCTTCAAATTTTTAACATCCTATGCCGGACTGAGACAAGTGTTGATCCTACACTTTTTTTTGGTTTCTAATTTTGGGGACCATCTCAAAATGTGCCATTGAGACACGTGGAGGCTCTCGCTGTCTCCTTTTTTCACCGAGACTTTTCAAAGGCCAAAAGGTGTTTATTTTGGGCCCAGGGTACGTGGAAGGCTCACGCTTGTTTGAGACTTGCTTCTGTGCTTATCCTTTGCAGTTGCGCAAAGGAAACATGTGGATGGCTATGATATAAAGTGGAAAAGGGGTAGGATCAACGGTTGTTATGCATTTCACCAGTATTTCCACCTTTTTTCTCCAAGTGTCTTGGAGACAGTGAATATGCACTATTTTTCTTCTTTCTTTGATGAAATTATTTGTCGTCTCCGTCAGTAAGGTGCCATTAAATGGATTCGAAACTTAAATTATGAGTCCAAGGATCGTTGAGGTCGATATTTTCAAGAGAGAATTACTCAGGAAATTGAAAAAATAGGAATTACCAGAGGAGATGGACATACGGTAGAATTGCAGAGGAAAAAGAGGGAAAAAGGATGAAATGATTAAAGTGCAGGCACAAAAGGTGAAAAAGGTGTAGCCTTGAGAGCAAAAATGGATGAAATTTCAAGTCTAGCTATGCAGAGGCTTCGAAAAATGATTAAAAAGGGGATTTCTTACATGAAAAAATTAGAATTATTAAAGGGAATCCCAAAAAGTTGTGGCATGGCATGTACTACTCATTAGTTGAGGGCCCAAGAAACATGATCAGTTCACAATTGGTCCACTTGGCAGATTTTGGATCTAAATTTGTTAAACGTCACTATCTGAAATAAATTTGTAACAAGCAAAGGTCCCTCGAATATTCTTCTCTTTTAGGGGGAAAATTGAGTGGGAAAAAATGTATGAATGGAATGAGAATACTCTTGGAAATGGTTGGAGTTTGAATTCTTGAGAAAAAAATTGAGAAAGTCATCTTCCCAAGAGACCAAAGCTGAGATAACCTGTTATTTTCTTCTGTTTTATACTTTCTGTCATGTCAAGTTGGTTACAGATGTATATCCATTGACAAGCACTAATATTTCTTTGGAAGCTTTCCTTTTTGTACCTTGCCGACTCAGACTCACAGCACAGGAATATTGTATATTCCATGCGAGGACACTCATTTCTCAGAGGTAGTAATGTAGGTATCCATGTGAGGGAACTCATTTCTGAATGTGTATTCTCGAGGGTGAAAAGGATTGTTTGTAATATCAAGCCATATGGAGCCACTTGAGAATTATTAAAAAGGGGATTTCTTACATGACAGGATAAAAGAATGATTGAGAAGACTGTCTAAAATTATGATATGGCATCCCAGTCATAGTTGAGGGTCTAAGAAATGTGATCAGTTCATGATTTATCGACCTGGAAGATTTTGGGTGTAAATTTTTTAAAAATCAATTTCTAGAACAAAACTTGTAACAAACAAAGGATTCCTCGAATATTCTTCTTTTGGGGGAAAAATTTGGGAGGAGTGAGAGAGTGAAATTTTCTAAATGCAATGAGAATACTCTTGAAAAAGGTCAGAGGTTAACTTTTCTGGGAAAGTTTGAGAGAAACCATTTTTCCCAAGAGACCATCTGAGAGACTAGTTTATTTTACTATGTCA
Organism: Taxus chinensis; assembly: GCA_019776745.2. Classification (NCBI taxonomy): domain Eukaryota; kingdom Viridiplantae; phylum Streptophyta; class Pinopsida; order Cupressales; family Taxaceae; genus Taxus; species Taxus chinensis. The sequence goes on along the minus strand of JAHRHJ020003464.1, from coordinate 130,753 downwards.
TTGGATTAAATCGCATCAAGGTGGTTGTAAGTATACAACCATTTATAAGCTTTGAAATTGTTTAAGAAACTTTCCTCTGCTGATGAATCTGATGAACCTTGAATGATTATTGTGTCTACTTTTATTTCAAAATGTTTTCAAATAGTTTTTCTTGTTCCTGTTGCAATCCTATGTTACAATATCTCTAAGTCACACAAAATCTCATTTGTGTGTTAGTATTGTGGCATTTACAATTTCATTATGAGAAGATATTTCACCTAGTAATGAAATAAACAATTTAAAATCACTTTTCTCTCACTATGTTTATAAATATTGTTTGTAATCCTATGATTGTATCTTAGGTGTGAGGAACCAAGGATTTCTAACGTTTAATTGAGTTTTTAACACGAGCCTTTGTGTTGAATTCTTGAAAAATGTGTGAAACCGTACATCTCTAGGCCTCCATTGATGCACACCTTCTATTTGAAGGAATATATTGGTTGTTCTTAAGAATTCTGTCTATGAGTTTCCCAATATTTGTAAATACTCTCAAAGATCTAGAATAATCCACTTTATCTTGTTTAACTTCCTACCAAAAAAATTCTCAAACGATGAATCCTACACGAACTACCCCTGTTTTTACTGTGTACCCACAAATGAAAAAATTCCATTACCAAAGTATGCAGGGAAAATCAAGATTCATTTATTATCTATAGTAACCCAAACCTTTGTCCAAGAAACATCTCCACTCTCTAGTGTGACAACTCGTCAGAGTTAGATTGTGCTGCATTGATCATATTTCCTCAACGTTCTCATTAAAATTGTCCAAATAAGGATCTCTTGATGTCCTTCACAAACATGGGTTATAGAATGGGTACTCTCACCTTGGTTGAAGGTACAACCTAAAGTAGTGAGGGTAGATAAAACCCTCAGTGAGGTGCTATCCACTTCTCCAACGCCCGAGTGATAAAGAGTCACCCAAATCCCATCCCCGACTACAAAATGACTCATATTATGATTCATCTATGTCTAAGAATCTTTCTAGTTTGTGATGTTTCTCGGCCCTCGTAGGAGAATCAATTTTGATACCAATAAAATTCATAAAAAGGATGAAGAATACTCTCATCTCCAACACATCAATATGCCAATATTCACACACTAAGTGACATACACAACATGTGTGCTCACAATATCACAATTACGACATAGTTCACATCACACTTAAATCACATTATTCTTCCAATATCCATTGCCACCACCATGTAACACCATCAGGTAACACCATCAAAACTCTAATCTGTCCCAAACATTCGAGAGCATGAACCTTTTCTCTGATACCAATTGTAACACCCACTAATTCATACAAAAACAACACTAAAAAAACTTAAATAATTTTTTTTACTTCCTTGGAGTTTACACGACCAAAAAGGTGACCAAAAAAAGGGTTACAACCAACTCTCAATAAGCTTGATATGGCATTGAAAACATAGGCAACGAGGAATCATACAACACCTATCACAAACATCTCACTTTTCTCTTCGACAAGGCATAATGAAAAAGTCCAACCATAGTACACAGTTACAATTAAAGACATCCCACAATGTAAAATATTTAAGGTTATTAATTTACTAAAAAAATGTCTTTCAAAACATGACTTACAGTGTAGAAGGTTTATGTTATGATTCATATAATTATTCTTACAAAGGCGAACTTCTTTCTTTTATACTATTGACTAAATAACTTAAGATCAATTTTTCTTTAGGAGGATCACTCCATAATGTGACAAGAATTTTCTTAATTCGTTGATTTAAGAACATTTTCATTTTCTCAAAAGGTTAATTAATCTTATTCAAGCCACTAAAACTTGTTCCACACCTCTATTGTATAGGTGACAAGCACAAGCACCGATTAAGGGAGAAGTACCATTCTTAGTTCAGAACAATAATCTTCTTGATTAAGGATAAAAAAATTAACATTACTTAAGAAATATAAAAATGAACCAAGGAAAGTGTTAAGGGAAATAAGTTAAAATAATTCAGCTTGAGGGTCTCATTGCTTATTAACCATCCTTTTATTGAGGCTAATAATTTATCAAGATGGGTTAAAAGTTTTATTTAGACTTTGCTTGATTAATTTTGACAAAGGAGAACAATTTTAATTTCAAACGATTGAGAGAGATTGAAGGGCTTCTTAATAAATTTCATCCTACTTATACAACCTTATTATCTTCCAAAAACTAATCAATGATTACACTATAAGATCCTTTAAGAAATCACAATAAAAGGATAATGTTGATTATTTTAGCTAGGGAAAAAAAAGCTATGTAAAAATTTTTATTACCAAATATAGTTTCCTCTTTGATCGCTTAGGGGCTCAAATGTTATAAAGAATGTCACATCTATATTAATTAATTCTTATATAGATATATCTTATTTTGGATTTTATAACTTTTATAGGGACCATCCAACCATTTTATTATGCTTAGAAATACATTGTTACTATATCTTAGAAGGGTTTACAACTCAACATCTTATCTCAAGAGAAACGTTTACCATTACTTGTTTGTGAACACTATACATGGTTATATCCATCCTTTCCAACACGACGGACAACCCAAAGGGACAAACCAACTCTATGGAACCATTACTAGGGAGCAAGAGAGAATAACATTGGTCATGCCAAGCTATACAATTATTAGAATTTCTATGATACATTAGAATCTTCCATAACCATGCACTAAACAACTTTTTTATATTTTCCACGATAACAAAACAAGCCAAAGTTTCAATAGTTACGACAACAATACTCCACAACACCTAACACTAAGGCACTAGTTTTCTTCTAAATTCCCCACATAGTCCATTCCAAAGTTTTACAACATAAAATTATTTGTATAAAGGGACTTTATAACAAAGATTGATGAAATAATTTACAAGTCTCTCCCTCATCTACTGACAAAATCCATATGCAACACATTATTAACCTGAGTCAGTTTACAAGAATTGAGCAAGATAAAACTACACATAGAAGCAATAAGCTATTATCTAGCAATGTAAAAAAAAAGGAAACATTCTATTCCAAGTATTCGATCGAAACTCTAAATACTAACAACTCCTAAGTTATATTAAAAATTTCCACCATGCCAATCTAAGAAGAAATTTGTATACCTCATTTATGAGCATTGTTTCAAAAATAACGAAAGTTTAACCATCAAACAAGTAACACCATAGGCCTAAAGAGTTAGAAATAAAATGTCGAGTGTAAAGGAGAGTTCTGATATACAAGATAGCACTCTAAAAATCCATCCAAATTTTGTAACACTATGGATTTACAAGCTTCCTCAAAAAAATTATAGTTTCGATTTAACATAAAATGGATCACTCCTCTCCATCACAAGTTCCATTTTAAAACAACCCTCGTTAACATAATCAATCCACTCTTTTGATAAAAGAAAACACATTTTTATGAATCACCAAATACCATTATCTAAACAAAAATTTCCATTGTAACATCGCCAACACATCTAAAAATATAATTACCATCAAATGTATCTAATAATCTTAATAGTTCTATCATAGGTCAACTAGATTTAAATATGCATTAAAAATCCAATAGTCAATAAAAATTATTATTATTTTCCAACAAAATCAGCGACATGAACAAATATAAATACTACCAATATTCATCACGTAATATAACTAGGCCAAGGTACTTTAATAATAAAAGAGTTCTATCCATAAATGCACATACGTAGCTTCAAATATCGGTGCCAAGAATTTAGTTGTGGTACATGCTTCATGAGGAATGGTCAAAATGCCCCTTAAGGAAAAACTTAAACAATTGTACCTACACCAATGGTCATCAAGCAATTGGGTAAATGTCTAGTATTATAATCCATTCTAAAGGGATAACCAAGGTGGAAAAAGATTGAGCAATCACCCTAGAAAGAAATACATGCGGCCAAAGGAAATATGGAAGCTTTGGAACAGGAAATAACATACATAGAAGAATAGAGGAGATGGATCAAGAAGGATGGGGTCGTAGGAAACTTAGGAACCAGTATGCAAAGGGTAGAGGAATACACATGGCAAGAAAACTGTTGACTAAACACCTGTAATAGATGGATCAAGAAGCATGCTTGACACAAGGCCCCAAATAAAAAAAAATGTTTCCTTATATCCCACACCATGCATTGCAATTAAATGGGAAAAAATAAGATAAACAGGGAGGTAGGTATTCCTACTTCCAAGGCATATCCACACCTCCACATGCCAAAAAACTAGGAGGGAAGGAAACCAATAGTCCCCATGCCAAACAGGAAGGATAATGTGTCATAAAGAATGCCAGGTCGGTGTTTAGAATATCAAATTATCCTTTAATTTAAATGATAAAATCAAGCATGTATGTAGGACTAATCGACGAATGGGGAAAGACTAGTGGTTGGAGTTTTTGATGGAAACTCAGGAAATTGACCAACCATGAGGTGAAAATAGGCTAATTTCTTCCTTTCCGCAAAACGAGGCTCATGTTATAGAACGAGAAATAATAAAATAAAATATCTTAGAGGTAATTAATAATAATATGGATAAAAATTGACACTATCATAAAAATAATCGTCAATCGACAATTAAATAACATTATTATTATTATTACAACTTAAAATAATTTTTAGTCATATTAATAATTACTGACAATCAAGCTCGACAAAATGAGAATAGAATTTTCCTTTAATAGGATAATCATACAGAACACTACAAGGTCCACAACTAGAGGTGTTGACAATGACTCAAGAAGGAAAGATGGGGGGGAAGGGTTTTAATTCTTCTTTGAAATAGGGTTAAAATAAATTGATGATCAATGAGCGCATGCACACAAATGTTCAATGCTTAGCGATAGGGTCACCAAAACAAAAGCTAGGGTAAATGTCTAACAGGGCACTACACTGACCCCAATGCTATCATCTACGGCTCCATCACCACCTACAGAAGAAAAAAAATTGATAAAACCCAAACTCCTCCCACCCCAGCCTTAAGATCACACAATGAATCCTTATAACTAGCGGCCACTAATATCTCAGGAAACAGATCCATAGTATGAGCTTGATCTACCATATTCTCGAATGGTGAGGTATATAACTACAAAATATTTCCTTTCCTGGGTGTCAAAACGTGTCCTCCTCCATCCTGAGCATTAGTGATCCTTTGGTTTGTAGTTGCACCGCTACAAGTGTATCCAGCATGATGCAGAGAGGATTTACGATTAGGATTTAAATAAGGGTTCACAGAAGCCTTCATAGGAGGCATCGTAGGAACCTTCAATTAAATTTCGATAGTGTTGGCTAGATTTTCTACATAGCTAAAAACCTAGGTAGTCATGAGATAAATATCCCTCATTTTCTGGTTAGGCTCCTGTGTAAGATTTGTCAATAAAATATGCTAGTATTTATATGGGGGTTTTACTTTAACTAATCACCTCATAAACCATAGTTGTATAGGTCTGCAACAAGTAAGAAATTGTCTAAAGAAAGGAAATAATAAAACATAGGGAAGAAATGGGGAAGATGTGGAACCCAATCAATAGATAACAGAGTTTATTGCATGCAGATAGAAGAAACCAATAGATATCAACACACAATATTAAAAGCAAAGGCAGCTCTAGATCTAGATCTAAAATAACACAAACTCTATTAGAAGATCTAAGATAGAAATCTAGAAACAAATTTCACCATGACACAAAGTTCTCCAGAAACCTGCTCCTTTATATTCTTTTGTTTATACTGGCTATCAGGGGTTTCAACAAAAACTATGGAACACAAGGATGCTACTAAAAAATTATGATCCTTAACCCAAAGGTTATTCCTCTACTTATAGAATGTAGAGGGGCAATTACAAGTCGGAAGCTTTTAGTTGAACTGGTACATGTGGAAGTGGGAAAGGAAACAACTGGCGATCTCCCTCCTGGAACTCCTCTTTGCATGACATGCATGATTTGCAACTTAAAATAGAACTTTCTATTTTGCACATCTGTCATCTATCTCCAAGTAGTTGACTTCTTCAAGTAATGGATTTTAAACCAATCACTTAAGTTGTATAATTTAATTGATCACTCAATTACTTTGTCGGAGGAAATAAGAGAAAGAAGAAGAAAGAGGAAAGCTGCAGTCTTTTCCTTTTTCTTATTTTGCATGTAGCTGATTCTTTTGCCTTTGATTCTCACAAAACTTGATATGGGAGTAGTTGGATCTAGAAGCGGCTAGATCTGGAAGTGGTTGGATCTGGAAGTAGATGGATCTAGAAACAAGCTGGATCTGGAAAAAAGTTGGATCTTTAAGCGATCCGGATCTAGAAGTGAGCTAGATCTGGATCTATAAACAAGCTAGATCTAGAAGCGAGCTGGATTTGGAAGCTTCCTTATGGGTGTTTCCTTTACCTTTTTTTCCCTTTTATCCTTGAAGTTTTCCTAGTTCTTCTCCTGTTAGTGCAATGTCTGCCATAAATAAATCATCATTTCATTTTTAATTACATATGAGCAATTAAAAATTCTAGAAAGCATTTCAGGTGAATACAACTTCAATGAAGGCTACAACTGGAATATTGAGAGCACATGCACAAGATCTTGAAAGGAATTTTCCATGTAGTGGCTTCTTCATGGGCTTCGTTTGAAACAAGAGTATGAAGCCTTTGTACTGGAAGCTTTTACAATTATGAGATCTGGATCTAGATCTGGGACTATTGAATTTAGTAAATCTAGAAGCTATGTATGATTCCATTGAGCTTTCTCTTTCATCCTGCTTTTCCATGGCTAGAGCAATCTTCGTCTGAACAATTTTTTTCCTCTTTATTCAGCTAGAATTCTTCACAACCGGTGCAAATCTGGATAATTCTTCAGATTTCGAGGATATGTTCAATGTATTGGACATTGATTTAAGAACCATTTCTCTTATAAAAGCACTTGTGATGAATTCCTGCAATTAATTCAGATAAAGATGGCAACCGGAACATGAATATCAAGCCTGCAGATATCAAACCTGCTATCCCAAAATTTGATGCTTTATTTGCATACAAATCAAGCATGAATTTTACCCACTTCACCTGAGCACCTATATCACTTACGAAAACAATTATCCAGACACAAATCAACCCCCTTCAACCTATGCACCAAAATTGGAAGCTTTCAGCATTAATTTCACCTTCTTCTGAGCAAACATCATTTTCTAATGGGGTGCACTTTTCGTCTGGGCTGCACTTCTCTGCCTTTGAATTAATTAATTCATCCTTATGGAAGCCCTTAATTATATAATCTTCACAATTATATAATTAATTAATGTCTTTCCTATTCCTGGAAAATACTTAATTAATTAATAAGCTTTACTCTTCAAATGGGGCACCTATTTTGTGCATGCTCATGGCTGCCATTAAATAAATTAAATTTATTTAATTTTTCACTTCTGCTTGCAGTTAACTCAAGCCTCACAGTATGATTTAACCTTAGCCACTGAAAATAGAAATTAATTTAATCATTTACTACTTTAAAAAGTATTTTGTCTCTCCCAAATGAGGCACACTTTTTGACATGAAGGGGTTGTATTAAATAAATAATATTTATTTAATTTTAGAACTGTCTATTTCCAACTTCCTTTTGTCCATTTCCCTTTGTTGACTTTTCCACAAGCCTGGGTGCCAAAATTGGGTGAAAAAATATTAACAAATATTTATTTAATTCATTATTATTCACCCAAGGTGGGTCACACTTTTTGGAATAAGGAATTTCTATTTTCGAAAGCCAATTAACAATGAGATTATTTACCCTACAAGGCAGGTAATAATATCCCATACCCTGCAAGGTAGCTGATAAAATCTTATGATTTAGTTAAGTGATTTTTCTTTTATTCCATAATGGGAATTTTTACCCTACAAGGCAGGTAAGAAATTTCCTCTTGCCTGCTGCCTCTAATTTTCCCATTGAGAATTAAGTGGCATTGCTTCCATGGGAAAAAGTACCTTGCTAGGTAAGTACAAAATTCCCACCTGCCTATTGCTTCCAAAAATCCCATGACCGACTTCAAACCCTCTTTTTCCAAAAATATGGCCAAGCCAGAAGAAGCTTTTTGGTGCACGACTTCGTCTTTTCCAAGAGAACTAGACCTCCAATGGTGAATTCCTTCTGGCACAATGTGCATATGTGATCTCCAGATACTCCAGGAAAAGACTCAGGGTAAACTAGAAAAGGAATTACTCCAAAAATATTTCACAGAAAATGAAACGGAAAAACACAAAAAACACAAAACATTGCCAGAAGTTACAAATAAAGCCCAGGACTCATTCCTAGTTAAAATTGTACTGGTATATGGGAATAATGATATGTACGATCACAAAAGGGTTAAACAGGAGCACAAATTGCCTCAAACGGGGCTCAAAATAATTAAATAAAAATTTCCTGCAGGCAAACCCCAGCGACAGAATATAATGATTTTTGGGCATCTGGGTATTCGTCGAAAATGGCTAATATGGCTCCTTGGGAATATCTTGACACATTATAGGAACTTTCTAGCAATAAAAACAAAAAATGACCCATTATTTTAAAAGTATGAAATTTTTTAATAGGGTAGTCTCAGATTTCAGGGTGAAATCTGGGGACACCAGTTGGCTTCATCTGTGGACATGTTTTACTCTGTCAGAATGACAAGGGAAAAGATGAGATCCCAGCATCTCTAGTTTCATATCTTATCTTTTGGGCATGGGGTCAGGCAAACGAAAATAACACAACAAAGAAACAAAACAAGGAAAAACAAACAAAGTTTTATTCATATACATACAGGTTTTACCCTACTTTTTATGTCTGGAACAGCTTCAAGTGTTGCCCATTGAAAGGCCTTCAGTGGTAACTCAATTCCATCCTGGTAGGCAAGGAAGAAATTATCCATTCTAGATTAGGTATTTTAATCATGAAGGGCCCTTTCCAGAGTGAATCATATTTTTCATGCATGCACTTCATTTCATGTCTCATGTCCCGCCAGAGTACCCAGTCTCTGATCTTGAAACTTTATTTCTTTGAGCCTTCTTGTCAAGTACTCTGGGCAAGTCCTTATCAACTTCATCTGGTGGTGGCTCATCCATTTCTTCTCTCTGTGGCGGGTAAGTCTGCATCAACTTGCTTCGTTCCCAGATTTATTTGTTGCATTTCTTAGGAAGAACTATCACCATATTCTTTGTTCTTCTTCAGGTACTGATCATGCTTGTTGAAAGTCTCCACTAAGGAAACTAAATCCTTGGGGATTTTGTTACCTTTTGGTTGGACTATTCCACTACTATCATCATAACCTGGATCAGTTATGCCTGTGATTGTTTGTCATAGTAGTAACTTACTCCCTTCAACATACAACTTATCAAAGTTATCTTGTTCCAAAAATACAAATGTTTATTTGTCCTCATTGAAATTCTGCCACTGTTTGAACATTATTAGTACTTAGACCATCTCCACTTCATAGTTTCTTTGTATTAATATGGATGGTGGTCTATCTGGATTCAATAGTGCAGCTGTGACTGCCAAAGAATCTGCCTTGGAGTTCTGATTGGTTGGAATGAAGTTGATAGAGAAGGCTACAAAATCCAATGTGGTAGAAAGCACTTTATCTCTGTAATGCTCCAGCTTATCTCTTTTGACTTGAATTTTCCCTCGAACCTAATTTACTAGAAGTTCAGCATCTCCTTGGGCTTTGAGGAGTTTTACTCCTTTCTTTTTAGCTTGCTCCATTCCTAGCAGCAAGGCTTCATACTCCGCCATATTATTGGTGTTCTCAAACATCAGCTTGTGGGAGTATGGAAATACCTCATGATCTAGAGATATTAGTAGAACGCCGGCTCCTGATCCAAAAGAACAACATGTGCCTTTAAACTCTAGAGTCCAAATTTTTTCTTCTTCTTTTTCTGGCTCTGGCTCTAGTCGAAGTTCTGCCTCTGAAATGTCTTTTTCCATTTTAAGAAATAGATCCCATGGTCAGATTCCTGAAAAATAATCTGAGATCTAGGATCCTCAGATTTTGTAATCATGTATCTAGACTTCTTTTCCCGCTCCAGCTTATGGTTAATGATTCCTTTGATAGGAATATGTGCACATGACCAATCCATCTTTACTTAATCCTCTCAGCTCTTTGCAAGAAGTTTCTGCTCAGCAACATCTTGTAGGACACAGGAATATTTGTAACTAGAATTGTCATCTTTAATCTTTTTTCAAGGAAAATCTACCAGAATAGCTTGTACATCTTTGATTTGTCTAATTAAAGGGACTTGTCTCTCCATGGAGTAGCACCTTTTTATGGTCTTTGTCAAGGTAATCCCAAGAGCATCTGCAACTTTAGCTAGCATGACATTGTTAAAAGCACCTGAATCTAGAATGCAATTGCTTAACTTGAAACCATTAAGCAATATGGAGACATAGAAAGCTTCCACCCTTTCAGAATATGGTGAGGGTTTAACAACTATAGCGTTGATTTGGGAAGGAGTATCTTTACACTTAGGAAAAATGCCCTTTGATGTATTGGATTGTCCTGGTGATTGTACATATTTGAATAATCCTATTTAACTATTTAGGAAAGCTTTCAAGTATTCAATTCTGACATTTGAACTTTAGTTTTCTTGGCATGATCAATAATGTTAAAAGAAGAAATAGATTCAGATACCCGAGCCACTTTCTGTGGTTGAGATGAAAAACTCACATGCTTACTTCTAGGAGCTAAGGAAGAAGGCAAAGGGATGCCCCTTCTTTGCTCATCTGCTAATGCTTCAGCTTGGCAAGTTTGTGATTTTGTAAGTACTGCATATGTATGACCATGATCATCTTCATGAAGTTTCTCATCGTCATGTTCAAACTTTGTAGTTCAGGTAATTAATGTTGGAGTCACCATCAGGTCCTATAAAATCATCATCACTCGAACTGATCAGCATCAACTTCCTGGTCTTCTTCATTCATCTCCACGTTGTTTCTAGGAGCAGCTTCAATTGCTAATGTTTGGGAACCAACAATGTAGTTCTGGTTGTTGTTCTTGAAATTCTGAGCAGGGGAAGTTTATTTCCTTGAGCCATTTGAGCCATTTTTTTCTTCATCTACAACATCTCATTTGCTAACTTTTTCAGTAGTGAATCGGAAGTAGTAGCAGAAGATGAACTTTCAGCTCTAGAAGTGTTGCTCTTTATTTTTCCAGCCATGATGAGGTCATCTTCAATTTCAACCGCCATGTTTTGAGCTGCTAACAAATCAGCAGGACATGCTCTTCGCAGTTGATAGCTTACTTCAGGAAGTAAAGCATTAATGAAGAATACTTTTTGATTCTCATCACTCAGAGAAGCAGATTACATGAATTTTGTACAGTAATCTTTGGAATTTTGCAATAAAATCCCGCATGTGCTCTTATGGCTCCTTCTGTAGCTGAGTCAATTGAATTATAAATGTACTGGAATCTTCGACTACCTCGAACCTTTTTAGGAATGCATCCTGCATAGTAGCCCAGTTGGTTATGGTGCTAATTGAGCTAGCCGGTAGAACCATTCTCTAGCCAAGTCATGTAGAGTCTCTATGAAGAGTCTGACAGATACATCTTCATGTTCGACTGCAAGCACTCCACAGGATATGAAAAAACTAGCCAGGTGATCATCTAGATTCTACTTGCCATCTCCAAAGAATTTGAGAAAATTATTTCTCGTCCCTTTAGGTAGATCATGCATAGGAGGAGTCAGATTCAAAGGTCCAAAGGTTACACCCCATGGAACAGGTGCTGTAGGGGCAAGTGGTTGATTCTGCATCATGAAAGGAGCATGTCTTCTCTGAGTGTAAACTTGATGAATAATTCCAGCTACCGGAATATGCTAAAGATGATCCAATCTGGATGATGTGTGCACTCTTCTTCCTAGTGAGAGACTATTTGATCTGCGGACTTCTAACTTGAGGAGGATGATTGAAATTGAATTTCTCCTAGGGCAATCTGAAGAAATGATCCATCCTTCCTTGTGCCTTCACAAATCAAGTGAATGGACGTTTAGCTACGTTGAGATTTGTATGGAATACACTCTGATCTTCAAAAAATAAGATTTGATATGTAAAAATAGTTCACTCCCTAGCGGAGTCGCCAAAAACTGTTGGCTAGATTTTCTACATAGCTGAAAACCTAGGCAGTCATGAGATAAATCTCCCTCATTTACTGGTGAGGCTCCCGTGTCAGATTTGTCAATAAAATATGCTAGTATCTATATGGGGTTTTACTTTAACTGTTCAGCTCATGAACCATAGCTGTACAGTTCTGCAGCAAGTAAGCAGCTGTTTAAGAAAGGAAATATTTATAGAAGAAGGGAATTATATAAACACAGAGAAGAAATGGGGAAGATGTGCATCCCAATCAATAGATAACAGAGTTGATTGCATGCACATAGAAGAAACCAATAGATATAAACACAAAATTATAAGCAAAGGCAACTCTAGATCTAGATCTAAAATAACACAAAGTTTATTCAAAGATCTAAGATAGAAAGCTAGAAACAAAATACACCGTGACACAAAGTTCTCTGGAAATATGCTCCTGTATATTCCTTTGCTTCAAGTGGCTCTCAAGGGGTTTCAACACAAAGTCTGGAACACAAGAATGCTGCTTACAAATTCTGATCCTTAACCCAAGGTTCTTCCTCTACTTATAGAATGTAGAGGGGCAATTACAAGTTGGAAGCTTTTAGTTGAACTGGCACATGTGGAAGTCGGAAAGGAAACAACTGGCAATCTCCCTCCTGGAATTCCTCTTTGCATGACATGCATGATTTACAACTGAAAATAGAACCTTCTATTTTGCACGTCTGCCACCTATCTCCAAGTAGTTGACTTCTTCAAGTAATGGCTTTTAAACCAATCACTTAAGTTGTATAATTTAATTGATCGCTCAATTACTTTGTCGGAGGAAAGAAGAAGGAAGAGGAAAGCTGCAGTCTTGTCCTTTTTCATATTCTGCATGCAAGCTGATTCTTTTGCCTTTGATTCACTAAACTGGATCTGGAGTAGACTGGATCTGAAGCAACCGTTGGATCTAGAAGCAGCTTTGATCTGGAAACAAGCTGGAATCTGGAAGCTGGATTGGATGCTGGAAGCAAGCTGATCTGGAAGCGAGCTGGATCTGGATCTAGAAACACCTTTTTACATGTTGCCTTTGCCTTGTTCTTCTCTTTTATCCTTGAAGCTTTTGCAGTTCTTCTCCAGTACATGCATCAGTGCAATGTTCGCCGTAAATAACTCATCATTTTTATTTTTAATTGCATATGAGCAATTAAAAATTTTGGAAAGCACTCTGGGTGAATGCAACTTCAATGAAGGCTTCAACTAGAAGATTGGAAGCACATGCACAAGATCCTGGAAGGAATTTTCCACACACTGACTTCTTCATGAGGATGCATTCAGAAACAAGAGGATGAATTTTTGCTCTGAAGCTTTTGCAATTATGAGATCTGGATCTGGATTCTGGGCCTCCGATGTGTCTAGCAAATTTGGAAGTAATGCATGATTCTGTTGAGCTTTCTTTTTCATCTTGCTTTGCCATGGCTAGAGCAATCTTTGTCTGAACAATTCTTTTCTCTTTATTCGGCCGGAATTCTTCAAAACTGGTGCAGATCTGGATAATTCTTTAGATTCGAGGGATATATTCAATGTATTGGACATTGATTTAAGCTCCCTTTCACTTATAAAGCACCTGTAATGAATTCCTGCAATTAATTCAGACAAAGATGGAATCCGGAACATGAACAGTGGATTTTAATCATAAAAATCTGCATTATTCAAGCCTGCTGCCCCAAAAATTGATGTTTTGTTTGCATGCAAAGCAAGCATGAAATTTACCAACTTCACCTGAGCACATTTATCACTTATGAAAACAATTATCCAGACACAAATCAACTTCCTTCAACCTGTGCGCCAAAATTGGAAGCTTTTAGCTTTGATTCACCTTCTTTTGAGCAAAAATCCTCTTCAAATGGGGCACACTTTTCCTCTAGGCTGCACTTCTCTGCCTTTGAATTAATTAATTCATCCTTATGGCAGCCCCTGCTTATATAACCTTTGTCCACTTTCAATTAATGTCTTTGCTATTACTGGCAATTAATTAATTAATTAATAAGCTTCAGTCTTCAAATGGGGCGCTTATTTTGTGCATGCTTATGGCTGCCATTAAATAAATTAAATTTATTTAATTTTAGACTTCTGCTTCCAGTTAACTCAAGCCTCACAGTATGCTTTGACCTTAGCCACTGAAAATAGGAATTAATTAAATCATTTAATACTTTAAAAAGTATTATTTCTCTCCCAAATGGGGCACACTTTTTGACATGAAGGGGGCTGCATTAAATAAATTATATTTATTTAATTTTTGGAATTCTATTTTTAACTTCCTTTTGTCCACTTTCCTCTGTTGAATTTTCCACAAGCCTGGGCGCCAAAATTGGGTGAATAAATATTAACAATTATTTATTTAATGCATTATTATTCCCCAAGGTGGGTCGCACTTTTTGGAATAAGGAGATTTCTATTTTTAAAAGTCAATTGATTGTACAATGGGATTATTTACCCTGCAAGGCAGCCCTAAAAATCCCATGATTCACTTAAGCTGTTTGAATTTCATAATGGGATTATTTACCCTGTCAAGGCAGGCAATAAAATCCCATGATTTCCTTAAGTGATTTTTCTTTTATTCCATAATGGGAATGTTTACCCTGCAAGGCAGGTAAGAAATTCCCGCTTGCCTGCTGCCTCTAATTTTTCCATTGTGACTTAAGTGATGTTTCCTCCATGGGAAAAAGTACCATGCTAGGTAGGTACAAAATTCTCACCTGTCTGCTGCTTCCAAAAATCCCATGATCCACTTCAAACCTTCTTTTTCCAAAAATGCGGCCAGCCCAGAAGGAGCTTTTTGGTGCACGACTTCGTCTTTTCCAAGAGAACCAGACCTCCGATGGCGAATTCCTTCTAGCACAACGTGCATATGTGATCTCCAGATATTCTAAGCCAAGAATCAGGCCAAACCGGCAAAGAAATTGATCTAGAGAAATTTCACAGAAAACGAAACGGGAAAACACAAAAACACAAAACGTTGCCAGAAGTTAAAAATAAAGCCCAGGAATCATTCCTAGTTAAAACCCTACTGGTATATGGGAATAATGATATGTACGATCACAACAGGGTTAAATCGGAGCACAAATTGCCTCAAACGGGGCTTAAAATAATTAAATACAAATTTCCCGCAGGCAAACCCTAGCGACAGAATATAACAATTTTGGGCATCTGGGTATTTGGCGAAAATGGCTAATATGGCTCCTTGGGAATATCTTGACACAATACAGAAACTTTCTGGCAATAAAAACACAAAACGACCCATTATTTTAAAAGTACAAAATTTTTCGAATAGGGTAGTCTCAGATTTCAGGATGAAATCTGATGGACACCACCGACTTAGGTCTAAGAAACATAAGGAATTTTCTTTGTTAGATGACAAGGGAAAAGATGAGATCCAAGCATATCATGTGGTTCACCAATTTCGTATACTTCTGCTCTGATTTAGGCACGGGGTCAGGAAAACAAAAAAAACACAACACAAAAACAAAAAAAGGACCCTCTTCAAACAAAGTTTTATTTATATACATACAGGTTTTACCCTTACTTTCATCATGTCCAGGTGAACTTCAAGGTTTCCCATTGAAAGGCAGTGAGTAACTCAATTCCATCCCAGGTAGGCAATGAAGAAGTATCCATTCCGGCAGCTCTTTTGATCATGAAGGGCCCTAAGAGTGAATCAAATTTGTCGTGTATGCCCTTAAGTTCATGTCTCATGTCCCACCAAAGTACCCAGGCTCTCTAATCTTGAAATTCATTTCATTGGCCTTCTTGTCAAAGTACTTTGGGCAAGTATTTATCAACTTCAAAAATTGGTGGTGGCTCATCCTTTCTTCTCTTTAAATGGGTAAGTCTGTCAATTTGCTCTAAGTTCCCAAATTTATTTGCTAAAGTTTGGAAGAACTATCACCATATTCTTTATTCTTCTTTAGGTACTGATCATGCCTTCTTGAAAGTCTCCACTAAGGAAACTTGACCCTTGGGCTGATTTTGTTACCTTTTGGTTGGACTCATTCCACTACTATCATCATAACCTGGATCAGTTATTACAATGTGACTGGTAGTGATTTTACTCCCTAAAAGCAACACATGCATTTGTTAAATCTAACCAATTCTAGAAATGCATGTTTGTTTGTCCTTATTGCATTGCAAATTTGTGAGTTCAAATTATCAGGCAAAAGTTGGGGTGGTAGACCATATCCACTTTATAGTTTCCTTGTCTGAATATGGATTGGTCTATCCGGATTCAATAGTGCAGCTGTGACTGCCAAAGAATCTGCCTTGAAGTTCTGATTGGTTGGAATGAAGTTGATAGAGAAGGCTATAAAATCTAATGTGGTAGAAAGTTTGATTTATCTATTTATAATGCTCCATCTTATCTCTTTTGACTTGATTTGCCCTCAGATCAACCTACTTTACTAGAAGTTCAAGCATCTCCTTGGGCTTTGAGGAGTTTTACTCCTGTTTATTTTTAGCTTGCTTCATTCCTAGCAGCAATCTTCATACTCCGCATGTATTATTGGTGTTCTCAAATCATACTTTGTTCTTGAGTATGGAAATATCTCATGATCTAGAGATATTAGTAGATTTCATGCTCCTAATCCAAAAGAACAACATGTGCCTTTAAAATCCAGAGTCCAAAATTTTTGTTCATATTTTGTTAACTCTTTCGCTCTGGGTTGAAAGTTTCGGCAAATCTGGAATGTCTTTATCCATTTCCAAGAAATAGACCCTATAGTCAGATTATGAAAAATAATCTAAGAGATCTAGGATCCTCCAGATTTTGTAACCATGTACCTGGATTATTCTTTTCAAGCTTCCAATGTTTAATTCATTTGATAGGAATATGAGAACAGGACCAATTCCCTCCATAGTTTAACAGATCCTCCTAGCTCTTTGAGAAGTTTTTGCTCAGCAACATCCCATAGGATCATTTGGAATATTTGCACTAGAATTGTCATCTTTAATCTTTTTTTTGGAAAAGGAACAACTTGTGCATCTTTGATTTTCTGATTAAAGGGACTTGTCTCTCCATGGAGTAGCACCTTTTTATGGTCTTTGTCAAGGTAATCCCAAGAGCATCTGCAACTTTTCTGGCATGACATTTTAGAAGCACCTGAATCTAAAAATGCAATTTCTTAACTTGAAACCATTAAGCAATAAGGAGAAATAGAAAGGTTCCACCCTTTCAGAATATGGTGAGGATTTAACAACTACAGTGTTGTTTTTTGAGGAGTACTTTGGGCTTAGGCAAAAGGCCTTTTGATGTATTGGATTGCCCTTGGTGATTTAGCACATATTTATAGCCTATTTAGTTTTCAGGAAATACTCTCAAGTATTAGCTTATGAAATTTGAAATTTAGTTTTCTTAGGCATGATCAATAATGTCAAAAAAAGAAATAGGATTCAGATTCCTGAGCCACTTTCTGTGGTTGTGAGATGAAGAACTCACATGCTTACTTTCAGGAGCTAATGAAGAAGGCAAAGAAATTCCCCTTCTTTTCTTTTCTGCTAATGCTTCAAGGCGAGTTTGTGCATCATTGTAAGTACTGCATATGTATGACCATGATCATCTTCATGAACTTTATCATCATGTCCAAATTTTTAATTCTAGGTAATTAATGTTGGAGTCACCAGACTTAGGTCCTAAGAAATCATCATCCTTGAGCTGATCAGTTCAGATTCCTGGTCTTCTTCATTCATCTTGACATCGTTCTTTCTAGGAGCAGCTTTAATTGCTAGATCTTTGGGAACCAACAATGTGGTTCCCGTTGTTGTTGTTGAAATTCACAAACTAGAGGAAGTATTTTTGCCTTGAGCCATTTGAGGCATTTGTTTCTTCAAGATGCAACATCTCATTTAGCTAACTTTTGTAAACATGAATTTGAAATGTAGAGAATAAAGCAAGGATGAGACTTTCATCTATAGAAGTGTTGCTCTTTATCTTTCCAGCCATGATGAGGTCATCTTCAATTTCAACCACAATGTTTTGAGCTGCAATAAATCAAGTATGTGCTCTTCGCAGTTGATAGCTTACTTCAGGAAGTAAAGCATTGATGAAGAATATTTTTGATTCTCATCATTCAGAGAAGTAGATGCCATTGAATTTTTGTCAGTAATCTTTGGAATTTTGTAATAAAATCTTGCATGTGCTCATGTGGTGGACCTTCTTTAGCAAGATTCAGTTGAGTATAAATGTACTAGAATCTTAAGGCTCATTGAATATTTTTAAGAATGCATCCCACATAATAGCCCAGTTGGTTATGGTGCCAGGAGCTATTTGGTAGAACCATTCTCCAGCCAAGTCATGCAGAGTCTCTATGAAGAGTTTGATGATACATCTTCATTTTCAACTACAAGCACTCCACAAGATATGAAAAATGCAGCCAAGTGGTCATCTAGATTTTGCTTTCCATCTCCAAATAATTTTGAGAAAATTCATTCTCTATCCCTTTAGGTAATCATGCTAGTGGAGGAGTTAGATTCAAAGGTAAAAGGATGCACCCCATAGAACAGGTGTTTCAGGGAAAGTGGTTGATTCTACATCATGATGAACGAAGCACATCCTCTCTGAGAATAGACTTGATCAATAATTCACAGCTTTCGGTATATGTTGAAACATGACTCATCTGGATGGTTTGGCTACTCTCATCCTAGTGACCAAGACTAGATTATGGGACTTCTAACTTGTCCAGGATAATTGAAATTGAATTTTATCTTGAAATCTGAAGAAATATCAGTATCCTTCCTAATTGCCTTCAAGAATCTGGTGAATGGATGTTCAGCTAGGTTGAAGAGTTGTATGAAAAACTCTGATCTTCAAAAGATAAGCTTTGATGATGCAAAGATAGTTTCCTATGTCCCCTGGTGGAGTCACCAAAAACAAGTTGGCTAGATTTTCTGCATAGCTAGAAAACCTAGGCAGTCATGAGATAAATCTCCCTCATTTACCGGTGAGGCTCCCATGTTAGATTTTGTCAATAAAATATGCTAGTATCTATAGGGGTTTTACTTTAACTATGTAGCTCATGAACCATAGCTATACTATAGTTTGCAGCAAGTAAGCATTGTTTAATAAAGGAAATATTTATAGAAGAAGGGAATAATAAAACATAGGAAAGAAATGGGGAAGATGTGCAACCCAATCAATAGATAATAGAGTTAATTACATGCACATAGAAGAAACCAATAGATATTAACACAAAATTATAAGCAAAGGCAGCTCTAGATCTAGATTTAAAATAACACAAAGTTTATTGAATATCTAAGATAGAAAGCTAGAAACAAAATGCACCGTGACATACAAAGTTCTCCAGAAATCTACTCCTTTATATTCCTTTGCTTCAAGTGGTGCTATCAGGGGTTTCAACACAAAGTCTGGAACACAAGAATGCTGCTTAAAATTCTCATCCTTAACCCATAGGTTCTTCCTCTACTTATAGAATGTAGAGGGGAAATTACAAGTCATGAAGCTTTTAGTTGAATTGACACATGTGGAAGTCAGAAAGGAAACAACTGGCAATCTCCCTCCTAGAATTCCTCTTTGCATGACATGCATGATTTGCAACTGAAAATAGAACCTTCTATTTTGCATGTCTGCCACCTATCTCCAAGTAATTGACTTCTTCAAGTAATGACTTTTAAACCAATCACTTAAGTTTTATAATTTAATTGATTCGCTCAATTACTTTGTCGGAGGAAATAAGAGAAAGAAGAAAAAAGAGGAAAGCTGCAGTCTTTTCCTTTCTTCATATTCTGCATGCAGCTGATTCTTTTGCCTTTGATTCTCACCAAACTGGATCTAGAAGCAACTAGATTTGGAAGCGGCTGGATCTGGAAGCAGCTGGAATGGATCTAGAAAGCACTGGATCTGGAAGCAAGATCTGACTAGCTGGATTTGCTTGCGGGTATTGCCTTTGATCTCAAAGTGAGCTGTATTCTTACTTCTTATCCTTGAAGATTTTGCAGTTCTTCTCCAGTACATGCATCAGTGCAATGTTTTCATAAATAACTCATCATTTTTATTTTTAATTGCATATGAGCAATTAAAAATTTTGGAAAGCACTTCGGGTGAATGAAAATTCAATGAAGGCTTCAACTGGAAGATTGTGAGCACATGCACAAGATCCTGGAAGGAATTTTCCACGCACTGACTTCTTCATGGGCTGCATTCAGAAACAAGAGGATGAATTTTTGTCGGAAGCCTTTGCAATTATGAGATCTAGATCTGGGCTTGGATCTGGGCCTATTGACTTCAGCAAATCTAGAAGCTATGCATGATTCTGTTGAGCTTTCTCTTTCATCCCACTTTGCCATGGTTGGAGAAATCTTTATCTAAGCAACTCTTTTTCTCTTTATTTGACAGGAATTCTTCACAATTGGTGTAGATCTAGATAATTCTTTAGATTCAAAAGATATGTTCAATGTATTGGACATTGATTTAAGTTCCCTTTCTCTTATAAAAGCACCTGTAATGAATTCCTGCAATTAATTCAGACAAAGATGGAACCGGAACATGAACAGTTATTTTAATCATAAAAATCTACATAATTCAAGCCTGCTGCCCCAAAATTTGATGCTTTGCTTGCATGCAAAGCAAGCATGAATTTTACCAACTTCACCTGAGCACTTGTATCACTTATGCAAACAATTATCCAGACTTAAATCAACCTCCTTCAACCTAGGTGCCAAAATTTAAAGCTTTTAGCATTAATTTCACCTTCTTCTGAGCAAAAATCCTCTTCAAATGGGGCCAAAATTCCTTTGGGCTGCACTTCTCTTCCTTTGAATTAATTAATTCATCCATTAATATGGCAGCCCATGCTTATATAATATTCATAATTCTATAATTAATTAATGCCCTTCCTATTTCCTGGACAATTAATTAATTAATTAATAAGCTTTACTCTTCAAATGGGGTGCCTATTTTGTGCATGCTCATGGCTGCCATTAAATAAATTAAATTTATTTAATTTTAGACTTCCTACTTCTAGTTACTTCAAGCCTCACAGTGTGCTTTGACCTTAGCCACTGAAAATAGGAATTAATTAATCATTTAATACTTTAAAAAGTATTATTTCTCTCCCAAGATGGGTCGCACACTTTTTGACATGAAGGGGGCTGCATTAAATAAATAATATTTATTTAATTTTAGAATTCTATTTCCAACTTCCTTTATCCTTGTTCACTTCCCTTTGTTGACTTTTCCACATGCTTGGTGCCAAAATTGGGTGAATAAATATTAACAAATATTTATTTAATGCATTATTATTCACCCAAGGTGGTCGCACTTTTTGGCATAGGGTGAATTCTATTTTTAAAAGTCAATTGGCAATGGGATTATTTACCCTGCAAGGCAGCTCCAAAAATCCCATGATCCACTTAAGTTGTTTGACTTTCATAATGGGATTATTTACCCTGCAAGGCAGGTAATAAAATCCCATGATTCACTTAAGTGATTTTTCTTTTATTTCACAATGGGAATTTTTACCCTGCAAGGCAGGTAAGAAATTCCTGCCTGCCTGCTGCCTCTAATTTTCCCATTGTGACTTAAGTGACATTTGCTTCCATGGAAAAAAGTACCCTGCTAGGTAGGTACAAAATTCCCACTTGCCTGCTGCTTCCAAAAATCCCATGATGTACTTAAACCCTCTTTTTCCAAAAATGTGACCAGCCCAGAAGAGGCTTTTTAGTGCACGAATTCGTCTTTTTAGAGAGAACCAGACCTCCTATGGTGAATTCCTTTTGGCAAAACATGCATATGTGATCTCCAGATAATCCATGCAAAGAATCAAGCCAAACCGGTAAAGGAATTGCTCCATAGAAATTTCACAGAAAATGAAACGGGAGAACACAAAAAACACTAAACATTGCCAGAAGTTATAAATAAAGCCCAGGATTCATTCCTGGTTAAAACCCTATTGGTATATGGGAATAATTGACATGTACGATCACAACAGGGTTAAACCAAAGCACAATTTGCCTCAAACGGGGCTTAAAATAATTAAATACAAATTTCCCGCAGGCAAACCCCAACGACAGAATATAACGATTTCGGGCATCTGGGTATTTGTTGAAATTGGCTAATATGGCTCTTTGGGAATATCTTGACACAATACAGAACTTTCATGGCAATAAAAACACAAAACGACCCATTATTTTAAAATTACGAAATTTTTTAATTTGGTAGTCTCAGATTTCATGGTGAAATCTGGGGACACCACTGGTAAACACTTTGTATTATAGTACATGATTTTATGTCTATATTTTCTCCCATCCCATGGGTAAATAATTTTTCTTCAGGGCATTTCTCTACAATATTCTGAAACTATGGTTATAAGAAGATTTTCCCAAATTGTTACAAGGGAGATAATCACATGAGAATACATGGATTAATCAGAGGGTAAAAGTTGCTTAAAATGTGTAATATATGCATGTAACATTATTGGTATAAAGGAAATTCTACCAATTCGGTGAGTTATTTGTATAAAGGACCCTCAATTGAAAGTGTTAATTGTGTATTCAACATTTAAAGTAGGTATACATAAGAAGTTCGGATAGTCATAAAGAAAATTTCATAGAGGGGATTATCAAGTTACTGTGGTGTGAGCTATCCACTTATTAGGAGACGATATTGATTAGTGTCCATATGAAATGAAGGTGATGCATGTAGACACTTTATAACAATAATGAATACAATGTACTAAATGGATCCCAATAAAAATTATTAAACCTTCATTGTGAACAATTATACAGGATATGACTGTGGCACTTGGATAAGTAGTAAAATTATTGGTTTCCATCAATAAGTGGTTGATTTATGATTTGAATCCTTTTAGTATTTAATAAAGCTTCATCCTCAATGATGGAAGTTCCATGGAAATGTAAGGATGAAGTTATAGTAATATCCCTCAATCCCTTTTGAAATATTGGAAATTTGGTTCTAATGACATGTTTTCTAATGAAGTGGTGTTAATGTATCTTAGTTTTGATGAATAAAGTATTTCCTATTAGATTCACTTTTGTATATGATCTATCTGGAAATTGTAACTAAATATATTCATCCCTCATTTGATCATTAGAGGTTTCATGTGTTAAAATTCATATTTGATTCTAGTTAGTTAGTGAACTGTAAGTAAAAAATTGAGTCATGATCATAATGGCCTTGAATTAATGAATGAAGGCATCCGAATGTGATTGGTTTTAGAAGAAGGTTACATGGGACCATCTACATAGAAGTTGTGGGACTTGCAAAAATTGCGATGGACCTTCAGAGAAAGTTTTTTGAACCATTCCTAATCTACCTGCCATTAAGATATTCAAGTGCAATAGAAGCATTGAATCCTAATCTAACCATTCCAAGGAACAAGGAAAGAGAGAGAGAGTGAAAGAGCCTAAACTAAGTGGTGATACACAAGAAAAGGAAGAGGTGAGATACTCTAATGAGGAAGAATGAAAAAAGGAAAAGGGGACTTTAAGGGAGGTCAGACAGGAGTGACACAGACCCAGATCCAAATCCGCCATCAAAACTATGTTAAGCACGACATCTTACACTTGCAAACTAGTGAAATATCATGACATTTAAAGAAAATAAGGAGATAGATAGTTGCATGAAGAAACTAACAAAACAATGCCAAGGGTTGAAAGATGAGACAAAATAAGATTGAGTATTGCTTATATTGGTGCATAGACTATTACATGTTGTGCTCAGGAGCACAAATACTCTTAAGCCATAGAGAATGGCCTACAGTCAAATGGAGTCCAAAATGGTTTGACAGAGTTTCCCCACATCCAGAATGTCTCTTGATTCTCAAATGAGACCAGTTTACAATATATAGATGATTTAAAAACCAGAAAGAAGAGAAGAAAACTAGACTCCACTCTTAAAGTCTGGTAAGTAACCATAAATGCCCACTTGAATCCACCCACAATATGTCAAGTCTGTTGTATGTTGAAAGCGTGTTGAAGGTAGGAAGAACGGCAGGATCAAATCAAATCAGATCTAGTAGTTGAAGCAATTAAAGTTCTACATTAATGTCCTAAAATACATTTTCCCATTTTACCCACCTAGCCTCATCAAAATTAAATTTTCAGGACCCATAAAAAAATGAGGTCTACACCTTTCCAAAATGCCAAATTTGTTGAATTTTGGGTACTGATCAAAGAAAAGATATGTCCATTTGAATGTTTCTGTAGATCAGGATCCATATCAAAAATGGTGAAAAAGTTAGGTATCGAGAACAGGTCCATGGGCCTGAAACTCACTTTGTGCCTTTTGGCACCAAAAAATTAAAATGTAAAAAATTCCCCATTGCCCCGTAATTCATTTTTCCAAGAAACAATGTTCAGGCCCGCCTGTCCACATTTTCCATTTGGGAAAAAATTCCCCCTCAGACCCAGATCCTTCCCACAAGTAATTGATGTTTAACACATGGCTTTTGACCATTAGCAGAGGTGCGGCTCATTTTTTTATACTTTATTCCATTTGAACCAAAATTTCAAATTACCTTGAATCTTTACGACCCGCCTTCCCACTTTGACATTTTCAACATGGCCAAAGAAAAGTGGCAAGTATGAAAGCCTGTTTGGGGAACTTTTTGGTTTCATTAGTTTCAGTTTGAATTTAAGAAGACACATTAGTTGCCTAAAGGTAAATAGATTTGAGAATTCCTTTCAGTATTTGGGTAATTCTTTTTTTTCAAGGCGGGGCTATAAATATGAAGGGAAACCATGGAGGCTTGGATTGTTTGAAATTCACTCCGATCAATTAAACTTGGTGATGAGAAATAATGAGGCCGTAATGAGACTCAAATATCCTATCAACAGGTCTACCTATACATTTGAGCTATTTTAAAAATCCCCCGACTCTACCCCTTTCAGACCTAGGACACGTGGAAGACTCGCACTCATTTGAGTCTTTGTTTCGGGTTGTGCCTTTGAATTAGTGTTGATGCAACAGGGGACGCAAGTCTGCTGGCTCTCTATACTTAGCTGATTTGGGCCCGCTCTATCCCACTTTTAACTTGGACTACGTGGAAAAACTACACTCATTTGGGAACCCGTTTAGGATTTTACCTTTGAAGTTACACCACTTGACACGTGGAGGCTTGACTTGTTTGGATATCCCACTCTCCGTTTTGGATTCAATATTTCGAGGGCGTCTTAGTTTGGACACTTGGATCATTCTAGACTCTTCTATACTTAGTGATTTAAGGTTTGAATCATTTTAGGGATATAAGAGTCTTAAGAAGGATAAAGATTTCCTCCAATTTGAGCCTTGGTTTCTTTAATGATCAATCATGTTGGTGGATGTTGTTAGCCCCTATTTTTTGTAGCCTTTCTGAATAGTTTGGTAAAGAAAATTGCCATTCTACATGGGCTGATGTGATTGAAGCGACCCTTACATTTGTTTGATGTGCATGGTTTTGATGTAGAACCTATTCTTCTATTATAAATAATGTCCTTTTATTACCTGATTTGAGGGGTTTGAACATGAGTTCTCTTGTTTCATTGGTATGTGGGGTTTTCTCTATAAGAAATATGTTTTATCTAGGCGAAATAAGAAGTTGGGATACCAGTATAGTTACTATGGTGACAACCAGTTATAGTGTTACAGAGATGACCAAGATAAAGTGAGAAAATTTGAAGTATTGACCCAACGTTTCCTAGGACCAAATTAAAAAACACATTAGACTAGGAGATTAGTGGAGTCTCAAAAGAAGCAATGTACAAATACTTGCTAAGAGATTATAAGATTAAGATGAGAATAGATTGGAAAATTATTAATGTTTACATTTTTGGATGGAATATTATGACAAGATTAAGGAGAGATAAAGTAAGGTAAGAATGCACTCTTGATACATTATGGAAGAATTAGAGCAGATAGAAATAATATTGATAAGCTAATGAAGAATGTAAGTGTTGATGCGTAATCACAACACCCCTGATTTTTTGCAACTCGATAGATTGAAACTTCAGTGTGATTGCATAACATGGATATTTTCCCAAAGTGTGGGAATTTGCAATGAGAAATCTCTGAATGAAGGTCAATTCCTATTCCTCTATTTTGATACAACACACTCAAATTATAGAGGATCTATCCTAAAATATAGTCTAACTTTGCCAAGGAGACATGTTTAAATAGATTGCAAGAAATTGAATATTGCTCTACATGAGGTGATGCATCCAAAATGAATTATGAACAATGTTTTTCCATGGAGATGAAAACAAATAAGTTTTACGGGGATGAATACACATCTCAAGTCAACCAATTGTTATGAATCCATTCACCATTAAATATGCAACACAATTTAACATGTACAGTTAACCAAAATTACAATGAGAGATCAAAGAGATGCAATGAATACAAGAGAGGGTTGAGAATCATCCAAAGACTTATATTATTGCTCCAAGATTTGATACAATGCATTAACATGGCCAAGAGGCACTATAATTTACATTACATCTTGAATGGGAGTTTTGAACTCCACAAATTCACTCATAGACAAGAGAAGAAGGAAGGGTGCAAAACAAAGATTTCATAACCTTTTGAAATGATTCCCCTCCTTACAATATATAGGAAGAATGAGAGAAGGGAGAGATAAGAAATTCGAAATCCTACTTCAACCACCCAAAAATACATTAAAATCACCTACAACAATGATGGGCACCACTGAAAAACCCACGCCTTCATGTATTGTGCCTTGTTGGAGAAGAAAGGAAACCCATAACTCATCATTTTGGTAGGTGAGAAATTTAGAAACACCCTCTAAAATGGTGGGCTGTATTTCTTCATTTTTTTGAAATACTTAGTCTCACTAAAACTATGATGGCTTTCTAAAAAGTCTAATTTTTTGAAATACAAGCTACCAGTCAAAATTTATGGCCATCTAAAGATGAGGGTGCCATAATGCAATAAATTCAAGTGGTTATCTTCCCTTTTCAGACTCCAAAACTTACATCACATCCTCAAAAATCTGAAATTTTAGACTTTTAGGATTTGGGAAAACTTTGGGCTTTTGATTTTGGAGTTCGGATTACTTTTCATCACTCAAGTTGGCTTGAAAGTTCCAAAATGTCGAACCTCAAAAGTTTGAAATTAAGAATTCAAAGTTCGGACTCCCAAACCATGTCGTGTGACACTATTCATTGTGTGAGAAAAAGGTTCCGAAATTTTGAAACTCCGAAGTCTAAATTTTAGACTTCATTTTTTGGATCCTTTTTTCATTTTCGGTGTTTTGGGATTTTGGGATTTTAGGGTTTTGGGTTTCAAGATTTCAAGTTTCAATATTTCAGGGTTCCCAATTCTTATCCATCCGAGTGCATTAAATCCTTGGATAATCTAAATTTCAGAATATGGGTTTTAGACTTCCGACCCTCCTATATATGGCACTATTAACTGCTCGACCTTGTGCTGATGACCTTTGAACCTCTGAAGTCCAAAATTTGGAATCTGCCATCCTTGATGTATGGTGTCATTGACCCCAAAAGGGGATTTGACCCCGAAAATCCCAACCCTCTTCGGACTTCAGGTTTTTGACCTTTTTCCTTTTCGGGGTTTCATGGTTTCTAAAGTTTCGCTAGTTTTTTTGAGCCTTGCTTGTCTACAAAAACTATGAACTATAAAACCTCTGAACTTTGAAATTTTAAACTTCAGGACCCCCATTTTTCACTTAGATTGACTCCAATATTACATCAATTTCTTGCTTCTGACATCATTTCCATTGTCGAGCATGCTTGCAACCTGACCATCAGAATCAAAATGTGAGATCTCATGGCCGAATGATCCTGTAATGCCCGTTGGGCATCGGCTTCCATTTATGCCACCTGCCCTCCACTGCCACCTTCGCCTCCTCCCAACCACCCAACCTGCAAACTTTAATGACCACCACGTTTTTTCTGTCCTTGCGTGAGGGAGACGGGAGTCGGTGGAGTCCCGATTTTCTGCACCTTGATCTCATTTGGATCCTCTATTCAATGCGTATGGGCGCAGTATGGGTCTGACATGATGGTTAGATGAAGCTACAAGCTAAAGAAAATGGTTTTCACCTGTGTGCTGCTCCTAAGTTCAGGTAGACGTGGTTTTTTGTATGTTTCCGGATGTGTTTGGGGGATAAAGGAGCATTGTCTTCTTTTGCTGGCCGCATGCACATCTACCAGCTAGTGAGGTAGGCGTGTTTCCTCCACTTTCTTGGGTGCTGCGAGGTGTGTGCTTTCTGGAGATCCACAGCAACAGCCTGCGACAGTAAGTAGCCAGGCAGTCAGGCACATTGCAGTAAGATAGAGAGCCATTTTGAGCCTCCAACAAGCAGGTTGTCCAACTACGTTGTTATCTGTTCAATATAGAATGCATCCTAAAATTTGGGATTCTCCTTCAAGATATTTCTATCAAAATCGACTATGTGACAGTGAGAGTGTTACTAGGAGACCTGATGAAATTTATTACTAAGATTCTCTATTGATTTCTTACTTGTTTTACGTTGTAACTCATGGAAGAGGATCTCATACAGGCGGATCTGTTTCATATCAGAATATTCACGAAGCACAAATTTCCTTGAGATCTGTTTCATTTCTTCCACTCTGCCCTGTAGATGAGTGTCTGTCTCCTTCTTGTGTTCGATTCCGGTGACTTCGGTCACACTTTGGCTCATTTTTGTTGGCCTATCAAGCTTGGCGGTATCAAGACTGTTGTGTTGTGAACGGATCACTCAGTTTGCATGTGGAATTAAGTTTGGGTGATCCTGGTTGGCTCGGCCATAGCCCACAGAGTTGGTATATGGTGAGTTAATGTATAAACAATTTGGTTGTAAAATTAACATGAGACCTTCCTAGCGTGGGACCTAGCTTGGCCCGTAGCACGTGCTCAACTCGGTGAAGCCAATAAAATGGCGCATGCTTTTTTTGTTGGTGACAGATCACACCCACAGGCACAAGAGATCTATGCAATGTTGGAGAAAATGTCTTGGGAGATGAAGGTAGCAGGATATTTGTTCAGATTCAGAACATGTGCTGAGTGAATAGGGAAAGTAAAAGTATTCCTTTGCCACATTGCACCAGGTTTGTCCAAGATTGTTGCAACGCAAATTGTTGTGAG
This sequence comes from Taxus chinensis, assembly GCA_019776745.2. Taxonomy (NCBI): domain Eukaryota; kingdom Viridiplantae; phylum Streptophyta; class Pinopsida; order Cupressales; family Taxaceae; genus Taxus; species Taxus chinensis. The sequence goes on along the minus strand of JAHRHJ020003464.1, from coordinate 101,550 downwards.
AGAGGCAAAGCGATTCCATCACTTTAGAAAAAAAAAGGGAAATTTTCTTGTAGAGATTATTGGTAATGCCTGGTGAAGCAATCTAGTGACTGGTCAGCCTTAATTGAGGATGCTGAGTCTAGGGACTGTTTTATGGATGGAGTTCTGTACCAAGAGATTTTTTTTTTTTTTTTAGGTTTTAAAGCCATCTTCTTTTGAAGCTTCATCTCAGACTAGGGCTGCTCCTAATATGAGAGCACCAAGGTTAGGAGGTCCAAATCAGAAAACAATCAGATCACATTTGGAGATGGTGGAGGTGTTTGGATGAATGACGAAGGATCAAGTTCAATTTCCAAAAATGGGGCCTACAGAGGTTCTAGGGCTAATTTTGGAGTGGTGTTGGGAGGATGTTGGCAAGTATTTTAGACCACCCACCCTGGCCGTGAACTCCTACTTGTGCCAATGTGAAGATGGTCGATGTTTGGGTGCCCAACGAGCTTGAAGAAAATGGAATTTGGCTTGGGTTATTGTTGCTGATCCGGGCGGTGTCCATGAAACCTACTGAATCTGGAGAAAAAGGCAAGATATTTCTACACCTTTCTACTATTATTATATTTAAAATTATTGCGAAATCGAACCACTTTTTCCTTGCATTGATTTGTCAGTTGGATGTCATGATGGGAGATTTCCCCTTTCTGCTTGTTTCTTCTTGTTTTAGCTTTTATCATTGTCAGTATGTTGGTCGAAAGGATGCGTGTGCCCTCTCCTCTGAATGTTATGTTTCTCTTACTCGAATGATAGACCTTCGTCTGTTTGTTTATGTATTAATTCTTCTCTGCGATTGAGTTGCAAGTTATTATGTTGATCAACTAGTATTTTCGATAGTATGGAAGTAAGTTACGATAACTATGAAGCTCCTCCCTAGCACCCAAGTTGTCTTTTGACATTTTTTGTTAGCTGCTTCGCAAGTCCCTTTGATAACCTTTTGGCATTGAGAAAGAAAGGTTGTAGGATTGTGTGAGCAATGCGTGGGCTAGCCAGCTTAGAGTTTTGGTATTAAAACTGGTAGAATGAAAAGGTTTGTGTGCAATGTGTTTTTCCGTCTCACGTGTTTAGACTCTTATACTATCTTTCATCTTGTTTCTAGGCTTTTAAGGCCATCCTCAAGAAGTACCTTGACCATCCCTATCAACTTGAACCATAACTAGCTTTTCGGATCAACTAAGCTCGAGGTTTCATTGTGCGAATCCAGTACCTCGTTGACACTAGAATAGTTTCGGTCTAATTCCCCTCTCAGAATTGTTGTTGATGGTGCTCTTCTATTTTTCCTAACTTGCATTATTTCTCCTTTGTAATGTTAACGCTATTAATTAATATTGGTCGGTTTTTATGCACGTAATTACCGTAATAGTTTGTGATGGAAATTTCCTTAAATGTGATTAATCTTCGGGAAAAACTCAGCTTTCATTTGATAGTCTTATGGATTCATAGCGGAAGGTTTTGTTTTGATAATGTCACTTAGAAATTATGTTTGTATCTATTTGTGCGACGGTTGACTGTGTTACCAAGGGTTGCCTTAAAATATGGTTGTTTTGGGAAATGGGTAATTTATTTTAAATTAACCAAACATTAGTATTGTAGTGGAGGTTTGCAAATCTTTAGTGTTATAAAATTTGTTGATGACATTATTGTATACTCTTGTGTGACGGAACTCCCTTCTTCTCTCGCATGTTTACTACTAGCCTGCAAGACTTTGACCCTTCTTGGATGATTGGAAAATCTTGTAGTTAATGGTCAAAACTAGTATACTTGCCTTCGCTTCGAAACTTATGTTGTGTGTATACTCTAATTGATTTCCGGTTTGAAACTCAATTATACATGGCTTTTTGTGTTAATTTTTGAAACCCGTGGTTCCCCTTTCTTGGGCCGATCAACTCTTGTTCTTTTAGAAATATATTATTTTAGTCTATGCGTTTGGTACCTTTGATAAATTTCTAGATGGTTGGTATATATATCAAATCTCAATCTTGTAATTATTGTTTAATTACTTACTTGATGGGAATTCTGTTTTTGCTAGATTGTTTATTTCTCCTTATAGGGCCAAGGGCCATTCTCATACTGATTGCTATACTTTCGTTGCTTTTACTCCTAACTGAAGTACAAGGTCTTCTCCTTCTTTGATTGGCATGATGAAGACTTTAATATAACTTGATGTGTTGATAGTGTTTAGAGGTTTGAACCAATTCTTGTAATAAAGTGCTTCCTTTTCGTGGTATTGTTAGATAATAGTTATGGTGGTTTTGTGTAGCCTTATCTTGCTCAGTTCTCGCGAACTGACTCTTGTGGAAAAAATTGTTGCAGATGGATTTTGCGTGTAGATGAGGGATAGATTTGTATACTTTTTCATCAACCTCAGTTGAGAAGTTCCTTTGCTCGAAACCTTTTTATGTTGTTCAACTATTGTTAACATCCAGTGGAAATTTTAAAAGAGGATTAATGTCTTAGTATAAAGTATTGTGGACTTTGTCATCTGAACTTTGGAAACCTTGTATTGTTTGACCATCATTGAAATTATAAGAAAATTTGGTTATTGTTGTTGAGTGACTTTGTTGGAGTATCAGTATTTTAAGAATTGATGTAATCTTGTTTTGTTCTTGTAAATGAGTGTTGCTACAACCTTGCCTTGAGAATAAATTTTGAGTTAAACCTTGATATGACTTAGTAATAAAGTGTCATAAGTAAACTAACATGGGATTGTTTAATACTTCTGGAAGTTAAATTAAAAGTTGTATTCAAATAAAGTAACGTAGGGGTCACCAACTTGAGAGCAAGAAATTCTTTAAGTAATCAAGGGCAAGACTATCATTGCAGGTAAACTTTATAACATGATAACCCTAGCTCCTCTAGTGAACATTATTCCTTTTATGGTGAAATTTTTAAAATGACCCTAAGGTGAAATGAACTGGTTAGTTGTTTGAAGATGATAAGATTTAATAAGCCAGAGAAAACAAATTGGAGACCTCACCATCTTTCTCACCAGCCATTTGGAAAGTAAATTTTTACTCCTTGTTAATACTTTTAGCGAAGCCTAAGTAAAGTTGTTAATAATTCTGGTTAAGAGCCCTAGCTTCAATTAAATACTGGTAATAACTAATGAGGTCCTAAAGATGTTTCATCTCGACCTTCTCCCTCTAACCCTTTTCCAAGGCACCTTGTATCTCTTCTCTTAAGTGTGTTGAACTTAAAACCATGTTGTCTTGTGGGCAAGAACAATCTTAGTAGCGTTAGTGGTGAGAAGATGGCCTTGTGGAATTTAAATTACTCCTTTTTCTTGATAAACGAATTAAGCAAATAAATGTCATAATAGAGAAGATTTAAAGATAATTACTCAGTGTAAAAAGAATAAACTTGGCTTGGTAAGATGAATTGTATGAATCATATCTTGAGCCTCCTTGAAAACGTAAGCTAAGAATTGCAAGATGTCCTTTTAAAATAAATAACCCTCAAGAATATCTCATTGTGGTTGGCCCTAACTGTAAGTGTGTTCTGTGATTGGACTTCTATGTTGTCTTGTCAAAAAAAAAATAAAGAATGTATTGTCCTTGATAGGTGTGAACGTTTCCGTGCTGCCTTTATGGATATCCTTGTATCAAGTTGTTCACAGTGTTAGTTGTATCCTATGATGATGGTACTATAATGCGTCTATTGGGTATTGTGTCGATCAAGATTCATCTCAACTATTAGGCTGTGTTAACCTATTGGCCCCTCTCCCCTATTTGTGGCTTCATTTGAATTCATGGTAGAATAATTAAAAAAAATTGATGTTTTTTGTGGCGAATGAAGAATAAAGTGGTAATGAAATAGTATTTCAAATCATCATTCATGTCCACTAATCAACCAAGTGGTAGTCACAAAATCACGCACTTACTACTACATTTATATTGCCAACTATGTTATTTTATATATGAACCTTACGTAAGAAAATTATTCACTAATGACATATCCCCTAGTCATGTCGTCAGTTAGTTGGTCATCATCGTCATTTAGTCTTTCATAGTCGTCACGTTGTTTACACAGTTATGGTTGTCTGTCATTTATCTTTCATAGTCGTCAGTTGTTTACACAGTATGGTTGTCTCTTAGGGAGTATCAAGTGTCTTTATTTAGTAATTTTTCATCTCTAGTTCTTGACTAGGACACCTAGGGTACAAACTGGCACGCCCATAGGCGTCGTGGTCTTTAATTTTAGGTATCCCTTGTCCCCGTAACACTTTGGCTGAATTTACTTATTCATGGTCGGTGTTTATCATTTTCCCTCTCATTCACCTAGATACGATTCAGTATGTCATCTCATTAGTGTCGTGATTTGAACAAGATATCCCTATATAAACATAACATACTAAGTTTCTTATATTGGGGGAACTATCTACTATCAAGAGATAGGTATGTACTTAGGCAAAGCAATGAACTTGGGCATCACTTTACATCTACATGCCACAAACATAGGGGAAAGGGATGTATTCATTCTATTCCATCCACAATTTTCCATTTTACATCTAGTTAATGCCCTCTACTTCTGCATCATTGACGCTAGGGGCACCCCTAGGCACACGATTGCACACATAAACACACATAATGACATTAGGTCTGGAATGTAGTATTGTAAGTCAACCATTGTGGAAGAAAAGGTCACTCTGACCCCTTCATTTCCATCTTTCCTTTTTAGGGATTTGATGCTTTATATGGTGTTTTAGAGGTAGATCTTCATCACTAACTTAAAGAGACATGAGGGAAGCCACTGCGATAAGTACATGACAAAGATTAAGATATTACAAAGATCTAAGGACACTATCAGATTCAGATCCTGAGCTTTTCTGCACACCAGAGTACCCAGACTATAAACCAAGGCACCCACCAGTTCTCCAGTCCTCTCCCAAGATCCCCAGTCTAGTCAAATCTTCAGTTGGTGTAATTTCCTAGGTAGCACCTTAACATTTTTTCCTTTCCACCCATCGGCCTATTCAAGTCCAGCACACACTGAGGTAAGTAATTTTCAGGTTAGTACCTTATCCCTCTTATTTTCATCATTTCATTTCATTTAAATATCAAATAAAATATTTAGAATCAAATTAGAATCAAAACTTCAGTTTGTATCATTTATTGCATTTTTATACCTACTTAGATTAACTATAGAATAACATTAATATTCAACATTTTAGTTAATCACAAGTAATAGAAGATATTTATATGTTAATCTACATACTACACTTATTGGTGTTAGAAATTATGACAGTGAAAGGGGGACGAATTTATGTCAATTCAACCTTTTTATGACAATTTATCTCCGATAAGATTATTTAGCCTTAATATAAGATTGTAACAACACAATTCACATATAACAAGAAGCACACACAAAGAGAGACAAATATTTTTTAAGTGGAAAAACCAAAATCAAATAAAACCCACTAAACCAATGGACTATGCTCATAAAGGTTAGAAATTAGTTGAGCTACAACTTAACATGAATCACCGAATTCAAAATTAAATCTACTAATTGATGGTTTGCAAGATACAACTTACAGGAAAGCTCCCACTTTCAAGATTTTCTGAGCTATAACTCACATGTTACATTAATGTTTTACCACTAACTTCATTAGCTTGCTAAGACAACAAATTATGATCCTAAATTTGCACATATGCTCTCTTATATCATAACCTGATTTGAAATAGTTTCAGTATATTTTCACTCTTTTCAATTTCACAGACCTCCACACAGCTCTCTACAATCTTAAAAATCGATGAAAAAATACAAAAATGATCTTTTTATAAATACAAAGGCTTACTAATGCAACCTTTTATCTTCATATACCTAGACTCTTCAAGTTACACTCTTGTCAATTTGTACAAGGAGATGAGAGGACCTTTATGACACAAAATTTTCCTTAAAGAATCATTATGAATCAGTTTCAATTACGAATATAAACTTTTCTGGTCTATTGAAGTCCACTTACCTTAACTGATGTCCAAAGATAACTTCAATCTCATCTAACAAATGAAAACAATCCCTTGACACTCACATATTGTCTTCTTATAACTGTCAAATCATAACTGACATTAGATTTGGCAAGTGAAATACACTGTGGAAACTTTAGGACAATTGACCAGGTGTCATAAACATTAGCAATGGTTATACCTTATTCTGAGATGCTTTGAATCCATTTTAATCTCTTCATAACTCACAACATGATTTTCATGTTGTATATAAGAACTTATGAGTACAATAAAGGCTTGAGAAAAAGTTCACAATCCTAGTTAAGCTAAGAGTTTTGAAAGAGCATTTGAAGATACAAATTTTTAATCACTTATCTATCTTGAGTAGTGGGTCTTCTTCATATCAGTAAGGCCTTTATCTCACATATTTTAGTTTAAATATTCTCTTCAACCACATCACTATTTACATTTATATAGATGAATATCTTCATTCTCAGTCAAGGTTGTGTTGAGGGCTTGCACATATCATGTTTACATGTGATATCAAGCACAAGTGAGCATGTTAAGGATTATAGGTCATCTTCAAATTCAAAGGACACAAAATGCTTCATGAAATACATAATGAGATAGGATATAAAGAAGTTTATACAAACATTTCTTCACAACCTTCATTACCTAGTCTGAGATAGTCACGATTTAAGGCATTCACGAGATTCTTAGGATTTTAGCATGACATGAATCCCTTAAGACACACTTTATAGTTAAGAGGAAACATAGAATCCATACCTTCTTCATGGAGTGCGCTAATGAAAAAAAAAACATATGAAAATGATACATATCCATACATAACAAATGCTACATATGAAGCATCCATTAGCATGCCAGGAAAGATAAATATTATTCCAAAATGTAAGATCTGAATATAGGAATTAAAATTTGAAATATTGCAATTATAGAACCTGATAGTAAGTGGGAAAACTTTATATGCCCCCAGGAGCCTTAGTGTGACTTTTAATGGAAAAGGCCAAGCATCATACATCATTTAGCAGCCTTTAAGTGACATGAATTCACCTCAAGATACCAAGTAAACACACACATGGGTGTATGAAAAATGATAAATCACATTATGAACCATAATAACATGTTAAACAAAGGTGCAACTTAGAGTAGTATAAACAAGGAAGAATGTGTCCAATTAATATCTAAGCTAATATTTTTATATGTTTACATGAATATATTTGAATGAAAATAATAATTAAGATAGGAATAAGGATTCCCCAAGTGTGTTGTGTGTAAAGTGATGTCCATAGCAATAAGAACTCAATAGTTGAGTATTAACCGTGAACAATAGTGCTTCATCAGGTGGTGTAGGTGAGTTAGAGTGCTCCCAAGTGTGATTGACAAAATGATCTATCAGATGAGATTACTATGTAAGGACACATGATCAGCTATGCATGTTAACATGATCTAGGGTCTGATGGTCATGGGAGAGTGCATGAGGCCGAGTATACAAGATAGGTCTATATTGATCATTTGGATATATAGAGTATGAAATGTAAAAAGATGAACACATGTTAACAAGAGCCAATGACCTAATGTCATGAAAAATTGCATGTATCACAACATGTGGAGTAGGATTGTGTCATGTATTCAGGGAAACTAGGATAGGTAGAACATTAGTAAACACAAAAACTACATGAGAATAATGTCAACATGGTGAGGGGAAAACCCTATCGACTCCAAGATCCTAACTAGATGAGTAAGAAGTCTAAAAACAATAAGAATGTGCCCATTAGGATAAAATATAATAGGTGTAACATTGGGCGTGTTGATAATATTGGAAAAAGTAAGTGAAAACTAAGGATCAATATGTCACTCAAAATATGTGTAACATATGTAATTATAGCATTCTCATCAGCATCAATGTCAAGTAATGGAGGGAGAGGAACAATACTCATAAGAAGTAATAGGTACAATTTAGGAAGATCAAAAGTAATAAAGTAGTATGAATTATCCCTTATGACCATAGACATAAATGTGGAAAGAGGGGAATTGAATTTCCCCCTTGAGATGTAACAATATAAGGTGTACAACCATAGTAAATGAGTCATGCATATAATATCGAGAAAGTGAAAGCATTAGGAATCATTTTCAAATGAACATATGACGTCTCTAACTTGTGATGAGGAAGGTGTGAAGAGAGATGTATTATTGGTGTTTGTCTGCGAAATTCTTTTGCTAAAAATTAGCTTACATTAGTGACAAATTGAGTACTATTAAAAGTAACCAATTCAACATTGTATTTTTATGCATGAAAGTTATTTAAATTATTGCTAAAATATTCTTATGCTATTTAAATATTCCTATAATTTCTAATATTTCTACAACAATATCACAATTAATGTACTATATATAATAATGTGCAATTACAATAGATCATAATTTGTTTAGATGTTTTCTTAGTGTAAAGCACATTCTAAAGCTACACAAATACCTAAAAATTAATGTGTATTATATTTTTATTTGTTAATATTGTTTTAGCTATGCCATTGTTTTGTTTATTGACAATTAATGTTGCCTAGTTACACATTTGTTTGGTGTAGAAATTGTATTTTGTTAGACTTTTTTTGTAGCTCAAGTGTATTGAATTGTTATGTATTTATAAAGTTGACTTGTGAAAAAATTATTTGACAAGCAATAGGTTGTTTACCACTTTTGGGGGTATTTATTTTTAGTTGGTTGACCACTTCAACTTCAAAAATTTTGTAATATTTAGGCTAAATAATTTCTTATGTTATCCTTGAAAAAACTAAAAATTTAATTATTACAATTGACTGTACAAAAACTAAAATAACACCCAATTACACGTCACTCAATAAATATTTCATAAAAACACTAATTCATAGAGACAATATTTTTTCAGCTTTTAACAAAAGGGAGGAGTAAGTAAGACAAGGAAAAGGATACAACTGATTGTTAAAAGGGAGGAGAAAGTAAGACTGATCGCAGCAATTGCTTTGGCTACGACCGTTTCATTGGATTCGATACTGACAACATTAGAGAGACTTCAGTGCCCACAGATACAACAGTAAAAGCGCAAGACGTTTTTAATACAACAGTGTGTTTAGACATGAAGCAATGTTTCTGTAATCTTGTTTTACAAAATAATTACATATCAACAATTATCCGGGTCGTTTCTCAGGAATTCTTCTAAGCGGTAGTGGAAAAAATACTTTCAAACTCAATTATTGAAGGAGTGTCGTCAAAGTTTCTAAAGTCGTCCTAGTGGTATGACCTGTGTGACTGGGAGAAAAACAAATAAATAAATAAATAAAGAAAGATTTCCGCGTCTGGAGGGCTCAAGCTGACTCTCGGAAATACCTGGCGTTATAAAACCCTTGGTTTAGTGCATGCGTATGGGCGTGTGAGAGAGGGCTGACAATATTTCAGAATATGTGGTGGGAGAAGATTATTTTTTCTTGGATGTTTTAGGAGTTAATGATCGAGTGATTTGGCACACTTTGTGCGGGTTAATGTAGGGCGAGTCCTCTTAACATCTTCTTTCGGTTTAATAGACGGCGAAATTGCTTTGAACTAAATATCTTCCTCTGTTCATCCACTTTCCAGTGCTCCGCGCAAAGGGAATTCTGGCAATTATTGGAGGCATTGTTCGTTCCATGGAAACCAAGCTGCATTTGGAGGAAATGGCTGCTCAGCCTTTTTCTGGTGCATCTACTCAACGTGAACAAACCCTTGTTACTTTCTTGTCTGCATTTAACATGGTCTCTCTGTTTTTCTAACGATTGGCAGATGATCATTTTAGATTATTTTCTAACCGTTGTTTTATCATACACGAATATAATATTTTTGTTCCAGTGACGCATGAAACAGATCAGAAAGTTATAAACCCAAACACGTTTCAAAAGGCTGTCTGTCGGTAAAAGATAGAATTTACCTATTTAAATAATGTTACATATATGCCTTCATATTTAGTCTGAATACATTTCTCCTGTTATAACTCATATGCTGTTTATCACATACATATTTAAATAGAAGTTATTCCTTAGTTGACTATGTAGAGATTTCAAATTCAAAATTCACAAAATATTATAAAATTCAAAGAAAAGCCAATAACATCAGTAAATTACAAGTGGCGTGCCTTGGGATATTCTAAAATTGTATAGATTTGTCCAAATATCTATTCCATTTTCATGTCTTGTTCTCCTCAAAATAATAGGCGATCCTTTATTTTTCAATAATTTTGCTTTCTTTCTCATCCCTGAAAAATTTCCGGCTACTCTCAAGTTCGATTTCTATTTTTAATATAAATCATTCATTTAAATTAGAATTTTCTTTATATATTCTGTTTTGTACCCTCTCCTAATTTTAACTTAAATTTATGTCAATTTAGATTTCATGGTGATATTTCCATTCACTTGGGAACTCTTGGAAACCTATAAAACATAGTAGCAACTTCCATATGAAGAGTATCAAATGGTGGACACAAAATTTGGAAAAAAAAAAAAAAAAAAAAAAAAAAACTGATCCATACAAAAAATACGATAAATGCGGAAAATAATACGATAAATTATATATATAAAAAAAATATAATAATTTTAATAATAAAACACATAACTAATTAAAAATTATTAAACTGACAAAGAAATATGGCTTAAACAACAAATAGAATAAATATAACATTAGTTCCTGTTAGCGTAACATATTACATTGGTTGGTTAGACGGTTTCCTGTAACCGTTTCTGCAGCAACTGTATTTCTGTTATTTATATCCTTCTCTTCAATGTTTTGTAGATATGAATAAAAGACAAAATATTTTATGTTCTGTAAACATTGGTATCAGAGCACAAAATGATTGGACAACATGGGAGGAGACCTAAAATATCTTGCTCGCCAACTCAGCCAAGAGACCTGCATGGAGTTTGTGTGAGTCGTGTGGGCAGAAGCATGGGAGGAGGAGAAACCGCCAAACTCTGCAAAAGCGAACCATGGCAACGTGTGGCTGCAGGCAGTTTGGAGAAGAAGGAGATTCGTGTGGTTGCAGAGATGAAGCAAAAATACATGGATGAAAATGTTTTGGTAGTGCTTCCTAGAACCGATTGCTCCTGCCTTAATTAGTGTTGACGTAATCTAAGAAGTATGATGCAGATTAAATAATATAGTTGTCTTTTTTGTCCAGTCTGTTGTATTTGTAATTTGGTAAAGCATTTAGCGTGAGAAAGGGTATAAAAGAAGCATGTGTGCAAGAGAAGTGTGAACTCTACCACCACATCCACGGCCCTCGCTATCACTACTGCCACCACAAGGACCTCCTTCCTTCACCTCCAGAGCCATGAGACAGGAGGAGAACAATGGAGTGAAGAAGGACACATATTGGAGTGATCATCGCTAATAGGGACGATGTGGTCTATTCTGCAGAGAGCAGTTGCATAACTGATTATCCTTCTCTCCTCACAAAAGTTAAGGGGAGGCTTGTCATTGAAAATAATGTTGTGAAAGATAAGACCATGCCTTTGCCAACAGAAAAGGGTGTCAAGAAAGTAGACAATGGAGAAGTGTGGAACATATGATAGAGAGTCCTGACTGGTAATTTACTTCTTACTTCACCATTTTTTTTCGTTTATTTAGTAGTTATTATGGACATTCACTTGGAAAAATACTCGGGGTTAAAATTTCATACATGGAAGGTGAAGATCCAAATGCAACTTATGCATAAAAACTCATGGGGTATAGTAGATGGGAAAGAGAAAATTCCCACAGACGCTGCCAGATTAGCAGAATGGCAGTGCAGAGATGATGAAGCAAAAGCCATTATTGGCCTTGGTCTCTCCGATTCTGAACTCCATCATGTTGATCTCAATAAATCTTCCAAGGACATGTGGGATAATTTAAATCAATTATTTGGAGCGAAAGCAGTGAACACGAAGTTTTCCCTAAAACTTTAGTTATATAGATTCACAATGGAAGAAAGCATTTCTATGTCTAGCCACATTAATAATCTTCAGTCTCTGCTCTGACAACTAGCAGAGGTCAAAGCTGTGATAGAAGACGAGGATGCCAAAGCTATCTTATTAAACAATCTATCTTCCAAATACAACAATGTTGTTTTTACTCTCAATCAAATTCAATCTAAATATTTAGATGACATGATTGCGGCTCTTCTCGCAAAGGAAAAATGCATAACTGACAATGTTGTAGAAGGTGATACTCAACAAGAAAGTGCACTTTATTCCACAAACAGAAAATTTCACAGGCGATCAGATAAAAATAAACAAGGGCCTAAACAAGAGATTGAATGCCACTATTATCAGAAGAAAGGTCATACAATGTGGAACTGTCATAGCCGAGCAAGAGATGTTCTACAAGGAAATATAAAACACAATGGAGCTAATACTGCTCATATAGAAGATCCACAAGATTCTAACGAGAGTGAGGAAGTTGTTGATGAGATTGGCTTCACATCATCTCTAGTACTTTAAGCAGCAACGAAGGAGGACGGAGGACAACGGAGGCTGGAGGAAATCCAGTGACCTCTTGCAAGCTGTGAGCGATGAGGCCACTGACAGATATTGTGGTGAATAAGGTATTGAGGACCAATTCCTCAATTTTAGTTTGTTTATTTTAGTTTTTGTGTTGGTTGTTATGTTGTTTTTCAATAAAGTGCAGATGTTACATAGTTTCCTGTTTGGGACCTCCTAAATTGAAAAGCATAGTGGGGAATAGAAAAGCACTGAAAGCAGCGTATGGTACTCGCACTAGGTTCGTGGTAAACCTGTAAAACCGCCGAGGTAAAATCCTCTTAGTTCATGGTAAACCTGTAAAACCACTGAGGTATCATCCTCTTGGTTCATGGTAATCCTATAAAACCACTAAGGTGAACAGTTAGAAAGTGCTCCTGTCCCTCTAGGTTTATGGTCAACCTTAGAAAAACCATGTGTATTGAGACCATGTAGGCACATGCTCGTGTGAAGACCCTCTTTACAGTGTTCTCATTAAGGGGGGGACATCCAGTATCAGGAAATGTATGTTTGTATGAACAATGTAATAAGGGGGGAATGTTACCATAACATATTACATTGGTTGGTTAGACGGTTTCCTATAACCATTTCTGCAACAACTGTATTTCTTTATTTATATCCTTCTCTTTGTTGTTTTGGATATATGAATAAAATACAAAATCTTTTATGTTCTGTAAACACTTCCAAATATGTTTTGGCTGATTTTTTATTATTTCCAACCGCAGGTTTTGATTTTTTGTTTGTTTTTGTTTTTAAACTATAAAACCTCGAAAATTTTAGTGTTTGATATGGTAGATGAAGGAAAATTAAAAAAAAAGATAAATTTATCGCAATCCATTGTATTTGGTAACTGTGCTATAAAATTCTTTTTTGTTTTCCAATTTACAATTTCAAATACTTCTAAAATGTTGGAAAGGTTGTTTAAATTTTTTAGATGACAAATTATCTTGTCATCTACGATAATATAAAAAGAGACTGGTCATTACAAAACACACAAGAAAAGAAACAAACAACTTATCCCCGAGATTCCTTCCCATAGGATGTTAAATGCATCTTCAGGGCATCATTAACAATTTTCCATTTCTTATTTTTGCACACAGTAGTCCAACCATCACCTTTGTTTGGGTTTACATTTTCATTATTGTGAACTAGAATGATGATTTCAATATTCTTCTTATCCACAAAAGTATGAAGCTCCAATGAAACAAGAGGAAGGGAATCGGTTCCCACATTCAAAACAACACTCTGGAGTGAAACCTTTTTTGTAGGATCTAATAAGGAGTGACCTCCTCATTCTTAGAAACTGAATCATCCTCTCTCTTTGAATCTTATTTTGAATCACTATAAAAGTGACCTTTAACAACCAAGTGACAAGGATCTGAATTCTTATGTCAAGAGGTTGTTCTTTTAACAAGTTTTTTCCCTATCTGACAATCAAAGGCTAAGTGACCAAGAGAAAAAAAGTTCTTGCATGTGAATGGGAACCCTGCATAGTTTAAGTTTTGGGTTAAAAAAATTTCATCCAGTTTGAGCTCGATAGAAGCCTTAAAAATCAACAAAAATATTCAGATCAACCAATATGTGAGACTATGCGGTGTAGTCATATAAGGTTGTCTGTGGGTCAATATCCAATCATTTACCCAAGGTATTCCCAATTTAAAGTAAGATATTATCCCACCGAAACATGAGGGGTAAATAAGAAAGTTGGACCCAAAATAGACCTTTGACATGGAAAGTTTCGGTCACAGGATTAAATAGAGGGAACCATGGCTTCATAAGAAGAAAATGGGACCAAATATTCCAAACTTTGCTAAAAATCAGAACTTTCTCAAAGGTTTGATTGTTTCTTTATTCACCTTCCAAGCCACTGAAAGAGGGATCTCCTTTTTATCCTCATGGATATGTCTTTGTCTCCATTAATTTTGTTGTACCAGGGTAGGGTCCCCTCAACCAAATTTTACCATCAATAAAAAAATTAGATGGGTCACTATCAAATGTCAGTATTATTCACTTCATTTTATAAGGGTTGTATTATATGGGTGTATTAGTCATTTTTTTTCATGGTGAAATTACATATTACTAAAAATTTGATAGAAATTTAAACTAGAAATTGCATTCGAGCAGTGCAATGGATACATCGAAAGAGAGGAGTGAAGTAGAGATAGTGGTCGAACAAGAAGGGAGATGAAGAAAGGGATGTTGTATATCATGTTTATGTCATGGGTGTAACAAGGGAGTTGTTACATGGGGAAATGGTAGATATGAGCTAGAGACGTGATAATTATATTATTGTGTGTTTTAATAGAAGATAGAAATGAGTGGTACCCTTATAAAGAGAATAAAATAATGTGGAATATTTATGTCATGAGGCAACTGACATGCCATATATATTTTCCCATGACGTACACATTCTCCCTCTATACTAAAAATTACTTATAAGAATCCCATATCTATGTGTCATGCACAATTGACTAGATGTTAAATGTGGAGGAAATGCTTTAATGAACACAAAGATTCATTTTACCACATTGATGTCCTATGTGAAAACCATGTAATTGACATAGATGAGGTACAATTTAATTTACCAGATAGTTCATGGTTGGCTTCTCTATTAATATGTCTCTTCACTATGGTTTAAATATCTTCATTTTGAAACTTCCTCTCTTATCATCTATACATTATAACCCTGATTTTCTAACCATGGCAGAGTGACTAATGGAAAATGTATCAATTACAATACTTAGTTCATTTCTTCCTTGGACGTTTGTCTCTTGTTGCATAAAACATCCAATTTTTTCCTTCCTTTAGAAGAAAGCAACATCTCTACTCTAATCTACTCATGTGGATGCTTAATTTATAGATCCTTTGTTTAGGGAAATAAAATAATAAATGAAAGCCACCGTATAATATATTATTATGAAAATATTGGAAAAAATGAAACTGAAATGATGAAATTTTACCATAATTGTATATTTAGCATAATTATGGTGAGGGATTAGGCCCCCATGGAAGCTATGCTTGTGTGTAATCCTAGAAACCTTGGCAAGACTATCACTAAATATTAAAAAATGATGTTCGCCACCATTGTTATGTAGTTGCATGTTAAGGGATTATTGCAATCAAAGAGTTGTGTTTCAAGAATGTAACCACGAAAGCTGAACCAAAAGATAATGGCAAAAAGAAAAGGTTGGATGATGCGGTGTGTGACTCTGTCCATTATTTTTAGATCTACAGTGACATCCGTCAAGCTACACTAAAATAGGAGTTTGAAGAAAGACACATGAAACCATCGAAGATTATTAGAAGATTGATTTTGTAGATGTTGTTGCAAGTGCTAATGGTGGCAAAACCCTATGTACTAATCTTTTATTCTACATAGGTATACCTCATGTGTGACCTAAGGCTTACATTAATCAAGTGGATGCAAAACTGGTGGAAATGAAATGCACCAATATTACATACCTTAATTTATCATTCGATGCAGATCCTACACATCTCAAGGGCATATATAACCTACATTTAAATTTACTAGACACTTCATGGTTGGCTTGTCTATTAATATGTTTCTTTACTATGGTTTAAATATCTTCATTTTGAAACTTCCTCTCTTATCATCTACACATTCTAACCCTGATTTTTTAACCATGGCAGAATGACCGATGGAAAATGTATCAATTACAATACTCAGTTCATTTCTCCCTTGGAATTTTGTCTCTTCTTGCATAAAAAATCCAGGTTTTTCATTCCTTCAGAAGAAAGCAACATCTCTACTCAAATCTACTCATGTGGATGCTTAATTTATAGATCCTTTGTATAGGGAAATAAAATACTAAATGAAAGCCACCGAATAATAGATTATTATGAAAATATTGGAAAAAATGAAACTGAAATGATGAAATTTTACCATAATTGTATATTTAGCATAATTGTGGTGAGGGGTTAGGCCCCCATGGAAGCTATGCTTGTGCGTAATCCTAGAAACCTTGGCAAGGCTATCACTAAATATTAAAAAATGCTCTTCGCCACAATCGTTAAGTAGTTACACATTAAGGGATTACTGCAATCAAAGAGTTTTGTTTCAAGAATATAACCACGAAAGCTGAATCAAAAGACAATGGTAAAATAAAAAAAGGGTTGGATGACGCGGTGTGTGACTCTGTCCATTATTTTTAGATCTACATTGACATCCGTCGAGCTACACTAAAATAGGAGTTTGAAGAAAGACACATGAAACCATTGAAGATTATTGGAAGATTTATTTTGTAGATGTTGTTGCAAGTGCCAATTGTGGCAAAACCCCAGGTACTAATCTTTTATTCTACATAGGTATACCTCATGTGAGACTTGAGGCTTGTATTAATCAAGTGGATGCAAAACTGGTGGAAATGAAATGCACCAATATTAAATACCTTAATTTATCATTCCATGCAGATCTACACATCTCAAGGGCATAGATAACCTACATTTTAGTGTTTTCTCAAAACTACTGATAAATGTATGTTAGTTGTCTTTTATAATTATTGAATAATGATATTATAAGATTTTCTTATTAAGGATAAAGGTTTTTGACTTGGACCCTACCCAAGAATAAAAAGGCCTGAAGCCCATATACAACAATGAAGAGCAAGAGAAACACAATAGGAGCAGTTGTTAGGCAGTAGGAAAAGTGCACCCTTTTGTCAGCAATGATATTATAAGAATCGTGTGGTCATGAAAGGTCAAATATAGAGTGTTTTTTAGCTATATGACAAGGTAATTTCTTTCTTTTGGTATATGCTTATTGGTCATATTGTCATTTCTGAAATTCAATAAAATAAAGAATAAAAAAATCTCCCCATTCAAGGGATCTACTTTGCCATTATTAGTATTTGATTTGAATTTGATTAATTAATGAAAAACGCAAATCATTAGAAAAATAAAAACATTAAAATTAACCGGTATTCATTCCCCATGCAAAGTTTGATTACTCTCCATTGAGATATGTAACGTGGTTTAAGTAGAGAGTAAAATATGCAAAGAGGCCACGTAGAGCATCTACACTGGAAAACATAATAAGATTTTTAGTAAGTATTAAATTTTCCATAATAAAATTCTTAATAAGTATTAAGTTTTTTTATGAGCCTTCACTTTTATTTTGCCTAAACCTCCCTCGTGTAGCCACAAACTGCATCCTATCACAAGGAACAGTTCCAGAATTAGTAATTTTATGCAAACCCCTTCTCCTCGTGAAACACAACAAAGAATATGTTACTTCAAAAAAAAAATATCCTCCAACTAAATCAATAAACAAAGTGTGAATATATAAAATTGCCAACGTCCTTAGCCTCACGGAAAAATTCGATAAGAATACAGGTATAAAAATCAAAGACGTTGTCAAGCAAGGAGCTAAACGTTCTGAAATGAAACTGCAGGATGAAAACTAGAATAAACTGATCATGACATTTTCGAATGTGATCGGCAAAAAGCAAATTAAAAAAAGTGTATACATTTCGCAGGGGAAAATTTGTCCTGATAAATTAAAGCCTCGGTTCTTTCTAGGGAGACATACACGTTGATGGTGGAATTAAAATATTATTTAACAGTTTTAGTGCAGCGTGAGGTATTTTTGTTTATGCCATGGGTTAGGGGATCGGTCTGTTCTTTTTCTTGGAAACACTCATAGTCTCATCCACCATTATCCATGAAGTTGTGGCTGACAAATGGGCAATATTAAAAATTAAAACAATGAAAAGAGGACTCCACTCAGCCGCTTCAGACAGGCTCCACACCCCCATAGAAAGCCTGTTTTATGGAATTTTTTGGTTCATGCGTAGCAATAGGCGTGCCAGTGGAATGTATAAAATATGGTTGTTTTTGTAACGCTTGTGGGAGCTTTGGTGGGCCGTGGAATGCCATACTGAAATTGGCAGGGGTCAATACAGATGGTTACTTCAAATGAAACTGACCACAAGATCGATTCACCTTAGTACTTCCTGCAATCTCCGTAGCCCCAAGTATATATATGTTACATTGCTTTGTTCTTCAATTGAAACTTTTCAGACGAGAAGTGTTTGAGAATGTTCTAAACATTACAACCATGGTCGTTTTAACTATTCAATGGAAATGGTCAACCGATCGATAATATTTTCATATGATATTCATATCTTACACACACAAAAATGTCGTATATACATAAACTACTTCTTACGTTATGGGAGTGTTAGAACTGATGTTTTCAGGAGTATCGTCGACTCGAATAAATACATGTAAATGAATATAATTTGCTCATATTGTTGTTGTTTCGTGGCACTTACCAGGATACGCGAGAAAGCAACGGGAGAATAGAAGCGATTCATTGCACGAGACATTCAAGATAAATGATGTTGAGATCCCTGCATTTTTCGAAGCATGCTCCAATTCCCAGAAGCAGCAGCAGAGAAAGAAGCATTACAGAGGAGTAAGACAAAGACCATGGGGTAAATGGGCAGCGGAGATTCGTGATCCAAAGAAAAGAGCTCGAATATGGCTCGGAACATTCCACACAGCTGAAGATGCAGCCAAGGCCTACGACGACGCTGCTTTAAAGTTCAGAGGATCAAGAGCCAAACTGAATTTTCCAGAAAGAGCGTTCCTCACCCACCATAATAATAACTATAATAGCAATGTCGGGCGAGACGTGATTGACAAAAATGTCAGCATTACTAGCTGTTGCGCCAATTTTGCCGCAATATCAGAAATAAAAGATTCCTCATCCACAACAACGCGCCGAACATCTGCACCTTTGCAGTGCCGTGTTGAAACTTCAAAGGGCACCGCTTTTTCTGACTTATCTCAACGCGGTTATTTCGTACCATTATGTTTTTCTCAATCCTCCAAGTTCGATAATCAAAGAATTGATGTCGACCAGTTGAATAATTTTTTACCTTATGACGCGACACAGCGCTATTCTGGATTTACAAGATCTCAGCAGCAGCAGCTCGCTGTATCCGTCACTCAAAGCCATTCAAGTTTAAGTCACGAGCCCATTTTGATTCCAACCAAGTACACAGATCACAGTTTATCAGTGTCCAACAGATATTTGCATCAGCCACAGCGGGAGATGCTTCTTGGGCAGCACTTACCTCTGTCAGTTGATAATATTGCACAACAAAACTTGCATGTTTTTCCTGGAAAGGGATACAGATCGAACATCTTGTAGCCATTTGCGCATGCTGGTTAACGCTCTCCCTTCCACATTGTTGGCTGTGCGAAGAAGCCGCACTTGTTAATTAATATTTAAAGAGAACGTTTAGAGACCAAACTGCCACAGCTAATGTCAAATTGTTTTTATTAATTTATCGTTAAACCAAAATGAAGTTCTTCATTCTTATGCGTCTATGGATCTTTCCAAGAGCGAATGATGGCTCTCTTTAGTTTAGTCTATTCCATGTTTAAAAAGAATATACATTTAACTCTAAATTGAAATAAAACTTCGAACATGAAGCATCAAATTAAACAAAGCATTGGCGTAAACCTTTTTAACTTATGAATGTTAGAGTTTCTTGATGAAACATGTGGAGACGGATCGAAAATATACAAATAGAGGATTCACGGTGATTGCTAAGTTGAAAAAGTAGTACTATTAAAAAGGCGTTCGGTGTCACTTGACCCAACTTAGAATTAACCAATGGAGGCTAGGCACCACTTTATCCAACTCAAAATAAAAATATAGTTTAGCTGTCACTTGACCTAATTGTCTTTAAAATTGTGTTAGAGGAATGGTGTTCGAAGATGTCATTAGAGGTCCACATATATGTACTAATGGTACCACTATACCATAATGAAAGCCATCAACCCATGGAATCACATTACCGGAGATGGATGTAGATGTGAAATGTGTAAACTTTTGAAGTAAATGAAGTAAAATCCTAATCTCACTTTACATTTAATTAATTCTTTTGTAAATTTGGAAATGCAAAGATAGGGATATTCGTCTTAATGATCCTTCTCTTGTACGTGAATACTTATAAAATAGAAAATTTACAACTTGTTTTTAATAATTTATATTGAAATTATCATCATGTCTGATATATTTTTCACCAAAATGTAATGAATTATCTACTAAAACTATGTTCATGTTCCTCAACCTCGATGAGAGACTTATGATTTACATATATTTTCTTCACAATTTTGAAATTGAATCTCAAAAGATGCCTAAGAAAATACAATTATTTGGGATAGTACCGTCCATCATTTTCGTCTTATGTATGTGGGTTTTGTCAAAATTAGATTTATATACCTAATTTCTATATATAGTTGTAAATAAGTCACTTAAGCATATCCTATTATATTGTAAAGTTAGTAATCCTTCATATGTGCATTAATTTCATTGATATTTTTTTTACAACTCGACTAAATAATCTTGCTTTTGATTTTATTCATATAGACTATGGATCATTTTTCTTTCGCAAAATAATGCAAGAATGTCCATATCAAATATAATATATAACCATCATTAATACACATATAAGATAATTGTAGATGGTTGGTATGTAGAACACATTCTAAGAAATAGTAATATAGATAATTGTACTAGGAGATAAGTATTGTTGTATTCTAGCTAGCCTTCTAATAAGATGTGTGAGACATCATGATTACTATTGTGTTTGGTTATCATCTTGACTATATGGTTGTATTGTGGACTTGATTAAGGATAAGACAATTATCTAGGATGGTTTCCTGGTTATAAATTGATTGTGATAACATTACTCTTGGATCTTATTTTGTTTATTCTATCTATGTGACTTGACACATAGACACTATTATGCATTATTACCGATAGATATTAATAGATGAAAAAATTTAACTCATTGTGATAAGGAAATCAAAGGATATACATTACTGTAACTGAACTGATTAACTTTTGATAGACATTCAGTATGGAAGATAATGATGTGTTGTTCAGCTTAGATATATATATATACTATATTTTGAATGTTCTTCGTATTGATTTTTATTAGGATGGTCAAAGTCATTTTGTGATTTCATTGATATTGAAGGATTGAAAAAATGGTGAACGAGTGAAAATATTTCTTAAATTAGATGATTTAGTTGGTTATGATCTTAATTACAAACTTCATGTATTAACGAAATCAAAATGTTGGAAATTGAGAGTAATTGTTGAATCACTTGGTCTTAGCAATAGTAGTTATGAAATTTGATGTTGAAATTGATATGTAGATATAAGCATTTTTTATTAGTTTGATATCACTAATATGGCCATGAGGCCAGAAAGGTATTGTGTGATTTTGCAGGTAATTATTTCACAACAATAAACTACGGGGGGTAGGAGACCAACAACGAAGGAATGTGGGGTATTGACAACTGGTCACCATGGCAACTTGTGTTTTGTTGTGTGTGTCTTGTTTGTTGTTAGGGGGTCCCCATGGGGGGGATTACCTCCAATTGTGACCAAGGGGTTTGTGTGTTATTTCTTCTATATTTCCTTTATTTAATTTTAGTATGTGATTTTATAGTGATGTATTTCCTTTTTATTAATTATTTAATTTGTGTCTAGATTAGTAAATTAATCATGTTACTAAACTAATTATGGATGGGACAAAAGAATTCATTTATTAGATTAGATGGCTCTTTGGTTTATGTGTTTTATGTTGAGTGTATATGATCTTGAGTGTGGTACACTCTACCTCTCCTTAGAAATTCGGATTTGGCCTTAAGGGCCAATTTTGGAGGCTTGTGGGACAAGTTAAACTTGTCCCACACCTCTTAAATTATTCTACCAACCCTACCTATGGGTTGGGGGTAAAAAATAGACCCCATTATGTGTTTTGTAAGCTAAAAGGTGAGATTTCATTTGCACTTTCTTTCTTGTGTCTTAAATTTTGTCCTTTGGGGTGTGGGTTGAAGTGGTGTGTGTAAAAGGGTTGTCATACCTCTCAACCACCCATTTATTATGCCTTGGGATTGAGGTTTGACTTGTGATGTGGAGTTGAGGATGAGTGATGTGGCATCCTACATGGAGCCACCTCACCCTCCTCTTCCCTTTTCCTTTATATGCATGTTTTATCGTTGTTTTAGGGGTTACTTACTCTTTTTCTTTTGGGGGGAATGCTTGAAATTTCAGAGAGCTTGCTTGAGAATGGTGTTTGATATTGGAATGGATGGTGCTTGGTTAGGCTTTTGGAAGGCTTGTAACTTGTTTGTGTTGATCCTC
The DNA here is from genome assembly GCA_019776745.2 of Taxus chinensis. Classification (NCBI taxonomy): domain Eukaryota; kingdom Viridiplantae; phylum Streptophyta; class Pinopsida; order Cupressales; family Taxaceae; genus Taxus; species Taxus chinensis. The sequence goes on along the minus strand of JAHRHJ020003464.1, from coordinate 78,853 downwards.
TTCATTTGGAACGTAGATCTTCACTCTTGTATTTATTTTTTTATTTTGTTGTACTCATATGTGTGAATGATGATTGTTGTATTGCTTATGATTTTGGGAAATAGATTTGATCCTTAGGTTGTGGGAGAAATGGAAATGGGGGTAAAACTTGAGGGAGGCATAAGAGAAATGTTATTGGGTATTTTTAGGAGGGATTTGGGTTGGGATGTCCACCTTGTTGATAAATATGAATTGTGTTTATCTTATTTTATTGAGGGAGGCATAAGAGTGAGGGAGGCATAAGAGTGGGTTGATTTCTTGAGGGAGGCATAAGAGTGGTGTATTTTTTGGAGGGAGGCATAAGAGTGTTGTGTGTATTGTGATGGAGTTTTTGGAGGCTCATAGGTGGACACCCAAGCCCTTGGGAGGCATAAGAAGAACCCCCATGTTCCTTTCTCCTCCATGGCTTTAGTATGAAGCCTTTGTGTTTTGATATTTTTGTGGTTTTTTGTAAAATTGGTATTGTGTTATTTCATTGATTTTTCTTGATTGAATGTGTTTGTGGAAGCCATTTTTGAGTTGTCCATGGTTGTCTAAATATCCCTCATTGCTTCCTTGTTGGGCTCGGGGGCCAATGAGGAAGAAGGCTTCTCTCCCTCATTGGATATTTTGGTTGGGTGGAGAGTGTTGCCTACTCCCCCATTTTGTTGTGTTCTTGGCTTGATGAAGATGGTGAGCTCAATGGAGAAAGTGCTCTTGTTGGAGAAAGACATGTAGAGTTGCATCTTGTGCTATTATGATCCTACTACTTGTAAATTGTATCAATAGTTTATTGAATGTAATCTCATTCATTCTTGGAAATGGTTTATTATGGCTTGCATTTTTTATCGAAATGGGAACCTTGTAACTATTTTGAAATGCAAATAAAGGTTCATTAAGTATGAATGTTATTTAAGTTGAATGAAAAGGGAGTGTTGATCTTTTGACATTATTGGTAATCCGGTTTGAATGAGATAAATTTCATTTGGGTATGCTTATTACTCTCTTATTCAAATGATGTATAAGAAGGAATAGATGGAATTGTTTTTATAATATAGTATCCTCCTTGTTGCAATAGGGTTTGAATTGAGTGAATGGATGAACCACAACTAATTATACCCTTAAAATAGTTATATAAATGAAAATGAAAGTGATAAATTGTTAAAATTAATAAATATATCAATTCATGCATTACTATAATTGCTTAGGTGTATGTAAAATAAATACTCTTACAATTTTACAATTGCAATAGTTATTTTGTTTCCCTCTATTTTCCTATCTCCAAGTTTCAATGGGAAACTGGGAAACATACATACAAATACATATATATACATATATATATTACATACATACATATAAATGTATACATATATATAATATATATATAATATTATAATATCATTGTATATTTAATAAAATATTTAGTTATTCTTAAAAATAAAAAATAAAAAAAAAAGCAATATAGGAAACATCATTAATAAATATTAATTCATTTTAATAATAAATATTAATATACTTATGAATATATATAGGTTATATTCATACATATATTAATGCCTTTAAGAATTTTATAATATTAAAATAAATTCTATCTCACGGCTTATTGGTGAAATAGTTAATAAAGGGAAAAAGTAGATTAATAGTAAAATCTAAAATAACAAAATACGGCCTTGATTGTAAATGAATAAAAAAATAACTAAAGGAAATAAATTTTATTGAAAAGGGAGACCATGTGGTTTTATTGTGCTTGGCCTGCGGCCACATTTGTTTTTGTTTTGTTATAAGGTTGGGGGGAAGGGCGTCCAAACCCCCAACCCATATTAAAATATGGGGTGGGGGTGGGGTCGGCCCCTCCTCCACCCCCAATAATTTTTGAACCCTCAATTAAACCACCCCCCACCCCACATTAAAAAAAATATGACCTACCAAAAAAAAAAACAAATAATGTTCATCTTTCAGTCGCTTTCTTTAATCTGTAACCTGTGCGATACCTTAGGCCGCGATTTTTTTATTTCGGTTGGTATTTTAATAATGGTAAATAATGTTTGTGTGTGTGTGTGTGTGTGTGTGTGTGTTGTGTGTATTTATTGCAAAATGTTATAAAAAAAAAAGAAAAAAACTATTGTTTCAGGCCAAATAAATTTCCTTTTTAGGAAAAAGAAATATATTAAATACATATATATAGGAATATACAAATAAAATATAATGCATATATTGTTAAAATAATGTATATGTGTGTGTGTTGTATGTGTGTGTGTGTGTAGTGTGTGTGTTGTATTCACAAATGGGTATAACATTCAAATGATTCATATACATTTTATATATTTGGGCCTACAAGTAAAATACCATTTAAATAAGCAAAATACAAAGGGTAAATAATACAACCACAAAGGGAAAAAGGGAACAGATCCATTTTTTAAGAAGCAAAAACTTTAAGGGAATGCTAAAACTAACTTCTTGTGAATCCTCTCTAATGGCCTCCATGGCTCATCTTCTTCTCCTCCTTCCTTAACCTACAAAATAAAACAAGAGAAATGAGAATATTAGGGTTAGAAAATGAATATATGAAATCCATAAGGATTTCTAGGGTTACTTTTGTGTAACCTAGATCTAAGGGTTGAGAAAGATTAGATCTAAGGGTGTAGGATGAACCCTACATCACTTAAGTGATGGGGTATTTAGGTGGGAATGAAATAAATAAAATATGGGTGTGTTTTAGTAAATGGGGCCTAAGGGGGTTTGGATTGAGTTGTATACCTTGAACTTATGGAAATAAATTTATAACAATGTGCATGTCTTTAACAATGCAAGAATTATTATCCTAGTATGAATTAATATAAAATTGTTTTGTGCCTTAAATAAAATTAATTTAAATGGGATTAATGGAGTTATGATTTGAAAAGATAATGAAGATTATTTAAATAAAATTTAGAACCTTGTTGGTGAAATAATTAAAAACGTAATATTAATTTTGAAAATTGAGGCAAATCTTAATTAATCAATAATTGTTTTTGATGCCTTGTAATTGTTTAAGACAATGGATATAATATACAATATGCATAAATTTCATTAAGGTTTGAAATATTCTATAGAAAAAGGTCGAAATCCTTTTTTGTATCCCTAATGGATCCTAAATTCTGCCACATTTGATTTGAGAGTGTTTAGGAGTGGATTATACCTAACCTTAAAGATTTACCTATTTTGGATGTGTGTGGTTTTTCCAATAAGGGACTTGTCGTGGATGGGAAAGTAGTTATGGTGTGTAAAATTATAGAGTATAAAAAACATCAAATACAAAACACATAAGAAGAATGTAAATAAAATTCTTATTTCCAACATCGTTGTGGGTAATGAGATGTAAAATTTTAGCTCATTTTTCTCTTTGACATTCAAATTACAAATTCCTTAGCTATATAGAGGTCTTAAAAACCAAAAATAAGCATGAAAAGTTCAAAATAAAATATGTAAAATAGAAATAAAGTTTTTATTTTCGAATGCTTTTCCTTAAATAAAGAATAAAGCTTGATTTTGGTCTAAAATTAAACTAAATAACATAAACTTGCAAAGAAAACACACTCCTCTATAGATGCATGAAACAAACTATCTTCAAATTTCATAATAATAAACTACGAGAGAAATTAGATATTTCTAACACACCCCTTAATGTCTTCGTGCAAACATTTATTATTCTAGAGCTGAGTATATATTTTTAGATCAAGCATATTCTTGATCCAAAAATCCCAAAAAAACTTCTCAAATACTCCAAAATTTAATTTTCCTAAACTCCTTTGTAAAGATATTAGCGAATTGATCTTAAGATCTTCAAAATTCTAGACATATATATTTATTTTTAACCAATTCTCTGATGTATCATACCTTGTGTCTGTATTCTTTATTCTCCTATGAAAAATATGATTTTTGGACAATGGTATTACTGAGCTATAAAAAAAAATCTTTGTATCTTCTTCTTGATTTTTTCTCAAATCTTTCAGTATTGTTCTTATCCAAACGATCTAAAATGTTTCTACCAATGGATGATACATACTATGCTCTATTGAAGAAAGTGTGACTATGGGATAATACTTTGATGCCCATGAAACTACTCCTATTCCAAAGGGAAAAATGTAATAAGATGTTCTTTTATTTTCATCAATACTACCGAAACTTTCATTGTATGCATAACCTATGAGATTGAACTCATCTGATGTTAAATTTAAGATTTCATGATTTTTTGTTCCACATACATACCTCATAATAATTTTTTCAGCTTGTGAATTTTAATCTTTAGGATATTCCATGAAACTTGAGATGAGGCTCACACCATACATAATATCATGACTTGTGGTAGTCAAACACATGAGACATCAAACTTTCCATTTCTCTTTCAAGGAACCAATGATTAGATCCAGTATTGATCTATTAGGTCCATGCACCTACCCTTAATCTACATCAACATTTTGAAATACTATTTTCCCACTGGTATCCACTTTCTCGTTTCCATTCAACATGGGATAGTTGACTTTTGCTGAAGAGCTTGACTCTTAGCAGTGCCTTGTAATTTTTTGAAATAAAATTTCCATGTTCTAGTTGCATTGATATGTCACTTATCATTATAAGTAGGTCATTAGAAATTACATGGATCAGTCTCACCTATTTTATCTCTCAGAAGTGCACCCTGATTGAGAGATATAGACAGGTGTCTCGTACACTTGCTTAAATCATCTCACTTCTGTAGATACAATAGATAATTGTACCTCAATGATGTGGGTATCTTCTATGTATGAGGTAGAATCACTACTAGGACCTACTAAGGACCATTCTGACTTCAAATGATGTATCCTAATATAATTGTGCCATGTTTTCGGGGCTTTCTTACGGGTTAAAAAAGTGGTTTTAACTAAAATTTAAAATGTTTCCTTCATACATTTCAAAATTATTAAGTGACTTCTAGATATGAGTACATGCACAATATACTAAGAAATAATTACAGGAGCATGAACCAATGTTGTTTTAGCTAAATCCCTAGGGATATATAGGCCACTTTTGTGTTGAGGTATTAATCACAACATCACAACAAATAACTTGTCACTTACTAGTGAATATGTAGAAAACATTCAAATTTGCAGCAAGGGAATGCTAATTAATTAAGGGAATTAACATTCACAAGATTTAATAAAATATACACACCACTACAAGCTTCTTGGAAAGGCAATAATTGGTTCTGCATTCAAGGAAAAAATTGGCATCGAAATTATACTTTGGTCATTCATTACATCCAAAACTACTCTCTTTTGCGTCTTTTCCAATACACACAATATATAGCAAAATTATTCACCCATGTCTCTTTATTTTCTATGGAGTTTATCTCATCAGGTACATGGATTGAGACTCTAAATTTATTAATTCTTATATTGTGAATAAATAGACAATGGTTAAAATAGACATGTTAGTTAACAATGCAAAACCTAATATATAGCCTTTTAATTCTATAAACATTACAAATCTAACGTCAAAGTATACTTGTTGACTCACTGTAATATGATACATCTGAAATAAATATGGGTAGAATTGATCTCCATTAGGTAGGATAATAGCTCTTCTTCTTGATATATAAGTCTTCTAATGTGCATACATACTTCTATCCTGTAGCTCTGATGTGACATCCCTTTTGTAATATTCATCCATCTGTAAGGAAATTTTTCTTTTCTTGCATGTTTTATCCTCTTGTGATGACATGCAAAATTCACTCTTGTACCTTATACTTCATGTTCTTTATATGTCATATCATCTTGAAGAATAGTTTCTTCTATACTCGTAGTTATATATATACATCCATCCCATGCCTCATTGTCAACAAACTGTACATATCTATTGATTATGAATTTTCTTGTTACTAGATTGAACAACTTGTATGGTTTCATATAATTCTATGAATATCCAATAAAAATAAACCTTTTTTGTTGGCTAAATTCTTCTTTAACTCACTAGGCACACGTGTATATACAACACAACCGAATATTCTAAAATAATGAACAATGTGATTTTTATGACTCAAATCCTTTCGAGGAACCATGTTTCTAATAATTTTCTTTGGACAATTATTTAAAATATAGAAAACAGTTGCTACTACTTGTTCCCAATTGTAGTTCCCCGTTCCCTTCGACACCTTTTGTTATTAACTTGTTACTATCGACTAAAATTATGGATATTGTTATATCTTTTTTGATTTAGCATGATACTAGATGTTAGAGATACTGGACTGTTGTTGATTCAATTCTTATATGATGCATGTGGACCATCAAAGACATTTTATATAGATGTTTGATATACTGTTGCCATGGTTACTTTATATATATATTATTCTGACTTGTGATATATTTCGTCACACTGCATAGGCCTTGATAATTGAAATAATGTAGTGATCTTTTTGACATTGAAATAGATAATTGTTAGAAATTAATGTTGTGATCATTTTGACATGGATGAAACATATTTTTGTATTTTTTTAGAATAGATAATATGTTATCTAGATATATTGTAAATGATATCGTATTTTCCTAGATGATATGTTGATTCATATATATATATGATTTTAGATTTATATTGTATATTTTGTTAACATATAGATGTTAGAGATGAATTTAGATGCATGATTGCAGATTTAAAATTTCATATTTTATTTTAGAGGCTGCGAAGAGGAGGTATTTTTTTGTTTTTTACAGGTATATATATATATATATATATATATATATATATATATATATATATATATATATATATATATATACAACAACATCGGGGGGATTAGAGACCAACCACATTGGAATTCTAGATGAATTAAACAAAGGTCACCATGGCAACATGTAAATGTGTGTGTGTTAGAATTATTTGGTTAGGGGAAAATTGTGACCAAAGGGGTTCATGTGTTGCCTTTTATTTTTAGTTTTCCTTTATTGATGTTAGTATGTGATTCTTTTAGTGATGTAATTTACTTTGTATTTAATTATTTGGATATTTGGTGTATGTTTTTCCCCTTTATTATTAATGGGTTGTAGGTGTCTTAATTAAAGTCTAAATTAATCTTGTCCTAAACTAATTAAGAGATGTGACCAAAGGAAAGTGTCATTTATTAGACTTTGATTTCTCTTGGATTTTGTGTTGTAAGTTGAATGCTTGGTGATCATGACTGTTGTACGCTCTACCCTTTCATGGAAATTCGAATTTGGCCTTAGAGGCCAATTTTGGAGGCTTGTGGGACATGTCAAACTTGTCCCACACCTCTTAAATTTCTATTCCAACCCTACCTATGGGTTGTGTGGAGTCAAAATTAGACCCCATTAGGTGTTTTGGGAAGATAAAAAGGTGAAATGTTTATTGCACTTTCTTTCAAGTAATTAATTTTGTCCTTAGGGGGTGTGGGCTTAGTTTGTGTGTAAATAACTTTTCATTTCTCTCACCCACCAATTTATGGTGCATTGGGGTTGAGGTTTGACGTTCTTAGGTGGAGTTTAGGATGAGTGATGTGGCATCCTACATGGAGCCACCTCATCCTCCAATCTCCCTTTTCTATTTATTGAAGTTCTTTTGCTTGTTTGGGGGTTACTTCATTATTTTGTGCTCTTGCATTTTTGGAGAGTTAGAGTATTTTTTGGTGTGCTTGTGGATTGTTAGAGATTGTGGATGCTTTCTTTGTTTTGAGGATCTTGGAAATTTACTCTTGGAACAAGCTCTACTATGGAAAGGTAGGAGTTTTACCTTTTCTTATGTTATGCTTTATTTTGTGTTTATGTGCTTGTGTTGAGTATTGTTTTCTTTGGAATGCTTTTTGGGTGTGGGTAGATTACCTAAGTTTGGAGTAGGAGGATACTATGGGTATATTTCATGTAGGGAGGCATAAGAGTTTACTTTCTTGTTTGGAGGGAGTTTGGGTTTGGTGCCCCACCTTAGATAAGGAATGCTTGCATTTCTTTCTTGTTCTTTTATGAGGGAGGCATAAGAGATTAAGGGAGGCATAAGAGTATGTGGGAGGTAATAGGGGTACTTGAGGGAGTCATAAGAGTATGTAGGGTATTTGAGATATGCATTGAGGCTTTAAGGTGGGAAACCATTCCCATTGGGAGGCATAAGTGGCCTCCCCATAGGTCTTGCTCTTTGGCTTTCATTTTAAGCCTTGTTTTGTTGTTGTTGTGTTGTTCTTCTTTCTTGTGTTGTAGTTGATTTGAATGTGGTTGAAATGGTTGTGAAATATTTGTTTTTGTTGTGGAAGCTTGTTGTTGCCATGTGTTGGAATCATCTCCCATTGTAATGTGGTTGGGGCTTGGGGGATAATGGAGATGATGGCTTCTCCTTTTCATTGGATATCTTGGTTGGGTGGAGAGTGTTGCCTCTCCCACCATTTTGTTGTGAATCAAACAAATCCTGGAGGAGCTATCTTGTTGGAGTTGTGAAGCTTGGAGTTTTTTTGGAAAATTCCTATTGTTATTCTTTGAGACCTTGTGAAACTTCCTTTATTATTTCCCACCTTGAGTGGAAAAAGTAATAATTTCATGGAGAAAATTTGCATTCCAACATTCGTATATTGTATAAGAGAAAGAATCAAAAAGATATCTTATGTAAAAGTTAGTTGGAAGTTGCATTAAAAAAAGAAATTGAAAGTTGTACATTCAAAATTGTTGAAGCTGTTTATTGTATAAGAGAAAGAAGGAAATAAATTTGTTATAGTTGTTTTGAATACATATATGATGTAGAGAAAATAAGAACGTGAGAACAAATTTGAAGTTTATTGTTATTTGGAAATGTTGATTTTGTAGTAAGAGAATAACAATGTAAAAGTAGATTTAAACCCCCTTTTTGCTCATGGAATTTGAAAGAAGACTAGTTGAACACAATGGAATGACTTTGTAAAGTAGATGTGCTTTTATTGGATTAGTCAATATTTTTAAAATGACTAGATTTAATTAAGCAATGAAAAAATAGAATTAAATCCCAAAATTGGAACTCTACATGAACAAAAATGAGCTCAGAATGCATTTTAGCACTTTTTAGTAACTTTTAGTTTTTGTGAAATCTCAGGTTTTAGGTTCTGTTTTTCAGAAATAGGACCACCGCCCTGTGCAGAGCGGCGGTCCCGTAACCACTGCTCAGGCTAAGGCGGCAGTCTCAAAACCACCGTTCAGTAGGGTGGCGGTCCTTGGTTTGTCACCCAAGTAGGGCGGCGGTCCCAGGATGGCAGCCTTCTCTAGGCGGCATTTCTATCACTTACGATAGAACTCCTCAGATCTGTACCTGTGCTAAAACTTTAATTGGGTTATACTAAATTTTAAGTTGTAAAAATTAATTAATAATCACTAGCAATAAGTAAACAATGAGTAATTCCTTGGATTTAGAGTAATAAAACATACAAATGGGGATTATTAAAATTATTCTTTTCCTTTATATTGCTGGGGGTAGGGATTTTCCCAAATAGAGAAAACCCAAATGCACATAGCTTGAAATAAAACTAGATTGGTAGGGAAAATCCCTCCCAATCCTTGAATGGAAGTAATAAAAAACAATAATAAAACTTTAATCTAAACTAATCTAAACTAGATCTCCTTGTAGAATCCTCCATAGTTTCTTCCTCTTTTGCTCCCATGGCTTCCTCCTCTTCAACCTGCAATTTGAGCAAAACAAATAGACCAAATGAGTAGAATAGAATGAAGGAAAGGATTTATTAAAAATTCATAAGGATTCCTAGGGATAGTTTGGAACCATATGATCTAGTGTCCAAGATTGTTTTGATCTAAGGGTGGAGGATTCACCCTCCTTTTGTTTGGTAGAAATATATCGTAAATGTTTAAATTAAATGCTTAAGGGTATGTGTAGATGGGTGAATGGGGCCATTTATTGCCTTAAAGTGATAAACCTTTCTTAGTTTTTAGCAAGCCTTAGGAATTAAATGGAAAGGACTCTAAGTAATAGGATACTAAATATAAATAAATTAACATAAGGGTAACCTTATTAGGAGTGGACATTAACTAAAAAGAAGATAACATTTAACTATGTAAATTAATCTCTGGCACTTTCTTAGTTGACTTTTAATTAATCGACCTTAGAGGTAAATCAATTTTAATATGTAAAATTTTAACTAGCCCTTGCCTATCAATCTTAAGTTGAGACTTGTGATTTAAGTTAATTTAATGAACCCTAAGGGTCAAACACCCTTGTAACTTTCTTATAACTTAACACAAAATAAATAAAATTAGTCATAATTTTCGGAATAATTGTTTGGTTGTTAACGTGTTTTTAGAGCGTCTTCTTTATCAGGTGTTACACTTTGTATTAGATTCGTGGTTTTAAATCTTGGACTCATGGGTACACCTAGAAAACATAAGACATATGAACATATTAATCTAGTGCAAAATTAGGTTTTTTTTAATCTAGAAAACCAGAGTGTCTGATAATTGTATAGTTCAGAAAATATAGAAAACTGAAAATAAGACCTAGAACAATAAATTAACTCTCGCCTTAATCTATGTGCAGGAGGAATGAATAAAACGAGGGGTATTTTCACATAGACCTAGATATACCACCTCCAGAGTACGTTGTAGCGACTATTCTACCTCATATTCCACAGACACTTGAGGATGTCAATGCTTCTATACATGCGGAGGGTCTTTCGGAGGAAAAATTTCTAAACATGACATGCAGCCATCAGTGGAGGCCTATACATCCCCTCGACACATCGAGGAGTATAGGGTAGAGAACTTCTACATAGAGTTAGCTAGGGCAGAGTCACCACAGAGAGGGCATGGAGACAGGATTTCAGGGCATAGGGATAGATCTCGAAGCTCTAGACAGAGGAGGAACATGCAGAGAGACCTAGGGTTCATTAAACATCAGCTGTAAACCACATCCGAGAGATCCTAAAGCTGTGACCATATCATTATTCTAGTGATAAAGGAGGTTTTTAGGTAGAGGCCTTGTTGGTGAGCTTCAGCGGATGCTTCAAGCGTTGCCCTTGTACCAGCAACACAAAAGCTCATTTTACGATCCCTCTTCTGAGGAATGGAGTAAGAGTCTTGTGGAGGAATGAGGAGTAGAAGCTCTATGTTGACTCAGAGAAAGTTACCTAGGAGATTTTTTAGGAGTGTTTCAGGAGCACGTATTTTCCCAAAAGGTTTATTTAGTAGTTGATAGACAAGTTTCACTACCTCCATCAAGCATCGATGACTATAGCCGAGTATGAGAGTCAAATTTTGGATCTACCCCAGTATGTTGACTATATGCAGGATGAGTAGGTATGGATTCACAGGTTCATCCAGGGTGAGAATTTGGATTTGGGTGGCACGATGCGCATTCACTACCGATAGACATTAGCAGAGGCCATGAAGAAGGCTTATATTACAGAGGAGACATGGGAGAGGACACAATAGGATAGAGATAGAGTTTGGAGTAGCATCCAGTAGATTCAGGATGATAGATCGAGGGGGTTAGTTCCTCCTCCACATGGTGGATAGAGTTAAGGAAAAGCTTCATTTAGGCCACCACAATATCCTCCTCATTAGTAGCAGCAATCGACCCACCCACCTTACAAACTTCCTTAGAGATTTGATCCATAGAGAGGGGTGGAGTATGGTTCCTCCTCCTAGAGATCCCATCAGGACATAGGGTGTACAGAGAGCTCAGTCAACAGGAGCTTGTTAGTAGAGACCTCAACAGTCCATAGCTGGAACATCAGGATCTACAACTTAGACCTCTAAAGCACTGGTTGGAGTTGCATCTCACTGGAGAGGACCAACCAGTTGTTATGGTTATGGTGTTGCTAGACATCATTGGAGAGAGTGCCCATAGAACCCTAGCAATAACGGTAAGCTACAGATCTCAGAGCCTACTATTGGAGATATGGAATGGATCCATCATATCTACGTAGTGATCGAGAACTACTAGGCTGAGCATCAGGGTACCATGATAGAGATGAAAGTTAGTATTGGTGGTGTTTTCACTTCTATATTATTTCATACTAGTTCTTCTGATTCTTTTATTGCACTATCCTTAGTAGAGTGTTTCAAGATGGGGGCAGTTAAGCAAGTTCATAGTTGGTGTTGGTATCCAAATTGATTCTCCCTTAGAAACTGAGCAACATCACAAATTCAACAGGAAACTAAGAGATAGACATATCATATTGTGATTCATTTTGTAGCCAGGGAGGGGATTTGTCTAACTCTTTGTCACTCGGGCATCAGAGAAATGGATAACACCTCCATCAAGGATTTGATCTATCCTCACTAATTTAGGTCGTTCCTTTTGACCAGGGTGAGAGGACCCGTTTTGTAAGCTTTTTCAATGAAGGAGGATTAAGATATCCTTCTTTACACAAATTTAAAAGGGGGCCCTGAGAAAATATGATCAATCCACCACAATTTAACTCTCACGAGTTAGCACTTCTTAAGAATAGTGATATTTCCTAAACAGGGTTAAAGGTTACTAGAGACATTATGAGGTCCTTATTTCTTCTACATATTTTGGCAGTAGAATTTATTCACTTCTGAACATATAGGGCAAACAGGGGTAGTTTAGGTAGGATTCATTTTTTTGAATAAATTTTGGTGGGAGATTAAGTAGGATAAATTTGATTATGCTAGATCTTTGAGAAACTTCACAAAAATTGGAAAACTAAATGACATGAAGCTTCAGAATAGCTAAAATATTCCTTCAACCAAAAGGTGTGCATCAATGGAGGACTAGATTTACAAAGTTTCACACAATCTCTAATAATTTAACACAAAGGCTCAAGATAAAGACTCAATTAAGCATCAAAGACCCCTGGTTCTTCAAGCCTAAGATATACTCAAAGGATTATAGACAATCTTTATCAACAAATGAAAGTAAAATGATTTGAAATTATTTATCTCATTGCAGGATGAAGGCTCTTCTTGAAACAAAATTTAAAATGCCACTAAACTAGCATAGGGATGAGATCCTATGTGATTCGGAGGGACTTTAACACAAGATTTCAATAGGAATAAGAAAAAATACTTTGCGGACATTCTGTAATAAAGCAGACACAAACTGGTCCAAGATTGACATAGATTAATTTGAAATTGATTAGATTTATTAGTAGGGGAAAGTTTCTTTGAATAGTCTCAAAGCTTGTCAACCGTACACTCACAACCAACTTGATGTGATTTAATTCTAAAACACTCGAGATTAACAGGTTTCTTGGATTGGTCTCTTAGGAAGATGGGCTCTCTCTAATTTTTTCTTAAAAATTCAACCGCCGACCATATTGCATGACTAAAGCATGCATTTTATAACACTCATTTACATCCAAGATTTTCCCCCAAGAAAAGAATATTCGAGGGACCTTTTTTTGTTACATATCTGATCATGATTTTCACAAAAAATGATGTTTACCAGGGTTGTAACAAAAAGTTTCCAGTTGTTTAAAAAGGTGAATTATTGAAACTATTTGTAAATATTTTCATCATTTTTTTAACTAGGGAGCCTAGTCATATCCTCTGGCAACTCATTTTTCACCCTTTGCACCTACAACATTCATCATTTCATCCTTCTTCCCACTCTTTCCTCTGCAACATTACTCTGTATCTAGCTTCTCTAGTAATTCACATTTTTGCAAGTTCCTGAGAAATTCCAATTTCAAAATATAAACCTCTACAAACCTTGGACTTAAAAATGAAGCTCTAAATCTATTCAATTACACTTTGCAAAAAAAAATACAAGGAATTTCAACAAAAAATAATGAAAAAATAATGTGTATTCACATCTCCAGGAGTTTCAGAGTAAAATGGTGGAAAAACAGATACAATGCACATCAATTTTTGATTCTACCCTTTCTCAACTTTAGATTAGATTCATCCACATGGAAAAATATGATTCAAAGTAGGCTTGGAGTTGCCTTTTGCATTTTTTTTGACTTTTGGAGAAAATGGGCAGTTTTCACATTTTTTCCCTGTCCCTCTGCCTTTGAAAATCAGGCTTGACACATGGCTTAATTTGGGCCTTTGATGGAGAGTAAAAAAAGGAGGCAGCGGAAACCACCATGTGTCTCTTTGGCGCAACTACAAAGGTGAAGTAAAGAGGCAAGTTTCCAAACAAGCGCAAGCCTCTTCCACGTGTGTGGGGGCTCGATAAAAATTCCTTTTGGAATTTGAAAAGTCTCGGTATGAAAGGAGCTAGCAGAAGGCTCCGCGTGTCTTCTTCGTGCACCTTTGGTATGGTGCCCAAAAGTGGAGACCCCAAACAAGTACAAGTTCACCATGTGTTTCATTCTGTTAGAGTTATTGAAAAATTTTAAGGACCAACGAAAGATGCCATATTTCTAGGGTCCGAGATAGTTTTTCCTTGGCCTTTTAAAAGTCCAATCAAGGGTAGAGTGAGTGGAAGCCTCCAAGTGTCCCTTCGGCAGTTCTTCAAAAGTAAGTTTCAGGAGTTAGTCCTCAAACAAGCGTAGGCCCTCCACATGTACCAAGCCTTAGAAAGTTTCTTTAAAATTTTAAGTATAGAAAGGAGTTGGTGGAAGCATCCATGTATCTTTTTGGCACAACTTTGATATGGGTGCCCAAAAGTAGAGACCCTAAATAAGTGCGGGCTCACCCCGTGTCTCTCTGGCACACAATTCGTAAAGTAGGACCTAGAGGTAGATCCTCAAATGAGTGTCAGAACTCCACGTGTCCATGTTCTGACAAAGATTCACTAGTTGCATGAAAAAATGTCTAAGTCTGGGCAAGGAAGCGTAAACCTCCATGTATCTACCTAGCACAACTCCAAAGGTCAAACAAAGAGGTGACTTTTCAGATGAGCACAAGCCCTCCACATGGAAAATACTTGAGTTGAATTAGGCCTTAGATTTTCAAGGTGCCCCACTGAGCCGCATCCAATCAGAAAGGGCCATTTTTTGATAGATGCTGAGAAAACTATTGACGGGGAAAACACACCCCGTCAAACCGTAAAATTCAGGGAAATCACCATTTGCACCCAGAATTGAATTTTTATTTAAGGAAATTTTTTTTGGAAATGATACAAGTCTGAAATGTGATCCACAACCATGGAGTAGGATCTTTCAATAGCACAAACATGAAGAAAACTTTTCAATCATCCGCTCGGGGAAACAAAAAATTTGACATAGCCCGCAGATTGAAGAATTTTTAGAGCAAACAGGGTGAGATCAAATTGAGCACCAACATCGGCTCCAAATCGGGGATGAGAACTCCCAACAAGTGCAAAAAGAACAAATAGTACCAAGTTCCAAAAATAAAGCATTGGGAAATGGAGTCACGAGCCACCCTTCTTGGAAAAAACTGAGAAACCAACAAAAACGACCACCAAGGACCAGAACCAACCAAAATAGAGAAACAAGAAAGCAAAAAGAAACCAAAAGACTATACACTGTACAATGATATGCACCTTGATTCAGATAAAAAAATCAAGGAAACTTTTCAAGTGCTTGTCATTCTAGATATGACCATGCTAAGTAGTTATGATATGTCTTTAATAACTAGTCATATGATTGTTTCTCTTTTCCATAAAAGTTGCTATCTGACCAAATTTTTCATGCTTATCCTTTGTGCCTATGTCAAGCTTTCCAACATATCTCAAGGCTACATTAGAGACATAAAATCCCCAGGAAAATCAACCCGCTCAGGATATCTGCATTGATCAATTTCATAATCCTTGAAAACAACATAGCTCACAAAGTTATCAGTATCAATGTCTACATACAATACTTCATAAGAGACATTTTTGGGTTCCTCAATGAGATATAACATTTTATTTTACCCAGGTAACTTCACAAGGCTTCCCTCGATTGGTATAGTGGCATAAGACATGTCCATTTGCATACTTTCACCCCACACTAGCAACCCATTTTCTTGATAACAACATTATCCATTTGGTAAGGCAATCCAAAATGACAACATCTAGCTTTAATTTCTTGCCTGGGTGGCCTGCAAGTTACACTACCAAACCCTTGAAACATCCAACAATTTACACCTCTCTAGAATCCATGGAAGTGCACTTCCCATAATTTGTTGTTACTTTGAGATCCAAATCATTCATGACCTCAAGAGCCATAACAGTGCATGATTCTCCAAATTCAAACATATAGTTATGTAACAACTTATCCTTAATAATCATAGTAGAGAAAAATGGATCCACCTTCAGTAGAGAATCAACCAAGGATGTTCCCAAATATACTTCAGGTGGCTTACCCAGTTCTTCTAGTGCTTGGGGTTTTTACAACTCTACAATGGTAAGAGGTTTCTCTACATTGTTTACATTTTTACCCTAGGTGACATTTTCTTCCTTAAGCCCCAAATACTCAAACTCACTCTTCTTATGCTGAGGGATTCTAAGCAATTCAAAAATATGAACAATAATCTTTATTTGACATAATATTGGGCTATGTCACAGGGAACATATTCGGGTAAGGCAGTATTGGGAGGAAGGTTTACAAGTTTGTTTGATGGCATGGGATTTTTTTTATTGCCTAAGCATGGGAAGGAACACAAGTTTTATTTGGGGTGAAAAATCCTTTGCCATATGCATCTTTATTATGGGCTTCTTTAGGGATAATTTTTTAGAACTAGAATTTTTGGTTTGGCATAAGGTCCTACCCCTTAGAGAAATTTGCTCCTGGTGTTATAGTGTTTTTTCATGGCTAAGTACAACATTCATTAAGAATTGTCTATCCTCCTTAGAAGGGATTCCTCCATCATAATTTTTAATCATTAATACCCTTAAGTATTCAAAATCATTACTAGGAAATTCAAAAGCTTGTACCATATCTATTTAAAAGGTATGAGAGGAAGGGGTGATACCCAGTGGATGCAATCCTAGAAATCTGCAATAGTTCTAGCACTAATTAATTCAGTCGAAGTGTCTCTTTTTTGTGAGCTTGTAGAGTACCCCACTATACACACATAATCATCTTCCTCAAATTATTTGTCTTCATCACATAGGGCATATGGAAAGAAAACTCTGCCACACCACTCAATTTCATTGGCTTCTTCCACAACAGTAACTCTGGTAGTCAAAGGATCAGGCACAATTCTATTCTGACGGGCTTGGGGCAGTCTATTTCTTGATCCCATGATTATTTTTCCTCTTTCATCAGATCTTTGATCACCCCTAGGATGATTTGCAAATCTATCTTGGCATTATGCTTTATGATGACCTTAAAAACCTTCTCTAATCCCCTTCTCTACTCTGGCCATTTTATACGATATTTCCTTAAAATCTCTAGCCAAAGTTTTTACAATCTCCTCTAGATCCATAGACTTACTTGACTGAGGCTTGTCTGGATTGATTAGCTTGATACCTTCCATCTTATAAGGCTTGCCAACTTCTTTGATATTATTTTCAATCTGAAAATCCATGGTGAAGGCCTGTCTCAATGTTGTTGGGTTCTTGTCTCTTAAATAATAGGCATCATTCTAATAAAAAACATTAGAGTATTTTACTAAACAAGAAACATCACTTGGCCTCAGGATCATAGGTAGCCTATTCAGAGTCTTATTGAACCTTGTATTGAAGTCATGAATAGACTCATTAGGTTTCGTTTTTATATTTTAAAATTATGATAAAATAAACCTAGGGTCTGTTTTATCTCCATGCTGCAATCTAAAAGTATTCTTCTTTTTTGTCCATGAATCAATGGATTTTTCTGACAAAGACTTGTACCAGTCCCGTGCATCCTCCTCTAGAGTATGATTTTTTTTTTTGTACAAATCCCCAAATTCAATCTCAAAGTATTCCATCATATTGACAAAAAGATTTAAGTGTTCATCCCCAGTAATGGCATTATTTCCTTGAAATTTAGGCAGTCTATTTATAACATCTCGGGGCACAACATTTGGATATCCAAGCATACCTCTAAAATATATATAGACCAAAAGTGTTCACAACAAATGGAGGTATGGGTGGTGGTTAGGCCATATTGTTTCGGGGAGGTGATCTTATAGGAGAAACAAAATTATGAGGAGTAAAGGGTCTATGGGAAATAGGAATGCAATTCTAAGAATGGATACTCTCTAAAAACTTTGTTTCTTAGAAGATCCTATTAGCTTTGGAAAACATAGGGATAGAATGAGACACAAAATTCTCAAATATAAATGAAGGACCCTCTCAAGTTGGAGAATTCAGATCTACAAAAATACTACCTATTTTTAAAGCACTTGAGGAAGTATGCCAATCTTCAATGATAGGTTTGATCAATTTCCTCAATTGATAAATCTTTTCTTGATTCCTGATCTCAAATAACTTTCTAGATTCTTCTTCCTTAAGAATTTATCTTTCCCAATTATTGAAACAACCTTCTAGTAGGGTCTCTAATGAAGATATATCTTATTCCTTCTGGCTTTGTAGAGATTAGTAATAAATTTCAATCGACAGATGTTAAGACACTAGCATTTATTAAAGATTAATTCAACATGGAGTCACCACTAGGTATTTTCACCTTAGTTGTGCAAATGCATTAAAATCATTTGTCAAATGTCTATCAACACTAAATTCATGCAAAGCTTCACAAATCAGACCTTTCTTTACCCATATTTAACATTGATGATGTAAAATTAGTGCAAAAACCAATAAAAACTTGAAATATTACATGCAGAATTTGTAACTTTGCTTTATTCTTACAAATTTGGACATAGGATAACGTTTCAACAAAGTATTTGCACTTTAAAAAATTTTAAGAAGCATTTACCAAGGTCTATATGCATTTCCAATGGTGTTCAAACTTTGCACACACCTTCATGTCCCCACCAGCGGTACCATTCTGGTGTTGTTGCCGCACAAATAAGTACCAAGTTCAAATAATCCTCGGCAATGCTAATAAGTCGCCAGCAACGGTGTCATTCTGGTATTGGTATCCAAATTGATTCTCCATTAGAATTTGAGTAGCATCATATATTCAACAGGAAACTTAGAGAGAAACAAATCATATTGTGAGTAATTTTGTAGCCGAGGAGGGGATTCATCTAACTCTTTATCACTCAAGCATTAGAGAAATATATAGCACCTTCATTAAGGATTTGATCTATCCTCACTACTTTAGGTCATGCCTTTCGACCAGGGTGATAAGACCCATTTTGTAACCTCTTTTGGTGAAGTAGAATGAAGATATCCTTATTTCCACAAATTTGAAAGGGGACCCTGAGAAAATATGATCAATGCACCAAAAATTAGCTCTCACGAGTTGTTACTTCTAATGAATGGTAATATTTCCTAAACAAGGATAAAGGTTACTAGAGACATTACGGGGTATTGATTGTTTCTACATATTTTGGTAGTAGAATTTATTAAATTGTGGACATATAGGGTAAACAGGGGTAGTTCAGGTAGGATTGATTGTTTTGAATAATTTTTTGTGGGAGATTAAGCAGGATAAAATTGATTATGCCATATCGTTGAGAACCTTCACAAAAATTGGAAAAATAAATGACATAAAGCTTTAGAATACCTAAAATATTCCTTCAACCAAAAGGTGTGTATAAATGGAGGCCCAGATTTACACGGTTTCACACAATCTCCAAGAATTTAACATGAAGGCTTAAGATAAAGACTCAATTAAACATCGAAGATTCCTAGTTCCTCATGCCTAAGATACACTGAAAGGATTACATACACTCTTTATCAACAAATGACACTAAAATGAATTGAAATTATTTATCTCATTGCAGGATGAAGGTTCTTCTTGAAATTAAATTACAAATACCACTAATTTGTCACAGGGACAAGATCTTGTGTGATTCGGAGGGACTTTCAGACAAGATTGCAATGGGAATAAGAAAAACTACTAGTAGACATTCTGAAATAAAGCAGATACAAATTGGTCCAAGATTGACAAAAATTAATTTGAAATTAATTAGACTCAAAAGCAGGGGAAAGTTTCTTTGAATAGTCTCAGAGCTTTTCAATGGCTGTACACTCGCAACCAACTTGATGTGATTCAAATTTGAAACATAGAAGATTAACAGGTTTCTCATATTGGTCTCTCAAGAGATAAAATATGCTATCAATCTATATTGTCTCTTGAGAGACAATAATTATAGACAATACTAGAGACACCTGCTTGTGATGACAATAATAGCATGTATGATATAACAACTTTTTTATTGTCTCTAGCTTTCCCCCAAAGACAATAATAGTCAAGGGACCTTTGTCTCTATTACATGTCTCATCATGCCCCTCCCCCCCCTTGATAGTAGTACCAGGTATTGCAACAAATGATAGTCTGCCAACTGTTAAAAAGGTGAATTACACTTGACAAGATATTTGTAAATATTTCCATGGATTGACTATTAACTAGGGAACCTAGTCATACTTCCCCGAGTAGACCAAACTGCAATTTACCCAATGCGCCTATTATTTTATTCTAATCAATTAATATTATTTAAAAATTCAACTCTTTCTAAATGCAACTGATGTACTCTATATCTACCATATTTAGTCCCACTCAACATCTTGTCAACGGGAGTGACTAGCGGCATGAAATTCGATATTAAAAAATATTTAGCCTCTTTAAACCTTCGACTCTAATTCGATTGTCAGAGCTCCATGTAAGATCCATTTACAATTGCACTTTGTAGACAAAAACGACAAGGAAATTTCATCAACACAAATGATGAAACACAATGATAGAAAGGGTAGTTGCATAAATATCATCAGTTATACTCTAAGAATGGTTTTACTAAAGACTCCAACGCACATCAACCTATTTGAATACTGATCCTATGTCTAATATTGTTAGATTAGAATACTTTTTCCATATGGAAATTCAACCGATTCACATGAAGGATTAATGTCTACAAATTTGCATTATATCTTGCGAGATTTTGGACAAAATGCGCAATGTTAAGGCAAACACTTTTTCCCTGTCCAACTCTAGAACTGTTGATGGTTTGAGCATGGATGCTATCATTACTCTTATTATTTGGGCTCATTTTATGGAGAGTATAAATTCATGACTTTTCTCAAACCTTCCTACATGGTTGAGCATTTTTCTTGGGATAACTACAAAGGTCACACCAAAGAGGTACTATGTTGTGTGAAACAAAAGAGGGCCATGTGGATGGGGCTCAGAAGAAAGATTTACTTGTTTGGCCTTCAAAAAGTGTTAGTACAAAAGGATTCAGTGGAAGCTCTCACATTTATGTCTTCATTGTACACCTTGAGGAATTGTGCTTACATAGGAAAATTGACCCCAACATGCACGGGGCTCTGTTTACCACGTGTAAGGCTATTGACCTTGAGTTCGACAGTCCAATATCATGTACACCATTATTTTTCCTTACGAAGGGAAGGAACCATGTGAAAAGGGTCCGAGACTCAGTTATTCCTTCGCCGTTGAAAATTCCATGATGACAAGTATCAGAGTGAACATTGAAGCCTAAAATTGTCCCTTTGATTTGCTTCTTCAATATAGGAATTGAAATTGTATGTAGCTAGGTCATTGCAATAGGTGGAGGCCCTCAAATTGTCACATGACTTAGAAAGTTTCTGTAGACTAACATTTTCTACCTATAGAGAGGAGCTAACATGGATGTTTTAACATATTATTTTGTCATACGAGAACACAATGAGGCTCTAGGAATCATCTTCAACCACACACATGAGATTCACTGAACCTGGTGCAGAAAGAAGCATAACCACGTAGTCAAAGCATTGGCACCACTGCTAAGGTAAGTGATATATTTTTGGTGAGAGGGTCAAATGAGAATGTGTTTCCCTCCACATGTATATGGTCTGACATGAAGCCTCACACTAGTGGTACGACAACATGTACAATGTCGGTGGATTCAAATGGAATCGAAACATGCAAAGCCAAGGGTCTGCAGTTAGCCCAATTCGAAACCGCTAATAACTCAAGATCCCTCCGCCACATCTCCATATGAGCACAAGCCCATAAACACATAATTGTCAAGAGAATGACATTAAATCAGGCTAAACATAGTAAATAAGAGAACCCCTCCTAGCTGCATCTATTCAGACATATGTAAACGTTAACAATTAAATGCTGAGATGAAAATTTGTTAAGGAAATACCACATTTAGTTTCATTTAATTGTAAGTGTAGGGCAATTATCATTTAATGGAAATAATTGAATTTTTGAAAAACACTAAAGATGAAGACACAAACACATCGAAATCAACAAAAGGCCCATATATGTGAATAATAACCATTCAGAAGGATCTCTTCACCAAACCAATAATAAATGAAGTCAACTCTTCAATCATAATGCTCGGAGGACAATACAAATGGCCTTATTGTTAACATTGCTTACATCATTGAAGAATTGTCTTAGTCATTTAGTAAAAAATTAAATATACATTTATTTTTATAGGCACCTAACCATATGCATAGTTATAACAATTGAAAATATCCAGTATCTGAAAAAAAAAAGTATCCATAGAATCAATAAACAAGGATTGTGTCACTGCAACTAAGACCCTTCATTACTAAAATCAGATATTAAAATCCTTCATGTTTAGATTCGTAATGGATCCTAACAATAGGCATGTATTGGTTGTCCCTTTTCACACCAAGCTAGAGAGATTTTTTACTCATAGTACTGGTTACTTCTATAGATGATCTAGGAGTCCTATCATTGATTAGTATGTTTTAATAGGCCCATTTCTATGTTGAACACATATCTGGGGGGGGGGGGCGGGGGGGGGAGCGACAAGGTGGTCAGGATGTATGGAAATGCTAAAAAACAAAAAAAAATGAAATATTAAAAATAAATGTCAAGTGGACTTTTCATTGAGGAGCACCACAAAGTCTTGACATATGTTGACCATGTGTAGCACGTGCCTATGCTTAGAATAGAAATATATTGTATCCTTGTCAGGTCCTAGATTGGACCGCTTTGTAGGTATAAGATCAAGACCATGTGATGGTGGATCCCATCTGAGATAGTATAGCTTCACTATTATGGGCTCTAAATGGTAAAGATATTGACAAGGTTCGGGTCCACGTTGGTGTTCAAAGATATAAGGGGACTGTAGCTATGTGGGAGGATGCTACATAGTTATGAGTTCATTCTTCTACACATTGTCTCTAGTGTAATTCTAGGAGGAAGGTTCGGTACATCTAAACCCTCACACTTTTTGTAGTGCCCACTTCCCTTTCGACACTCATTTTTGTTATTGTTGTTGTTACAAGACTGATTACTTCACTTATGGACATTATTATAGACTTCTTGTATTTAGCATGCTAGTAGATATCATAGATACATTGGACTAGTTATTGATTTTGATTCTTTATATGATGCAAATGGTTTACTAGTGGACATTTGATGATTGATATTTGATATATTTTGGACAGGGTTTTATATATATATATATATTTCTGACATGTGATATCCTTTGCCATCATTTTGAGTAGAACTTGATAATTGGACTAATGTGATGATCATTTTGACATAAATGAAATATGGAATAGAAATTAAGTGTTATACAAGTGTTAGATGATATCGTACTTATCATAGATGAGGATTTATGCATTTATAGATCACTGTCGTTTATTTTAGATTTCCTATTGTATAATTGGCATGATGTTTTGATATGTAGCCAACAGGCCGAAGGAGGTATTCTCTGTTCTGCAGGTATACTAGGTATTCACAACAACATTGGGGAGTGGAGACCAACGACCATCGGGATTTGAGAGGAATCTAGCTAAGGTCACCATGGCAACAAGTAATTGTGTGTGTTGTTAGAATTATCTGGTAAAGGTGAAAAGTTGTGACCTAGGATCATGTGTTGTTTTGTTTCAATTTAGTCTCCCTTTTATTAATGTTAGTATGTGTTTGCTCTTAGTAAGTGAAATTTTACTTATGTTGTTAATTCATTTTCGATTTTGATTGGATGTTTTTTCGCCTTTTATCTTAGCCATGGGTTGTAAGTGGGTTAATTAAAGTTAGTGTGAAATCTTGTCCTAAACTAATTAAAAGATGTGACCTAAGAGAAATTCATTTATTAGGATTTAGATCTCTGATTGGATTTTGTGTTGTGAGTTGATGTGCTGTATGAGATCTTGAATGTAGCACACTCTACCCCTTCATGGGAAACTCGAATTTTGCCTTGGAGGCCAAATTTCAAAGCTGTGTGGGACAAGTCAAACTTGTCCCCACACCTCTTAAAACCCCATGCCAACCCTACCTATGGGTTTTGGAAGGCCACAATTTAGGGTCTTTATAGGTGTTTTGGGGGGATGAAAGGGTAAAAATATTAATTGCACTTTATTTCAAATAATTAATTTTTTCCTTTGGAGGAAGTAGGCTTAGTTGGAGTTGTGTAAGGTGCTTGTCTTTTCTTTCAACCACTTATTAATGGTGCTTTGGGATTTGATGTTTTACTTCAAATGATGTGGAGTGGAGGGAAAAGTGAGGTGGCATCCTACTTGGAGCCACATCATCCCTCCTCTCTACCCTTTATCTATTTATTGTGATCCTCTTTGTTTGTTTTGGGGGTTACTTCATTATTTTGTGCTCTTGCATTTTGGAAAAGAGTTAGAAGGAGTTTTTTTTTGGAGAGTTGATACTTGTGGAATTTTGTAGAGGCTTGTGGATGCTTGCTTGGTCTTGAGGAGCTTGGAGAATTTCATACTTGGAACAAGCTCTACTATGGAAAGGTAGGAGCTTTACCTCTTGCTTATGTTTTCCTTTATTTGTTATATTGTGTGAGTAACATGTGTTTGTTGAATTTTTGGAAATACTTGTTGGGTGCTGGGTAGATTGCCTAAGTCTAGTGTAGGAGGATACTATGGGGGGAATTCATCTAGGGAGACATAAGAGTTATTTATTTTTTTGGAGAGAGTTTTGGTTGGGTGCCCCACCTTGAACAAGGAATGCTTGCATTTCTTACTTTTTCTTTTATGAGGGAGCCATAAGAGTTGAGGGAGGCATAAGAGTGAATACGGATAAGGGGTACTTGGGAGGCATAAGACTTTGTAGGGGTATTGTGTAGGCATTGGATGCTTTTAAAGTGGGCACCCATTCCCATTGGGAGGCATAAGTGGCTTCTCCATAGGTTCTTGCTCCTTTGGCTTGCATACTTGAAGCCTTGTATAATTTGTTGTTTTGTTGTTCTTTTTGTGTCTTGTAGCTGAGTTGGTTGTATTTTTGGAATGTGTTGTGAAATGCTTGGTTTTGTGTTGTGGAAGCTTGTTTTTTGCCATGTGTTGGAATCCACCTGTTGCACTGTACAATGTGATTGGGGCTCGGGGGCCAATGAGGAGGATGGCTTTTCCTCCTTAATTGGATATTTTTTTTGGGTAGAGAGTGTTGCCTCTCCCCCAATTTTGTTGTGGATCAAACAAATATTATGAAGGAGCTATCTTGTTGGTGATGTGAAGCTTGTATCTTTTGTTGCAGACCTTAAGAACCATTCCTTCTTGTGAGAAACATCAATTACTGTATTTTCCACTATAGAGTGGATGAAATATGTAATTATTGTGTTTTCTCTTTAAAGGAAATCTTGTATTATTTCCCGACCTTGTAAGTTGAAATTTTATTTGAAGAAAGCTAATTGAGAGAAGTTTTAAAAATTCCAATATCTCTTTAAAATTGTATTATCTATAGAAATGAATCAAAATGGAAATAATGCTGTAAAGAACTTAGCTTGTAAGTTGTATTGTGAGAAAAGAAAGTTACTTTCATTTTCAAAGTTGTAAGGTGGTTATACTCAATGAGAAAGAAGAAATTTTGACTTCATTGGTAGAAATTGTATACATTATAAAGTAAGAAAGAAGAAATATAAAAGTTGTTATAGATGTTTTGAACATGTATGCATAGTAAACTTGAATGTATAATAAAGTTATAGTAGTTATTTTGGATATATGAGTTGTAGTGAAGATAAGAAACATGAGATACAAATTTGAAGTATTTGAGATAGGGAATTGTTACATTTTCAATTAAGAAAATAACAATGTAGAAGTAGATATAAATCCTTTTATTTTACTCTTGGAATTTGAAAGAAAATTAGTTGAACACAATGGAAATGATCTTGTAAAGTAGTTGTGTTTTTATTGGAATTAGATAATGCTTTAAAAATGAGTAGTTTTAACTAAGGAAATGATCAAATAGAATGAAATCTCAAAACTGGAGACCTTAGGTGTATAAAATTAAGTCTCAGAATGTATTTTAGTCACCTTTTAGCAACTTTTAGTTTTTTGGGAAATATCTTGGAATTTTTGCTTTTGTTTATAAGAAACAAGACCGCCGCCATGTGCTGAGTGGTGGTCTTATAACTGCCGCTTAGGCTAAGGCGGTGGTCTCAGAAACTTTCGCCTCCGTAAGGCAGGTAGTTCATGATTTGTTCATCCTAGGTAGGGTGGGTGGTCCCAGGACCACTGACTATGCTCTGGGTGGTAGTTCTTTCACTTACGACATAAACTTTTCGGATCCGCACCTATGCAAAACTTTTTAACTGGTATATACTAATTTTTTAAATTATAAGTTTAACTAGAAGAATTTACCAGCAATCATATAATTCTCAAATCCTGTGTTGTATTAAGAAATTAAACCTACAAATTGCTAGATTAAAAAAATTTCTTCTCATTTTATATTTGATGGGGGTAGGGTTTTCCCCAAATAGAGAACCCCAAATTCACATAGCTGTTGAAACAAACCCAGACTTGGTAAAAGAAAAACTCTCCCAATCCTTGAATGAAAGAAATTACAATGATAATACAAACTACAAACTAAAATAATCTAAGCTTGATCTCCTTTTAGAATCCTTCATGGTTCTTCCTCCTCTTGCTCCCATGGCTTCCTCCTTTCGAACTTGTAATGTTTTAACAAAACAAATAGACCAAATGAGGAGAATAAAACAAATGAAAGGTCTTTAATAAGAATGCTATAAGGATTTTAGGGTTTGTTTTGCAACCCTAGGATCTAGAGGCCAAGATTGTTTTAATCTAATGGTGTGAGGATTAACCCTACTTTTGTTTGGTAAAAATGTATTTTAAATGTTTAAATTAAATCTTTAAGGGTATGTGTAGATGGGTGAATGGGACCATTTATTTTCCTTGGGGGTGTAAAGTCCTTATCTAGTTCCTTAGTATGTTTTAGGAATTTAATAAAAGGGGACTTTAAACTATTAGGGTAATGGAAACTAAATTATTTAAACATGAATTTAACCATATTAGAGTTGAGCATAAACTAAAAAGAAGAAAACATTTAACTAAGTAAATTAAGCTATGTTTCCTTGTGAATATTTGATTTATGGACCTTAGAGGACAAATTTGAGATTATGTAAACTTTTAACTAGACCTGGCCTATAAATCTTAAGTTGATCCTTGTGATGTAAGTTAATTTATTGAACCCTAAGGGTCAAACACCCTTGTAACTTTATTATAACGTAAAGAAAAAAATTAGTCGCAATTTTTGGGTTGAGTGTTAGGTTGAAGCGTGTTCCTTAGACGTCATTTTTGTGGGCGTTACACAAATACCCATTTGTTAGATGTTTTCCTTCACCATAATTATTTCCATTTCAATTTTTGTTCTATTATAACTTTGCCACAAAATTCTAATGTGGTTTATACCATATAGTAAATTGCTTATGCATACCATGATGTTTTCAAAATTTTTGAAATGCATTAGAAATATACGCACCTCTTTTTTCTCTCCTTAGAACTTTGATGTAGTATACACTTTGAATCTCTGCTAGAACCTTAAACTATGAAATATATCTAACGCACCATATTTTAGTCTCAATAAATAAACCCATGTCTTCCTAGTATAGTCAGTCTATGAATTTCAGAAAATATGAACAATCTCCTATCAAAGGTGTTTCAATTTAGCCACAAAGTTTCGAATGAATAATTTCAATTTTTTTCTATTATCTTAGTGATTTTCCAACTAGAATGGTCTCTCTCTATTGATTCCATAAAATACACCCTACAAACACACTCTCTAGTTTCTAAATTAATGGAAAACCTCTTACCAATTTTTTCTTATCTAAAAAATTAAAACCTCCAAAATTTAAATGTGCAAACCTAAGATTCCATAGCCATGATTCATCTTGCATAACTATTTGGAAAGATGATTCAATTATTTATCTCTGGACATGGCTCTAGATTTGGCTTAGAATGAAACTATGGCTTCGAAATTGGCTATGGAGTGATCTTTCTTAGCTTCAGACTAAAATAGTTTTTCTTCGTATTTGTAATATTCTAGCTCTGGATTGAAATCTACTAGCTTTGGACTAAATTTTCTTAGCTCCAGATTGAATCAAATTTACCTATAAAGGAATCTCCAAAATGCTAAAAAGCTTGATTTGATTTAATACACGGTTTCAATTTCAGGGAAATCATTCTATTTCTTTGCATTTACACTTTAGCAATAATTTGAGTACTTGGACCATTATTCATGATCACACATTCATCATCTTCAATGTAAATGTTTTATCCTTTATGAACTAATTAATGCATGTTCATAAGAATATTTTTCAAACCTACAACATATAAAATATCATGCATAGTATTTTTCTCCCCCTTTTTAGTTATAATGTTGATTGTTCCCTGTCCCATTACAACTTTACTATATTATTATTTCCAAGAGTAACATCATTTTTTACTGCCACATCTAAAATGGAAACTACCAAGTTACCTGACATTTGGTTGATGCATAAAGAACCTTCAAATACCAATTATCATGTGAACTCTCTTGTGAAAGTATACATTGAATAGGTAATATAGAAGGTATTGTAGTCACAAAATTACACACTTACTACCGTAATTATACAACTAACTATTTTGTTTTATATATGGATCTTGGGTAAGAAAAATTTTCACTAATGAACCATCCCCTAGATTTTTGTCAGTTCAATTAGTCATCATCATTGTTTGTATCGCACAACCATCACTTACGTAGTTTTGGTTATCTACCAGGGAGTCTTAGTTGTCTTTATTCACTCAGTTGTCGTCTCTAGTCTCTTATGAGGGTGCCTAGGAAGGAATTAGGGCACCCTAAGTGCCATGGCCCTCATTTTTAGGCTTCATGGTTTTGGTGTAATACCCAAAATTTAGACTTCCAAACCCACACATAAGTCTAGTAATTTATTAGGGAGAAACTATGGTAATTGTTTTTTGTTTAAAAAGGGTTGCAACAAGATGACCAACAACTAGGTTTAAACATTTCTTGATTAATAAGGTTCACCTATTTGTAAGTTTGTCATACCTAAATTAACAATTAGTTATTATTACTTCATTCCAATCATTTTGGGTTTAAATCCTCTTCAAGGGTTTCCATTAATTCACCTTATTTAAAATGTCATCTGGGTCAATATTTCCTAGGTTAATTTAATTCTTACTTCCCATAACAACTTAACAAGAATGCCCCTCATGAAGTCATCTCACTATACAATTTAAATTTTAATAAATAACCCTTGTAATTCATTAACCAAGTTACCTTTTTCATAATTATTAAATTTAATGAACGCTCACAAATTCCAAAGTCATTTATTGACTTAAATTCTAAAGCTAAAGCCTAAACTTACCCTAACCATTAAGTGGCCCCAATCAACCAATTTACCCATACCATTTTAATTCATTCCATTCCCACAAAATATCCATCACTTAAAGTTGTAAGGTGTATTCTCATCCATTAGATTAAGTCATTTTGGGCCCTTGGATTAAAAATTCCCTAAATCTGTAAGGCTTATTTCATATTCCCTTTTTGACCTGGTTTTATCTCATTTTTGTTTTGTAGGTTGAAGGGAGAGTGTAGTGCCCAATTCCCTTCAACACTCATTATATTTTTTTCTTGATTACTGTTGGTTATATACATGGATATTATTGTATCATTTTGGCTTAGCATGCTGATTAGACTATAGAGATACTTTGATTATTGATGGTTTTTGATTCATAGTATGATTTGTGTGGATTTATTAGAGAGACATTTTATATTGATGATGATTTGTTGTTGACATATATTTTTGACATTCGACAGTTTCATCATATTGAGTAGGATTTAACAGTGAACTTATCTTGTGATCTTATTGGTATTAATGAAATATAGAATTGAGATGTTGTTGAATTTTAAAATAGTAATGTTATTTTCCTAGATGATGATTTAATTTATGTATGGATGATTGTTGACTTATATTCATATATTTTATCTTGGATTTTTTGATGTGGCCATGAGGCCGAAGGAAGTATTGTGTGTTTTACAAGGTGGTTATATCAGAACAATCAAAGGGGGATTGGAGATGAACCACAATAGAATATTAGGTGGATACGAAAATGGTCATGATGGACACTAGTTTTATGTTGTGTGTGTTTTATTTATTTTTAAGGGAACCCCATGGGGGGATGAATTCCAATTGTGACGAAGGGGATTGTGTTTTTTTATTTTCTTTTCCTTTATTTAATTTTAGAGTATGTGATTTCATGGTGATGGAATTCCTTTTTATCCTTAATTAATTTATATGTCTAAATTAGTAAATTAATCATGTTACTAAACTAATTATGGATGAGACAAAAATAATTCATTTATTAGAAGTCCTTTATTACATTAGATGGTTCTTAGTTTAGTGTATGTGATCTTGGAAATTCGGATTTGGCTTTAAAGGCCTATTTTAGAGACTTTTAAGATAAGCTAAGCTTGTTCCTCACCTCTTAATTTCTTATACCAAGCCTACATATGGTTTGGGGGGTCAAAAATAGACCCCATTATGTGTTTCAGAAGGTAAAAGGTGAGTTTTATTTGCACTTTCTTACATCTTTTTAATTTTAGTCCTTAAAGGGTGTGGGTTTGAGTGGTGTATGTAAGAGGTTTGTCATACCTCTCAACCACCCATTTATTATGACTTGGGGTATGGGTTTGACTTAGGTGATGTGGGGTGGAGAAGAAATAATGTGGCATCCTACATGGATCCACATCATCTGCCTCTTCCTCTTTTCTGTTTATTGAAAATTTTGGCAAGTATTTGGGGTTACTTTCTTGGATTTCGATCTTGGATTTTGGGGAATGCTTTCGTGTTAGAGTTGAAGGGAGCTTGGAGTTGCTTGAGTTTGAAATATTTTTGGGACTTTCTTGAAAGTTGGATGTTTACCATGGAATGTTAAGCTCTTGCACTCTTGTTTTCTTCTTATTTTCTTGTATGATATGTGTTTTCTGGATGTGTGTTCTTGTTTGAAGTGTTAGGTAGTAAATGGCTTTAGGTTATGTTGAGATAGTGAAATGGGGATGAAATATGTTGGGAGGCATAAGAGCTTCCGTTTATGTTTAGGAGGGACTGGGTTTTGGATGCCCCACCTTGTTCTATTTTGTTATTTCATGCATTGTGGGAGCCATAAGAGAGAGGGAGGCATAAGAGTGAGAGAGGCATACGAGACATTTTTTTTTGTTGTAGGGAGGCATACTATATTTTGGGTTTGATTGTGTTTTGGAGGATTTTAGAGGTGGGAATCCAAACACTTGGGAGGCACAAGGGTATCCCCATATTCCTATATCTACCTGGCTTATTTTAGAGCCATTATTTTGGGAAGTTATTGTGGTTAAAAATGAGTGTTTCTGTGTGGTTATCTTTCTTGTGTGCAGTTTCTTTAAAGTAAGTGTGGAATCATTGTATAGTTACTATGTGTTTGATCCATCTCTTATTGCCTTGTGGTTGGGGCTCGAGTTCTAATGAGAAGAATTGCTTCTTATTCTCATTGGAGTTTTGGCTGGGTGGAGAATGTTGCCTCTCCCCCATTTTTGCTTATTGTGATCAAGTGAAGAAGGATGGAGCCATGTTGTAGATTTCATAATTGGAGCACTTGTAGAAGAATAAATATCCCTCTATTGTAGTTACCTTCTTGTAAAATTATCGCTTCAAGTAGAAGAGTATTCTTTTACTTTTGAAAGAAAATTTGTATTTATTATTGGTTGTTAAGGTTGTAATGTATGCGGGAATGAAAGGAATTTTTAGTGAAACAAGTTTGATAAAATGAAAATGAAGTTGAAAGAGAAATAAATTTTAGTGAGTTAATATTTTTTATAATGGAATTTAGATTGAAAGGAAAACTACTTATTCCTCATTTTAGTTGGTTTGTTGTCTCCAATGGGTGTATATTTCTTATTGAAAAATTAGTAGTTCTTATTTTAAAACTATGAGAAATATTGTTATAATTGCTTGTGAGAATGGTTGCAATTTTTAGTTTTTTTCTTAAAAGGAAATAGTTACGTCCATTGTATTAGATGAAATGTATAGGGTAGTGAAGTAAATTACATTTTTTCATTCTTTTTATTGATTGAAGGAAGCCCAAAATTCATATGATTTTATGGGAAAGTTTTTTATTTTTTTTCTTTGATTGGTTGCTTTTTCAACAAATTCATTATATTTCCATTTTAATCTGTTGGAGTAAAGAAACTATTTGTTTACAAATTAGACTATAGCTCCATTGGAGTACGTAAATTTATTATCAAGTGATTATAAATTTACCTTAAAACCTACTGAGATTAATGTAACATCGAGTGAAATTTGGGCTTCATTTATGATCTCTTATAAAAAATATATACTTATTAAATTTTAAAGGAAAAATTTTAGTGCAAGAGTAAATGGCTAATAGTATCAACAATAAAATTATTTCTCCTTATTAAAATAGTATTAATATTTTAAATAATGTTAATACTAGCATACTATTAATATTAAAATATTATTAATATTAAAATATATTAATATTCATATATCAATAATTATTAAAATATTATTAGAACAAATTATTATTAATAATATTATAGTGTTAAGAAAAAATTTAAATAAAAAAATATATCAAAAGGGCCATGGGTTATATGTAGGACCAGACTGTGTAAAGTTGTGTTAAAAGGGGGAAAGGTCACCAACCTCACACCCTACCCCATAGTGTATGGGATGAGGGGTGGGGTCGGACACCCTCCCACCCTATTTAAATAAAATAAAACCAAACCCAAATACTTGGGCCGTAAAACATTTTCAAACCCCCCATAGTTAAATTAATCTTTGCGCAATTTCTTTCTTTGCTGACTGTGTAAAACACAAACCCACGGTCGATATATATATATATATATATATATATATATATATATATATATATATATATATATATATATATATATACATATAGATATAAGAATAATAACTCCTATATTTTTATTATTATTTTGAGTTTTTAGTTAAATAAAATATTAATGAGATATATATTTATATATATGTACACAAAGGTACATACATACATACATACATACATACATATACATACATATACATATATATATATATATTCTTCTACCAAATGAAATACATATACCAAATTTACATACAAACCCACATACCCATTTGGGAAAATATAAAAATAATGAGGTAAATAAAATATACAAATACATTGCAACCCTAGAGGAGGGTGAAAAAAAAACAAAAAAATAAAAGAAAGGATGTGCATCCTTCTTGAGCTTGAGATGTCCTCTCACGACTTCCTCATCATCCTACACCAATATGCAAAACAAAAGAAAGAAATAATAAGTCAAATAAAAGAGAAAGATTCCTTTCATAAGTAGACTTAGGGTTAGTTGAATCCCTAGATCTTGTGGCTCCAAATGAATCCATCCAATGGATGATATTTATCCCTAAAAAAAGTAGGTGGGGAATGGGTGAGAGAAAATTCAATTTTCAAATTTAATATGCATGGGTTGACTTTTTAGGGGGCCACTTTATTTGTGTAAGGGGTCAGATTATTGTTCTAATTCTTGTGCTAAATTAAGGACCTTGTTATTTATTTATTTAAAACCTTGTCACCTTGTGGGATTAATATAACTTTAGTATTAAATTAAATAGACCCCTTTACCCTTGGGATTAACTTGTGCAAGTTTGAGTATAGTGGAATTTAAATGTTTATCAAAATAATATTTAGGGGGAACCTAATCCATGCCTTAGACTAACTAAGTTTATTAAACGTTAATGAGAGAGTTTTATTATTTTATTATAACGGGGATTAAAAAGGAAATGTTAATTATTAATTCAAATTAACTTAGAAAAAAGAATGTGACAATTGTAATTTTGAAACCTTTTTGTGAGCACGCATTTCAAAAAAATATACCATAATTTTTCTAGCTTGCCCTAGGTTGTTCTTGGGTTTCGTGCAAGTAATTTTATCGGGCATTACAAAGAGCCATGAAGCTTAAGGAAGTTATGGAGGATTATGGGTTTGGATTTTGGGGTTGATACATAATATTTTATGTATATTATGCTTGTATATATATATATATATATATATTTCTCTTCAACATATTACATACCCTACTTAGGGTTTGAATGGATTTTTTTTTTGGTTCATTTTATACCATTTAAATGGTTACAGGGTTTTCATTTCCTCCATTTTAGTTTGGTTCAAAATGATATATCAACAAGGATGTAGGGGTTGAATATAAATATACAAATTTATATAGTAATTTTATATAAATATAAATAATTATAACCGTGTATCTATATTTTACTGTATTTTAAACAATAAATCAATTCATTTTTATAATTCAATATAACGTAAAGTAGTTATGAAATTTCTATCCACTCATATATGTGAGATGGTTAAAACTATAGCCTTTTATTCAACTCAATGCACATAAAGAGGAAATACTTCTTGAATTTAAGACACTAAATATAAAATTTTCTTCTTCTAACTTTGTATGAAATTTGACTTTACAATGAAACTTAAATAGTTCCTTTTTAACATTCTAGTTTGGACAAAATAAAAGGAATGATATAGTTAAATAAAATCATTTCTCTATTTTTCTTTTCCAAAAAACTTGTATTCAAGCTCTAAAAGGGAATCCAACCATTTACTAAATATAATTTCTTTTCATTTCACAATGAAAATGAAATTCATTTCCAAAGAAAACAATTACAACTTCAACACATATTTTTCTTTACAACAACCATTTTACAAAAAGTAGGCACAAGTAGACTTTGATACATTTTAGATTTGAAGGAAATAGATAACCAACAATTCTAACTTTCAAGAGTCTTCTTGAATCACTTCCAACATATAACTTGATGATAAAATGTACAAGAATCTCTATTAAAATGCAAGAGTAAATAAGCCTTCCACTTAAGTGGAAACAACATGGCCAAATTACAAAGTAGGACTACTTAATAGGCTTAAATATAAATTTCTTCATATGAATTCCATCCTCAAACTTAATTGATTTATCTTTGCACAATAAGAAGGAAAGGGGAGTAGGTAATTCTCTCCACCCTACCTATAATATAATGAGAAGGAGAAGCCATCCTTTGCATTGGCACCTAAGCCACAAAAATGAAGAAATAAGAGGTATCAAGCAACAAAGGAAACTTTTACATGGCTTCACCAACAATCATTTACAAAAACTTTCAACACAATAAGAAAAATACAAAAAAACAACACACATAAAATTTTCCCAAGCACAAAGGCTCAATATCCAAGCCAATACATAGAAGAAACATAGGGAATAAATTATGTGTCATAATGGGATAATTTCCCAACTTAACATCCTCCAAACCTTCACTCACACAACCACAACCAAAATATTATCCCTCCCTCAATTTCTCTTATGTCTCCCAAAAAAATTTATCCCTCCCTCAATAAACATATCAAGATAAATAAGAAATATTTCTTATTATCACAAGGTGGGACACCAAACCTAAAATCCCTCCAAATGCATAACATAAAATCTTATCCCTACCTCAATTCATCCCCATTTTTTTTCTCCTACACAACCTTAAGGCCATTCTATCCCATAAACAAAAACATACAATATTAATTCATTTTTCAACCATTTGCCAAAAAATAGAAAATAAAACTACAAGGGTGAGGTTCCTACCTTGTCATTGTAAGAGTATCTAATCAACAAGCGCAAGCTCCAAGATTTTCCATGTCCAACTCAAGCACAATAAAACTCTTAAGCTTCCAACCAGAACTCCAAAAGTAAGCTCCTCGAAAATTCAACAGTGAAAATAAAAAATATAACTCCAAAAGAAAAGAGAGGAGACAGTGGTGATGTGGCTCCATGTAGGATGCCACATCACTTCTCCACTCCACATTACATGGTAAAACATCAATCTGAAATATCATAAATTGGTGGGTGAGAATGTGATAAGTTCTCCTTCCACTTATAAACAATTAACCATACTCCAAAGGACAAAATTAAAAGCACATGTAAGAAGGTGTAATAATTTCACCTTTTTACCTTCCAAATCACATAATGATGCCTAATTTAGAATCCTTACCCCAAAGGTATAGTTTGTAGGTGAATTTAATAGGAGTGGGACAAGCTTAACTTGTCCCACAAGACTCCAAGAATGGCCCATAAGAAAAAATTTGAGTTTTACACGTAAGGTTGAGTACACAACACCAAAACCAATTAAATCCTTTTCAAATTGATATCAAAATCAAGGATAACCTACCAAAATTTAATGCCCCTTAGTCACATCTCAATTTTCTTTAATTAATATGATGAATCAACTTAAATAAGAGCAAACTATCTAACAATAATAAGGTAAAACACATTACAATAATAAATCACATACTCACAAAATATTAAAAATGAAAAGGGAAAAAAATTTATTTACCTATGGTAAAATTTTAGGCCTCCCCCCAAATTTTGAACTCCTAAGAAACTATCAACAACATAAAAACATACAAAAACAAAAGTTTCCAAGGTGACTAGTTTTCAATACCCAAAATTATTTCATTTTTGGTCTCCTATCCCATTAGTTTGTTGTGTAATAATTTCCTACAAAAATCAAAACAATACCTCTTCGGCCCTGTGGCTATATCAATGACATAAAAAAATAAAAAAATCATATGTAGATCAATTCACATCATCAATTAACACAGCTAAATCATCACTAAAATCAAGTAATCTAACCAATTTTTTACAATTTCAAGATATTTCATTTCTTTCATTTCTTTGACAACAATGAGATGACAAGACAAGATAGATCATCATCAATACTAATATCTCTATCCATGCATATAATTCATGCTATGATTCATGACATATATGTAATCAAAATAACTATAATTTCTATCAAAATACTAATCAAATATACTAATGTCTATTTATCAAAGTCTATTGATCAAATGTGATAACAAAGTACACAAATCTAATCCAAAGTAAACAAAATCATAGTAAGATCAATGTCAAAGAGGATTGGGAAAAACATCCCCCCTCCCCTTAGACTCGAATTCCTCCCCGAAGTTACTAGAAAAGGTGTAGGAACTGTGCTCTTGAAGGCATGAATTTCTCCCAAGTAGTTGTTATCTCATCATATGGATCCCTCTGGACATGCACCTAATCAATATCACAACCTCAAATGCCCAAGGTTCTGTAGTTTAAAATTTTCATGTTCTCTACCATCACCTGCACCTATAATGCGGTCTAATCCAATATATGAGAAGGATCTAGAATGTATTTCCTAAGAATAGAAACATGAAACACATCATGGACGTGAGACAAGCTGGGTGGTAAGGCTAAATGGTAGGCTAATGGACCGATCTGCTACATGATCTCAAAGGGCCCCATAAATTTAAGAGCTAGCTTAGAGTATTTTCCATAATAGATAGGGCTCTTATGAGGCCTGACATGAAGAAACACCTTTGTGCCCATCTCAAAACTGCGGTCAACTCTCCTCTAATATGCATACTTCTTCTTCCTATCCTATGCCTCCTACAATCTTTGTATAATCAAGAAAACCTATTTATCCACATCCTATATTAAAGTTGGCCCAAGGAAAATTTATCCTCTAACCTATCTCAACTTAGCGGTGTCATGCACTCCTAGCCATACAAATCCTTAAATGGTGTAATACCAATAGAACTCTGAAAGTTGTTTTTATATGAAAACTCAACCAAGTACAAGTAATCCTCCAATATTGATTGATGATCTATGAATTACATCTAAAGCATGACCTCTAAAATATTATTCACCCAATCATTTTGTCCATCTTAATCACGGTGATAGGATGTACTGAAGTTGACATTCATTCCGACAGCATGCTACATTGTAGTCCAAAAATGAGAGGTGTACAAATGATCGTGGTCACAAATAATCTTCTGTGAAATCCTATGCGGTTTAATAATATCATCCAAGTAAATTCATGCCACTACACTAGCTTTATAAGTTATATTCACCAGAGAAAAATGAGCCACTTTTGTACAATTTATCAACCGTGACCATAATGGTGTCGTGGTGATATCTCGACATCGGTAGACCTACTATAAAATCAATGGAAATAGTGTCTCATTCCCACTCTTAAATGACATGAGGATATATTAGGCTAACTAGATACAGATGCCTAACCTTCAACTTTTGACACTCAAAACAATGAGACATAAATCAAACTATATCTCTCTAAAGAGATCTCTAATGATACAACTATCTGAATATTGTGTGTATCTTCTTCACCATTGGATGAGCTAAATATGTTGCATAATGTTCCTCTAAAAGGATGTCCTGTCGCAATCCTCTATCTCTGGGTATGTGAATCTGAACCCTGTGTTGAATAAGTCACACTAACTTTAATGTAAATACATCAAACATCCCCTCAAGGGGTCTCTGAGACTTGATCTCTTCTCTAACTAAAAGATAGAAGCCATTCGAAGCTACTGTAACATCTTGGTCCTCAATTCTATACCAACTACTATCATCATAACCAGATGCCTCCAATGACTCAAGGCATCCACAACCACATTCTCCCTCCCATTCAAATGATCTCCCTCCATATCATATTCACAAATACACTCCATCCAATGTCATTGACGGGTGTTGAGATTGGGCTATGTGAAGAGATGTCGAAGGCTCAAGTTACATGTCTTGAGAATGAACCTCATGTCTAAAATGAAATGCTTCCATCAAACAAAGGTATGAAAAACTCTCCAAGATAAAGGTCATGAGTCATATAATTAAGCTCACAATCCTTGAGTTTGCGAGACTCAAAAGCTACTACATAACCATCTTGCATTAATACACCTCTTATCCCTGCCAATAAAGCATCTATGCATACATGAAGAAATACCTTTGTGGATTTGGCACTGCTAAAATAGGGCATTTGTCATAAATCACTCCTTCAAATTCCTTAAGGCCTTCTCACATTTTTTTGACCAAATAAAATTCTTCCCTTTCAGTTGAAGGGAGGTAATGAGATGCAAAAATATGAGAGAAATTCTAAAAAAACCTCCTTTATTAACCTATCAATACCATGAAGTAGTGCACCTCGATCACATTGGTTGGAACAAGATAATACATGATACCTCTAATCTTGGAAGGATCAATAAAAATATCTTCCCCATAAATAATGCGACCTAAATAATGAACCTTTGTGTGGAAAAATGCACACTTCTCCAAGTTTCGGTATAGTTTCTTCTCTCAAAGACACTGTAGAACCTGTCGAAGGTGTCCCCGTGCTCCTTATGCATTTATGAGTATATAAAATGTCATCTTAGGAATATGAGCATAAAAGAGTCTAGAAATTTCATGAACACCCCATTCATCAAACTCGTAAAGATTATAGGGGCATTCGTCAGACCAAATGCCACAATTGTGAACTTGTAATGACCATATCAAGTGCGAAATATTGTCTTGTGGATATCCACCTCTGCAATCCACAGCTTTATGATAATCCTGGCTTAAGTTCTATCTTGGAAAACATTTTTTCCCCTTTGATTGATCAAAAAAATCATCGATGTGTGGAATGGGGTAACCAATCTTGATCGTTACTTTTTTTAGATGTCATTAGTCAACACACAAACGTAAAGATCTATCCTTCTTCTTCACAAAAACCATTGGTGCACCCCAAGGAGATACATAAGGATGGATTAGGTCTTTCTTAAGAAGGACCTCTAACTTTAAATTGAGCTCACATAGCTTAAGGGTTGTCATACTATATGGTGCACATGCGATAGGCTCTGCTTTAGGAAACAAATCAATATGAATTCTATCCCACGTGGGGGACGTAAAATAGGTAACTTACCTAGAAAATCATCTTTAAAATCCATCAAAAAATGATGATAAACAAGGTTGTAGGTCCACATGGTCTCATCCTCTTAGCTAGTTTTTGTCACTAAATGTGATAGATATATAACTAACATCCATGTACACACACTGCTTTAGTTACATAGCTAAAATAGTGTGAAAAGAGATGGGTCTCATAACTCCAACTATCACTGACTCAACCCCCAAATTAAGTCATACACAAGATATGTTACCTTGCTGTAATAATAGACTCTATCTCTGTGTGCAAATAACCTATCCATCAAATGAAGATAACTCCATATGAACCCAAGGGAAGGATATGAAGATCCAAGGATCATGGTGAAGGGTCCTAAGTCAACTACACACTCCTTAACTAATGAGTCTAAAAAGATCTTGGCTCTAGGTAGCCATCTCAACATCCCAAGTAAGGCCATTCCTAACTAACCAAACTGCATCCTTTACTAATGATGCATGTCATAAATGAATTAGAAGAGAAAGAATCAAACAATATAGAGGTATGCACCACCAATGTTACAATAGTCTCTATCACTGTACCCTAACACTGCCTATAGAGTTCTCGACCGCTGAGATAAATCCAATGTTAATGTTTTATCACCAACCATAGGCTCTGAAATAGGTCCCTTACCAATTAATAGGGTTATGTACACACTCTCTCAATGATGTCCATGTAACCACATCCAGTAATAGGATTACTTGGTGTCTCTCCTACAAACGTAACTCCCCCTGAGATACTCTTATCTATGACTTGTAGATCCTGATGATCCTAAGAGACTTATCTAATCTGATTTGGTTCTTGTGGACCTGACATGCACATTTGCTGACTGAGCTCTAGGTGTCCTGCTAATCCTGAAATGGGTCCTTCTAGTTGAAGAGGCCCCATACTTTCCTCACTTATCTATCCTAGATCTATTTTGGAGGTCTAAATGGGTGGGATTCTATTCTTCTACATGTCTACTAATGATTCTTGAAATTTAGATTCAAATTTGAATTCAAACTCCCCACGAGGAGGAGGAGCTATGCCACCTCACCTATTATCCTTAGATCTTCTGAATATGGATCCTCACTCTATCTCTAGAAACCTTGTGTCTTTTGTTGTTTTCCTCTCGTAATGTAGGCCTTTTCTCAATGACCTCATACTAATCTCTTGCAGACAATGAATACACACTGCCCCTCCCAAATCCATTGTTCAGGACCCTGATGAACCTGTGAATCCAAACCTGCTCATCCTACATGTAGTTGACATACTGAATCAAGTCCAGAAATTGACCAACTCTCACATATTCTTAGCCATTAAACTCATAGACTGCTTGTCATGGATATGTCTACTCTTGAAACAATCATGAGGAAATCCCATGTAACTGTCTCTGAATCCAAATGGAAGTTATGCACCTCAGTCCAACCAAATAGTCCGTTTCTTAGAATAGATGGAAACATGAGCCTTTGTGTTGCTGGTAAATAGACATAGCTTGACCAGCATCCATGAACCCTCTTTTAATACATCTATGTCACCTATAATTACTACCTCAAGTGCATTCTACTTGCTGAGGAGGAACTTCAAAAATATTTTCTTAGAGTCTTTCAGTATGACCAAGGCCTAGGGATCCTTATAATGTTTTTTCACATATTAGTCCTCTAAATGTCCACTCTATGAATTTTCAAATCAAAATTTCTCTACATAGGATTTTATAGAAAACAAGTTGGAAGAAAAGACTTCTGGCTGTCACGTGGATAACCCCCTAATTCACCATATGGATTTACATCTGTGTTCAATTGTACAACATTTTAAATCTTATGTATATCACACGTAAAATCTTAGATGCCTCTTGTACAAACCAACACAGGAGTTAGATCTATCCTATTCATGTAGCGATCCAATGTTATGTGTTCTTAGAAAAGAGGCTCCCAATCTAACATATGAAATTAAAGAATTTAAACTCATATGTTATGTCTACAATAGTAGCCATCAAATAGTAGCCACAAGTGATATTGCCTTGTAATTATTAATAATTTTAATTTGTTACTATTTGTTAGATTATAATCATCCACTGTTGGTACCCAAATTTAATCTCCTTCAAAGTATGAGCAGCATCATCAGATTTAACAGGAAGCTTAGAGACAGATAGATCATTATGTATGTCATTTTGTAGCTCCGGGAAGCAGTCTATCTGGCCCTTTTCAGCACTCAGGATTTTGGAGGAGTGGGTAGCACCTCAAGAGGATTTGATCTATCCTCACTATTTTAGGTTGTGCCTTTCAACCAAGGTAAGAGAACCCTTTTGTAGCCTGTTGTTTATGGAGGAGATGGAGATGTCCTTCCTAATGAATTTTTTAAGGAGACCTTGAAGAAAATATGATCAATGCAACAAAATCTAACTCTCACGAGTTGTCACTCTAGATAGTGGAGATATTCTCTAGGCAAGGTTCAGGCTACTAAAGACATTTGGAATCCTGATTGTTTCTGCATGTTTTGGTAGTAAAAATTATGCATTTGTATACACACATGAAAAACAGGGGTAGTATGGGTAGGATTGGTTGTTTTTAAATTAATTTTTGGTGGGAGGTGAGGTAGAATGAACTTGATTTTCCAAATCTTTGAGAACTCTTACAAAATGGAAAGTCTAGACAACATAATACTTCATAATAGATAAAATGTTCCTTTAACCAGAATATGTACTTCAATGGAGGCCTATATTAGCACTTTTTCACAAAATATATCAGATTCTAACATGAAGGCTCTAGTTAGAAGGACCAATAAAACATCAAAATCTAAGCCAATCACACCTGAGGTACACCCAGAGGCTTACAAACAATCTCTATCAACAAATGAAAGAAAAGTGATTTTAAATCATTTATTTCACTCCCAGATGAAATCTCTTCTAAGAAATGAGATTGTAGATGCCACTAAACTATCACAAGGATTGAGACCTATGTGATTAAGACATATTTTGATACAAGATTGCAATAGGAACAAGAAAAACTATTTACAGACATTCAAAAATGAAACAAACACATTTTTCTCAAGATCAACCCAGAATAACTCGAGTTTGATTAAATTTATCAGTAGGGGAAAGTTTCTAGAACAATCTCAGAGCTTGTCAATGGCTGTACACTTGCAACCACCTTGACACGATCAAACTTAATACAAAAGAGATATACAGGCTTCTCAGACGGCTTCTCAAAAGACAGGCTTTGTCAAATTTTCCTCTTGGGAATTTTCTTCGACCTCTAATACTCCAACCATTTGCACGAAAAATTTGTGCCATTTATAACATTTACAACAGAGCCCCTTTTCCCCAAAAGACAAAAACATTTAATGTACCAGTGCTTTCCATGATCTCGATCACGATTCCCAGAATCAGATCTGTAAAAAGTTGTCAAGTGCTCAAGGGGCAGATCTCTTCGAAAATCTCCTGCATTCAACTCCTTCATCTAGTAAACACTCTTCCTTCAACTCGCCAACCACTTCCACTCCTAATCTATCAAATCTGGTTCCTTGCATGCTCGAGAAAAGAAAAAAAATGGAAAATCATATCGAGCCCGAGAGTCAGACCACTTTAATGGCAAAAGACGTCTCCAGATCTCCCCCACCAAACTTAGATATCAAAATTAACTCTCCTCTCTATTTGGCATGTAGGAAATAACGTGAAATCATGAAGACTCACACTTCGAGGAGTTTTTTCAGTAAAAATTGGGGGAAAATAAGATTCAAACACATAGCAACCATTTGATCTTCACTTTGAATTTGGGCCATCCACGTGGAAGATTCAATTTTAAAAATAGGCTTGGGGGTTCCTTTGACTTTTTGTAACCTTTTGAAAAATGGAAAAAATTCCATTTTGCTCCGCACCTCCGCCCTTGAGAAATGAGCCTGACACATGTCCTAAGGTGGGTCCCAAAGGAACCGCAGCCAAATTCTGCCATTTCACCTCATTTTTGGAAAAGGGAAAATTTTCCAAGTTTTCCCCGCAGCTCCGCCCTTGAAAAATGGGCCTGACACATGTCCCAATGTGGGTCCCATTGGAATTGCGCTTCCTTTTTCACTTTTAACTCTTTTCTCCTAAAAGGAATTTTTTCCAAT
This sequence comes from Taxus chinensis, assembly GCA_019776745.2. Classification (NCBI taxonomy): domain Eukaryota; kingdom Viridiplantae; phylum Streptophyta; class Pinopsida; order Cupressales; family Taxaceae; genus Taxus; species Taxus chinensis. The sequence goes on along the minus strand of JAHRHJ020003464.1, from coordinate 34,769 downwards.
TTTCCCCCAAGATTCTGCACCTCCGCCGTTGACTAGAGCAAGTTTTGACTTTTCCCTATCAGGCCTGCGGGTCATTTTGATGATTTTAGTCATTTGAATATCAAGGGGAAAAAAATCCAAAGTTGCCCCCCATGGCCACCTCCCCACCTTTTGACATTTTCAATGCCAACTTTGACCTCCTTCTTGTCAGGCTTATGAGCCATTTTGAGATTTTAATCCTTTTGATGACAAGAGGCAAAAAATCCAAGTTACCTCTAATGGTCTGCTTCCCCACCCCTTTGACTTTTCAAAACTGCTACGTGTCACAATGGCGCATCTTGATGTTCCCCAAAATTTGAAACCTTGGATGAGCACGGGCTCGCCACGTGTCATTATGCCACAACTTCAAATTGAAGACTAGAGGGCTGACCTAAAGTAGTGTCTCCAATATTTCATGGCACCCAAAGTAAACCCTAAATGATGGGCTCACCATGTGTCCCTATTCCGCCAAACTACACCAGCTGCATAAAAATTTTCTAAGTCTAGGAAAAGTAGAAAGAACATCTTCAAATGAGCTTCAAATGAGTTCCTCCACGTGGATCAAATTTTGGGTTAAAAATTTCCACAAAGTCTAGGAGTGCCCCATTAGCCACATCAAATCAAAAATGAACACGTGATTCCCTCGAGGTGAAAACAAGGACATTTTCCCCTGCCACTTAAATTTTCTTTAATCAAAGCCTAGCGGGGCCGCGGGGTGAGTTCAATTTTTTTGCCAAAGTAGCCAAAAGGAACAAGTTCAAAAACAAACCCACTGCACCCCATCCAATTAGAAGAAGCCACATGTAAGCACCAAAAGAACCAATCATATTTGAGTGGAGCCATGGGACCAAATTTTCCCTTTTGCCAAAAAAGTAAAAAGTGATAAGTTAAAGCATTTTGTTGGAAAATGGAGCCATCCCCTAACTAACCAAAAGAAGCCATGTGACCACTAAATGAAAGGATGCAAATTTGACTGGGAGAAAGACACCCGTCAAACCATAAAATGTAGAAAAATGACCATTCGAGCCTGGAGATGAAATTTTTTCTAAGGATGAAGATTTAGAAATGTTACAAGGATCAAATACATGGTCTTCAAGAGCTACATCCATGGGTCATTTTTCATCAAGTATATGGGGAAAAAATGACAAGGGTAGAAAATTCCGATTGTGGAAAATGGAAAGAATGGGAAATCCCAAGTTTTTTCAATGAGCAGAGAACGAGAGACCCAAATTACAGGACCCCCTCAGAGAATCATAGAAAACAAGGAGACAAATATGGACCCATACGTGATTTTCAGATCAAGGAAAGAATAATTATGGCAACAAAAATAAAGTAGAGACTTCCCAGGCAAAACACGAGGGGATAAAATATTTCAGAGGCACACAAAAGGATAGATTTCAAAGGAAAAATGGGGCAAAACAAATATGAGCACCAACATCGGCTCCGACTCGGGGATGGGAACTCCCTAGGAGTACCACAAGAACAAAGGTAGACCAAGTGCCAAAAATATCCATTGGGAAAAGGAGTCAGCTTGCAGAGCAGAGAAACCAGGACCATCTTCCAAAAATGAACAAAGAAACTAAAGCAAAAATAGGTCACCAAGGACCAAAAAAAATCTCAAAAAACACATGAAGACAGAAAACAAACAACAAACTATACACTGTAAAAATGATTTTTACCTTGGCTCTAGGGAATCAATCCAAGAAATGCTTCAAATGCCTGCCATTACCAGGAAGCTCAAGCAGTTCACCATCCAAATCCTTCAAGAAGAAGGTATGTTCACCAATTCTAATATCAATGGAGTAAGGGCCCATCCATAATGAGTCAAATTTGCCATGCTTTCCCTTATCTTCATGCCTACTATCCCATAGTAGCACAAGATCTCCAACATTGAAATCTCTGGGAGTGACCTTCTTGTCAAATAACCTCTTCATCTTTTCTCTGAACTTTACATGCCTCTGGTGGGATGCCCTCCTTTCTTCATCAAGTCTCAACAATTTGGTTAATGCGAGCATCATATGGACTTACTTCTTGATCTCCCAGTTGTTGCATGAACTGATATGAGGATAATTGCATATGCAGGGGCAACAGGGCCTGGGTTCCATACACCAACTCAAATGGACTCTTTTCAAGTGGCTCTTTTAATCAGTGATTCTATCAGCCAAATAACAAAATTCAACTGTTCACCCCATTTTCTCTTGTTTAGCTCCAAGGTTCTTCTGATAATCTTCAGCAAAATTTTATTACTAGACTCAGCTTGTCCATTTCCTTCGGGATTGTAATTAGATGCATATGTCAAGTTGATCCCATATTCTTTGCACATTTCCACCAAAGGTTTAGCTTTAAATCTCATGGAATTGTCAACTACAATCTTGACTGGCACCCCAAACCTTTGCAGATGATGTTTTTTATCACAAAAAGTCCATGACAACTTGGTGTGTTTCCTTCTTGGTGGGGATTTCCTCCACCCATTTTGTAAAGTAATCAGTGGCTACAAGAATCCACTTATGGCTAGCACTTGAAGGGTCTGAAATATCACCAATGAAATCCATCCCCCATTGCTTGAATGGGGCTTCAATTGATACAGGCTGCAAAGGAAGGGAGCCTGAAGCTTTCAGTCTTCTAGAGAAGTGCTGGCAAATCTCACATCTTCTAACAAAAAAGGATTTGTATCCTTGAAGAGAATTGGCCACCAATAACCAGCCCTCAAATCTTGTGTGCTGTGACTCTTGCAGAGAAATTCCCCCCACAAACTCCTCCATGGAGATCAGTAATTATCTTGGGGGCTTCTTCTTCAGTAATGCACCTTAAGAGGACTCCCTCTGGGTTCTTCCAAGCTAACCCATAATCAGTAATGACATATTTCTAGGAATCCAACTTAAGGGCTCTTTTCTGGTTCTTACTTAAATACTCAGGGTAGTATAAGTGTCTAAGATAAAAAATCACATCCTTGTACCACACAAAACTCATCAAACCTTTCAAAGACACCTTCCCTTTGTTCCTCTACCTCATTTACCTCAATAGTTTCCAAGTTTCTCTCAGCCATAAGCTTAGCCAAGCCCAAACCTCTCACCAAACTTCATGGTTTGGATATCCATGTCATATTCTTGCAAGTTGTTCACCCACCTACACCTTTTTATTGAGACCTCCATCTCTGATAAGATGTCCTTGACCATGGTGTGGGGAACATAAGCACCAATTTTAGAACTCAAAATATAAGGCCTAAAAACCTTTGTTGCTTTTACTAATGCAAATTATTGCTTCTCCATAATAGTGTACTTTAGCTCATCCCCCTATAATGCCTTACTGAAAAATGCAATTGGCCTCTCATCCCCCTCATCATTCTTCTGTAGTAGGAAAAAATCAATAGCGTTCTATGAAGCAAAGGAAAATAGTTGGAAAGGACTTCTTATAGTCTGGAACTATCTAAACATAGGGCAATGCTTTAGTGCCTCTTTAATCCCATTGAAATCTTGGATGGCAGCCTCCTCCCATTTGATGGCCTGGTCCTTTTTTAGCACGGAAGTGATTGGAATGGTCAACTCAAAAAAAATTTATATGAATCTCCTGATGAAGTTTATCTACCCAAAGAAATATTGAATTCCTTTCTTGGTCCTTAGAATTGGGACCTTGCTGATGGCCTCTACCCTTTCTGGATCAATCATCACCCACTTCTTGTGACACAATGTGGCCTAGTAATTTTTCCTTCTGCACTCCAAAATGGCACTTCTTTGGATTGAGTGAGATACCATACTCTCTACATCTTCTTAGCATCTTCTCCAAGTGCAGCAAGTGATCACTTATCTTCCTAGAAAATACAGTTACATCATCTTGATAAACTACAATAAACTCATTGATGTAACCAACAAAAGCAACATCCATTGCTCTTTGAAAGGTGGCTCCAGAATTCATCAAATTGAAAACCATCCTAACATACACGTATGTACCCTAAGGAGTAATAAAGGCTGTCTTGATCCTTTTTTATTCCTTCACCACAACTTGGTTACAAACAGAGAAACCATCTATGGTGGAGAGTGATTCAAAACCAGTCACTAACTGTAGTATGTTTTCCATATTTGCTAAAGGATAATTATCCTTCAAAGATGCTCTGTTTAGATTCCTGAAATCTACATACAGCCTGATATCACCATTCTTCTTTCTTACTTATACTAGGTTTGCAACCCAAGAAGAATATCTTGTGGGCTGAATGACCCCTCCATCTCCTAGCTTCTTCAGTTATTCTTGCATTTTAAGAGATAAAAGTGGATTGATGGGCCTCTGTTTCTTCCTGAATGGATTTTCATTAGACTCCAAGAGAATCTCATGTTGAAACAGGTCCTCTCTATATGCTTTTAGTTCAGAATAGGTCCAAGCCATGCAATCCTGATACTTTTTCAACAATTGGATGTATGACTGCTTCTCCTCCTTGTTGAGATTTCTGCCTAACCAAATTTTCCTTGGCTTCTCTTTGTACCAAGATCATGCTTCTCAACAGCCCTCAAGGCTGCCATATGTCTATTAATAATGCAATCAACATTATCAAAATATTATTTAAGAGCAACAAGCCCTCTATGACTGGTATTAGTCTTTAGCTGGATGATGCCCTTGCCAAAAAAGGTTTCTTTCCCCTCTGTGGCACATACCATTGGCTCCCAATCAATGCATTGATCAGCAAACTCTCCTTGTTACTACAGAAATCTTCTAGATTATGAGCATCATCATCAAATACCTTCCAGTGTTTAATGTTGTCAGGGATAGAGGGTCTTGTCAATACTTCCACATCATATTCACAATATGGGGACACTACACAATTGTCAAAATGAGACCCCAACACTGCAAGTTTTTTTGCCAAGTCATTGAACTTCCTATCATGATGCACAATGTTGAATGAATCAAACATCTCAATGAAATCCCAAACTACATGCTTGTATTGTTTCATTCATGCTGATTCTTTGTGGCATATAGTTTTCTGACTTGTTTTACTAATTAATTCTGAGTCTCCTTTGACAATGATGTCCTTGACACCATATTTCCAAGAAATTCTTAAACCCAACAACAGTGCCTCATACTCAGCAATGTTTTTAGTGCACTCAAAATTGAGTTTGAAGGAGAAAAAAAAATTCTTACATGACTTAGAGAAAGAAGAACAACACCAGCACCATTCCCAAACCCTGAGAGCAAGCTCCATCAAAAACAGAGTCCAAGGAGATCCCATTTTGTTCAAGGCATTTACATTCTTTCAATCTTGTGCTCCTTTCCATCAGACAAATCCTACAAATTTATCAGCATCAACACTTGTGTACAATACTTCATAGGATGCATTGTTGGGATCTTCAATAAGGTGCAACATCTTCTTTTCCCCATACAACTTGACAAGGATTCCCTCAATTGGGATGGTAGCATAGGACATGTCCATTTGGACACTCCCACCAACACTTGCAGCCCATTTTCTAGACAATAGCATGCCCCACTTGGCTGGGCAATCAACAATAACTACATCAAGCTTTAAATTCCTACCTGGATAGGCTACAAGTTGTACCACCAAACCCTTCACACATCCCTACCACTGGTACCTCTTTGGATTCCATAGCATTGCACTTCCCATATGCTGTTATTACCTTGATATCCAACTCATTCATGAATTCTAAAGGGCATAACATTGCATGATGCCCTTGAGTCAAACATACAGTTATGTAGTAATCTGTCTTTAATGATCAGAGTGGTGAAGAATGGATCCACATTCAGCTAAGAATCTACCAAGGATGTCCCCAAATAAACCTAAGGTGGTTCATCTTGCTCTTCTAATGTTGGTGGTGCCTCTAATTCTTCAATGACTGGTGGAGTCTCCACAATGTTTACATTTCTTCCTGAGGGCAGTCTTCCCTTCTTTCAATCCCAAGTATTCAAATGCTCTCTTTCCTTGTGCTCAGGAATCCTAAGCAACTCAACAATTGGAACTGAGATCTTTGATTTGACTTAAAACTTGGGCAATGTCATATGGGACAAACTTTGGCAAGGCAGCATTGGAAGGAAGGTTGGCACACTCACTTAGATGGTACATGATTTTTTCCATCTTGGGCATGAGGAGGGGTATGATTTTTGTTTGGAACAGCAGGGATTTTGGTAGATGCATCTTTCTTAGGAGCCTCTTTAGGAAAATTTGAAAGTAATGGAGTTTTTGGCTTGGCCTAAGGCCCTGTCCCTTTGACAACCTTACTTCTTGTGTTATATTCCTTCTCTTGAGGAACTAACAACATTCATCAGTAATTGCCTGTCTTCTTCAGATGGGATTCCTCCATCATACTTCTTTATCATTAAAGCCCTTAAATATTCAAAGTCATTATTGGGAAATTCAAAATCTTGTATAGTATCTACTTCTAAAATATGAGAGGGAGGAAGAATAGGTACCCTATGAATGCAGTCCCAAAAAGTGGCAGCAGTCTGGGCACTTATCACCTCAGTTGAAGTTGTCCCCTTGTTGTGAGCTCGTGGAACAACCCATCATGTAGACATCATCATCATTATCATCATCAGCTTCTTCTTCTTTCTGATCTTCTTCACAAGGAGCATGGGGCATGAAACATCTATCACACCAATCAATGACATTTGTCTCCTCCACAACAACAACTCTGGTAGCCAAAGGATCAGGCACCATTCTGTTTTCCCTGCCTTGGGACTGCCTATTTCCAAATCCAACAGGTTCCCTTGCCTCTGTCATAAAATATTTGGTGATTTGTGAACCTGTCTTGGCCTTGCTTCTTGTGTTGCCCTTGTGAGCTCTACCCAGTCCCCTTTTCTACCCGGGCTAGTTCGTATGATATTTCTTTGACAGCCCCTGTCAAAGTCTTCACAACTTCTTCCAAATCTGCAGCCTTGCTTGTTTGGCATTTTTTCTGGGTTAACCAACTTCACACCATCCCTCTTAGGAGGTTTTCCAATTTCCTTGATATTGTTTTCAATTTGCAAATCCATAGTGAAGGCCTGCCTCAAATTAGCAGGGTTTTTGTCCCTCAAGTAGTAAGCAGCCTTTTTATCAAATGCATCTGAATATTTGATCAAACATGATTCATCACATGGCCTTATCCTAATAGGAAATCTCCTCAAGGTATTATTAAACCTTATGTTGAAATCATGTACTGACTCATTAGGATTCTTTTTAATGTTTTCAAATTTTGTGAAAAGAAACCTAGGGTCAGTTCTATTGCCATACTGCAATCTAAATGCATTCTCATCTCTGTCCAAGAATCAATTGAATTATCTGGAAAAGATTTATACCAGTCCCTTGCATCCTCTTCCAGAGTATGGATAAACAACTTGATATACACATCTTCATGTTCAATCTCAAAGTCTTCCATCATATTGATAAAAATATTTAAATGTTGATCACCAGTTATAACATTGTTTCCTTGGAAATTTGGCAGTCTGTTCCTTACTTCTTGAGGAACTGCATTTGGATAACCAGCCATCCCTACAAAATTTATAGGTCCAAAGGTATTTACAACAAATGGAGGTCTGGGTGGGGGCAAGGCCATGTTGTTTTGAGGAGGTGACCCTGGAGGGGTGACAAATTGATAAGGGGTAGAGGGTCTTTGAAACACAGGGGTATAATTTCAAAAATGGATATCCCCTAAAGGCCTTGTTTCCTGGAAATCCCTATCAACTTCTAAAAAGACAGGGGCAGAATGAGAAGCAAAATTTTCAAAATCAAATGAAGGCCCCTCTCCAGTTGGAGAATTCAATTCCACAAAGAGGCTACCTGATTCAGAAGCACTTGAATTGTAGTCTTCAATAATAGGTCAATCACTTTCATCAATGGAGATCCCTTTTCTTGTTTGTTGATTTCCAACAAATCTCCAAGGATTTTTTTCCTTTTGATTTTGCTTTTTCTAGATCTGGAAATAATGTCCTAGCAGGATCCCTAGCAAAGAAATATCTTCTTCCTTCCAACTTTGTAAAGATTGGTAACAAATTTCACTTGAAAAAGGTTAAGACACTAGTACTAATTAAGAATCAAATCAACGGGGAGTCACCACTAAGGATTTCCACCCTAGTTAGTGCAAATGCACTAAATATGATCTTTCAAATGTCTGTCAACACAAGAAAAATCTAGGAAATGGAAAGATCTGAATTTTCTTCACTCAGATTTATCAATGAAAGCTGGTGCACTAGGTGTAGGAACTGAAATAACTGCACATATATAAGAAGTGTTTACTAGGGTCTTAATATGAACTGCACTCACAACATCCCTGAAAATGGTGCCAGAAGCATGGTTGATGGGCTAAATAGATATGAATATAGTAACAAATCAACAAATTGTTCTCAGCAATGCAAATCAATTCTCAGCAAATTAAACAATCCCCGGAAACGGTGCCTAGAAGTGTGTTGTTAACAGGATAAATGGATGCACCAAAAGTGTGTTGGTACCCAAATTTAATCTCCTTCAAAGGCCGAGCAGCATCATGGGTTTGACAGGACAGCTCAGAGGTAGATAGATGATTATGTATGTCATTTTTTAGCTAGGGGAAGCAGTCTATCTAACTTTTCAACACTTAGGCTTTGAAAGGAGTGGGTAGCACCTTAAGAGGATTTGATCTATCCTCACTATTTTAGGTTGTGCCTTTCAACCAAGGTAAGAGAACCCTTTTGTAGCCTGTTGTTTATGGAGGAGATGGAGATGTCCTTCCTAATGAAGTTGTTAAGGAGACCTTGAAGAAAATATGATCAATGCAACAAAATCTAACTCTCACAATTTGTCACTCTAGATAGTGGAGATATTCTCTAGGCAAGGTTCAGGCTACTAAAGAAATTTGGAATCATGATTGTTTCTGCATGTTTTGGTAGTAAAGTTTATGCATTTGTATCTACACATGACAAACAGGGGTAGTATGGGTAGGATTGGTCATTTTTAAATAAATTTTGGTGGGAGGTGAGGAAGAATGAACTTGATTTGCCAAATCTCTGAGAACTCTTACAAAATGGAAAGTCTAGACAACAAGAATACTTCAGAATAGCTAAAATGTTCCTTTAACCAGAATATGTACTTCAATGGAGGCCCAGATTAGCACTTTTTCACACAATCTATGAGATTTTAACACAAAGGCTTGAGTTAGAAGACCCAATAAAAAATCAAAATCTAAGATCAATCACACCTAAGGTACACCCAGAGGCTTACAAACAATCTCTGTCAACAAATGAAAGAAAAGTGATTTTAAATCGTTTATTTCACTCCCAGATGGAAAGCTCTTATGAGAAATGAGATTGCAGATGCCACTAAACTGTCACAAGGATTGAGACCTTGTGTGATTAAGACATATTTTGATACAAGATTGCAATAGGAACAAGAAAAACTATTTGCAGACATTTTGAAATGAAACAAACACATTTTGCTCAAGATCAACCCAGAATAACTCGAGTTTGATTAAATTTATCAGGAGGGGAAAGTTTCTAGAAAAATATCAGAGCTTATCAATGGTTGTACACTTGCAACCACCTTGACACGATCAAACTTAATACAAAAGAGATATACAGGCTTCTCATACGGCTTCTCAAAAGACAGGATTTGTCAAATTTTTCCTCTTGGGAATTTTCTTCGACCTCTAATACTCCAACCATTTGCACATGAAAATTTGTGCCATTTATAACATTTACAACAGAGCCCCTTTTTCCCCAAAAGATAAAAACATTTAATGTACCAGTGCTCGCCATGATCTCGATCATGATTCCCAGAATCAGATCTGTAAAAAGTTGTCAGGTGCTCATGGTGCAGATCTCTTCAAAAATCTCAGCATTCAACTCCTTCATCTAGTAGAACACTCTTCCTTCAACTCACCAACCACTTCTACCCCTAATTTGTCAATTTGGTTCCTTGTGTGCTTGGGAGAAGAAAAACAGAAAATCATATCAAGCTCGATAGTCAAACCATTTTGATGGTGAAAGACATATCTCCAGATCTCCCCAGGGCACCAAACTTAGATATCAAAATTAACTCTCCTCTTTGTTTTACGTGTAGGAAATACCAAGAAATCATGAAGACTCACACTTCCAAGAGCTTTTCAGTAAAAATGGGGGGATGATCAATTTCAGACACATAGCTGCTGTTGATCTTCACTTTGAATTTGGGCCTCCCACGTGGAAGATTCAATTTTAAAAAACAGGCTCGTGGGTTTCCTTTGAATTTTTACAACCTTTTGAAAAAATGGAAAAAATATCCATTTTTCTTTACACCTCCACCCTTGAGAAATGAGCCCAACACTTGTCCTAAGGTGGGTCCCTAAAGGAACCATGGCCAAATTCTGCCATTTCACCTCCTTTTTGGAAAAGGGAAAAATCTTCCAAGTTTTCCCCGCAACTCCGCCCTTGAGAAACAAGCTTCTGACACGTTTCCCTCAATGTGGGTCCCAATGGAACCATGCTTCCTTATTTCACTTTTAACTCTTTTCTCCTTAAAAAGGAAATTTTTTCTAATTTTCCTCAGAGGGTCCGCACCTCCACCGTTGACTAGAGAAATATTTTTACGTTGATCCTTTGTCGAGTCCATGCAAGCCATTTTGATGATTTTAATCCTTTGAATATCAAGCGGAAAAAAATCCAAGTTGCCCCCGATGGCCCACCTCCCCACCTTTTGAAATTTTCAACTGCCAACTTTGACCTCCTTCTCTGTCGGGCTTATGCAGGCCATTTTGAGATTTTAATCCTTTTGATGACAAGAGGAAAAAAATTCAAGTTGCCTCCGATGGTCTGCTTCCCCGCCCCTTTGAACTTTTCAAACTACTACGTGTCACGACTGGATATGTTCCCCAAAACTTGAGACCTTGGATGATCGTGGGCTCGCCACATGTCATTATGGTGCAACTTCAACATAGAGACCCAAAGCAGAAAACCTGAATGAGCGCAGGCTCATCACGTGTCCTTGTTCCACAAAACTATACACTAGCTACATCAAAATTCTTTAAGTTCAAGACAAAGTAGTAGAAACCTCCACTGTGTCATCCCAACGCAACTCGAAGGCCAGAACCAAAAAGCAAATCTTCAAATGAGCATCATTCTTCCATGTGGATCAAGTTTTGGGTTAAAAAATTTCCACAAAGGTCTACAAGTTCCCCACCAAAACTGCATCAAAAAAAAGATGAACACGTGGACATTCTTGGGGTGAAAACAAGGAATTTTCCCCACCACTTAAATTTTCTTTAATCAGAATCATGATGCGGAGCCATGCGGAGCGAGATCAAACTTTTTTCCAAAGTAGCCAAAAAGAAAAAGTTTCAAATACAAACCCGTCGTCGCCCCATCCAATTAGGAGAAGCCACGTAAGCACTAAAAGAACCAATCAGAATTGAGCGGAGCCACAGTGATAAAATTTTCCCTTTTGCCAAAAAAGTAAAAAAGTGATAAGTTAAAGCATTTTTCCATTGTCCCCTGACCAACCAAGAAGAAGTCCACATGTTCCCTGTTGAATGCAAGGATGATAAATTTGACTGGGACGAACATTCCTGTCAAACCGTAAAAATGTAGAAAAATGACCATTTGAGCCCTGAAGATGAAATTTTTTCCATGGATAGAAGATTTAGAAATGTTACCAGGCTCAAATACACTCTTCAGAGCTATATCCATTCATTTTTCATCAAATATTTGGGGTAAAAACGACAAGTGCAGAAAATCCTGATTGTGGAAAATGGAAAGAACGGGAAAGCTCGAGTGTTTTGAATGAACAGAGAATGGGATACCCAAATTAATAGACCCCCTCAGAGGATCAGATGAAACAAGGAGACAAATATGGACCCAAAAGTGATGATCGGCTCAAGGAAAGATTAATTATGGTGAAAAAAAGGGAAGTAGAGACTTCCTAGGCACAATACAGGGGGAACAAAATATGACAGAGGCCGCAAAAGGACATATTTCAAAGGAAAAATGGGGTGAAACAAATGTGAGAAGCAACACCAGTACCTCTCCACATCATATAGTTGCATTGACCTCTTGTAAGGTCTATAGGATCTATGACAATATAGAGGAATTTTTCTACTTTGGGAGTGGTATGTCTAACTCCACGCGAAGGATTCCCTCGTCTGGTTTATGCCTCCTGAAAAAACCAACACAAGAGTCAGTTTATCATCATTTAGGTTTGTTTTAGTTTTCTAAGTTTTCTACATTTTAAAACTATCATGAAATGTTGAGTGTTCAAGGTGTGGGTTGTGCTAGGTTAATTATTTGTGTTTCCAAGTTTTCCCAAGGGTTCAAGCATTGAACCCGTGACTCTAACACCAAGTGTAATGCCCATAATTTTGACGTTCAAACCCACACCAAAGTCTATTAATTTATTAGAGAGAAATTACGGTAAATTTTTTTGTTTAAAAAGGGTTGCAACAAGATGGCCAACTACTAGGTTTAAACATTTCGTGATGAATAAAGTCTATATATTCGTAGTTATGTCATAATCAAAGTAACAATTAATTATTATTACATTATTCCAATCAATTTGGGTTTAAATACCCTTTCAAGGTTTCCGTTAATTCACCTTATTTAAAATATCATCTGGGTCAATATTTCCTAAGTTAGTTTAATTCTTACTTCTCATAGAAAAAGAACAACAATGCCCCTCATGAGGTCATCACACTATACATTTTAAATTAAAAAAATTAACCCTTCTAATTCATTAACCAGTTTAAACTTTTCATAATGATTTAATTTAATGAACCCTTGTAAATTCCAAAGTCATTTATTCACTTAACATTCTAAGGCAAAAGTCTTAACTTACCCTAACCATTTAGTGTCCCCAATCAACAAATTTACCCATACATTTTAATTAATTCCATTCCCGAAAAATCCCCATCACTAAAATTTATAGGGTGTATTCTCATCCATTAGATTAAGTCATTTTGGGCCCTCTGATTAAAACATTCCCTAAAATCCTTAAGACTTCTTTCTTATTCCCCTTTTTTCCTAGTTTTATCTCATTTTAGTTTTGCAGGTGTAACGGAGAGAAATGGAGCTTATGGAAGCTATGGAGGATTGTGGGTTTGTCTTTTGGGAGGGATACACATAATTTGTGTGTATGCTTGTGTGTGTGTGTGTGTGTGTGTGTGTGTGTGTGTGTGTGTGTGTGTGTGTGTGTGTGTGTGTGTGTGTGTGTGTGTGTGTGTGTGTGTGTGTGTGTGTGTGTGTATTTCTCTTCAAATTATTGCATACCCTACCTAGGGTTTGAATGGATATTCTTTTAATAAATTTAATTTTATAACATTTAAATGGTTATGTGGTTTTCATTTTCCCCATTTTATTCTGGTTCAAAATAAGATATCCACAAGGATGCAGGGCTGAATATATATATATATATAAATGATTTTATTAATATGAATATATAATAACAATATATATAATATATATATTTTATATACTAGATTTATCTAATTATATATAATTATAATGGCGTATTTCTATTTTACCTTATTTTGAACAATAAATCAATTCATTTGTATAATGCAATATAAGGTAAAGTAGTTATGAAATTTCTATCTATTCATTTATGCAAGATGGTTAAACCCAATGCAAGTAAAGAGGAAATACTTCTTGAATTTAAGACACTAAATATAAAACTTTCTCCTTATAACTTTTTATGAAATTTAAATTTACAATCCAACTCAAATAGTTTATTTTTAACAATCTATTTTGGAGAGAATAAAAGGAATAATATACTTAAATAAGCTCATTTATTTATACTTCCTTTCCATCAAGCTTGTATTCAAGATCTAAAATAGAGAAAGGGAAAAAACCATTTACTAAGTGTAGTTTCTTTTCCTTTCTCAATGCAAATTATATCCATTTCCAAAGAAAACAAGTATAACTTTAACATATATTTTTCATTACAACACACCCATTTTATAAGAAATAGCCACAAGTAAACTTTCATACATTTGAGATTTGAAGGAAATAGATAATCAATAATTATAACTTTTAAGAGTCTTCTTCAATCTCTTACAACACATAACTTGATAATATAAGTTACAAGAATATCTTTTAAAATGCAATAGTAAACAATCCTTCCACTTAACTAGAAACAACATGGCCAAATTACAAAAATATGTTTGATTCATAGGCTCAAATAAAAATGTCTTCATATCAATGTCATCCTCCAACTTCATAGCTTCATCTTTACAAAACAACAAGGAAAGGGTAGTTGGAAATTCTCTCCACCCAAACTATAATCCAATGAGAATGAGAAGCCATCCTCCTCATTGGCCTCCAAGCCCCAACAATGAAGCAATAGGAGGTTTCAAGCGACCAAGGAAACTTTACATGGCTTACAAAACAATTATTCACACAAACTTTAAACATAATAAGCACAATACAAAAATAACAACACACATACAATTTTCCCAAGCGCAAAGGCTCAATATCCAAGCCAAGAGATAGAAGAAAAAAACATGGGGAATCATGTATGCCTCCCAATGGGTTAAGTGGCCACCTTAAAATCCTCAAAAATTTCATTCACACAACCACAACAAAACTCTTATCCCTGCCTCAATTTCTCTTATGTCTCCCACAAACTCTTATCCCTCCTTCAATAAACATATCAATATTAATAAGAAATCTTTCTTATTATCACAAGGTGGGAACCCAACACAAACTCCCTCCAAATGCATAACATAGACTCTTATCCCTCCCTCAATAGATTCCCATTTTCTTTATCCTACACAACCTTAAGGACATTCTATCCCCAAAAGAAAAACATACAACATTCATTGATTTTACAACTATTTACACAAAAAATAAAATTAAAAATACAAGAGTGATGTCCCTACCTTTCCATTGCAAGAGTATCCAATCACCAAGCACAAGCTCTAATATTTTCCATGTATGTAGGAATTAAATATATTGAGTTAGGCATCCATGTATGTTAGGAATATTCACACCGTGGAACATGTTTGCAATTCTAAAAATTAATTTCATTCCATAGCATAGAGAAATTGAAGATTTTGGAGCTGGCAGTGTCTTCAAACTACTTGGATTCTAGGATGTCTATCTGGCACACTTTTCCTGAGGTCATTTCGAGTTGGTATTTATATTTGAGGATGTGTTTCATTTATTTATTGTATTCTAGGTTTCCTACTTCTTGTAGTCAATGTTATGGACAAACCTCTTAGAGGAATTCTATCAACCAGTCCACTTGTCTTCTCCTGACTTTCACATTTTGAATGCACTTGTATTGGGGCAGTTGTAACTACAACAACTAATAAAACTTGTCTATCCTTTATGTATTTTTTGGGTCTTCATATCCTATTCCAAAGTTCCCATTTCAGCATAGGCTAGGAGTAGATTAGAAAATATAAATTTGATAAGGCCATTTTTTAAATTCTTTTTATTTATGTCAATGGAACTTCAAAAATGAAATTTTAGGGGGAAAAAAATGTTTCAAAATTTTAATCTATGTTTGAGATCATGGTAATCCATTATCAGAACGAATAATGTTTTTATGCATTTTTTTTTTTTTGTCGCTTGCATAGATAATTTATTTTGGAGAATATTATTCAAAATAAATCTGACTAAACTAAATTGAAATGAATGAATGAAGATTTATTTAGATCTACAAGAGACCCCTGATGATTTATCAGTTGTGATAGGCCATAAGGATATTTTGGTATGTTGCAAAACATCATGAATACAATTGTCCATTTTTTAGTTGTTAAACTAGATAAGCTATGTAGACCATGTGACATGGTTTTTGTTTTTTTATTTTTTATTTCCCACATGCTTATGTACTCCATGTTGTAGTAAAGAAAATAGTCTCTTACCCATAGTAAAAAATTTCATTTTCATATCATTTTTTCTTTTCCATAGATTAAAGCATAACTGTGTAAATTACTGCTTATTGATTACAGGAACAAAACTACACTACATTTTTTTCAGTAAATATTGATAAAAACCTCGCTTGCAAACCTCATCTTAACCAATCCAACCGACCTCTTGAACATGTTGAATCACAATAGATTTTTGTATTTACATTTTCCACCATGCACTACATCTATATTTTAAATATTGTTAACATTATAGCACTTTTCATTTTGATTCACAATAAAAAAAATTAAATCATACATCCTCCTCGATTTATGTCTCTGATACATTGTTTACAAACCCCCTTACATGCATTCAAAACATGACAAACACATTAGACACCATAACAGCCCGAATTAGAACTGATTGTACCCGCATACAATAGTTGTTATTTGAATGTTTACAAGAACAATGCACAAAAACCACAATCTGTAGACAACGATGCAATCTCCCCAATGTTGCGTACACAACAAGCACTACAACAAGCACAAGCTGCACTACAGCAAGCAAGCTCATTGCTAGATGAAGACACCATCCACATCCTTAGGGAAAAATTCTGACTTAGAATTTTATAAATCCACCCCCTTCCCATAACAACAAAGAAAACACCACAAAAAAACTCTGATAACGCTCCTTATATACATTACCACAAACTATAAAATTTCACGTACAAAGCATAAAACCAAAAGGGATGAATAAAAAAGTATATATAAACTACTAAATATTAGTTTCATCTCAGTTTTGACACCGCTGCTACTGTATATACTAATCAAAATTGGTACACAATATTACTGCCTCTATAAATTATTGGTTGTAGTTTCTAAATGCTTGTAAATGCTTGGAGTTCCTACTTTTTCTTCCCTTCTTTATAAATGACCTCTGCAAGACTAATTTAATTTGTGCTCGATTCTTGATGATTATTATAAGTTGCTCCACAGTGGTAATTCATGGGAATCGAGTTTTTCCACTGCTAGACATTTCATTTACTCAATGCGTACAGGCCTCCGTTAGTGTGATCCATTTGACATTGTTCTCATTTTGGTGTATGCAATTCAAAGTCAAATGAGTCATTTATTTAATGGTTATCTTACATTGTTTATTTCGTTGTCTCAAACCTTGAAAATACCTAGGATTTTTTTTTTAATTAAGCAGACCTTAAGGTTAGTACAACCTTAATTATTGTTTTCATAGGGACACATGAATCAAAATATCAGGGTAAGCACCTTGGCTTTTTACATGTTTTTAATGCAAAACACAATGACAAGTTTTAAATAATTTTCATTAAAACTGTTATAACAAAAATAACAACTCCTTGTTCAAGGATGTTACATATTTGATTGGTTTACATATATTTCTATAAGATGTGTTATGCCAACAACACCAATGATAATGAAGCCACCAACCATTAGCAATGTTTCTGCAACCCAACTTAATAAGTAGGTTGTGGAGAATTGCAAACCTAAGATCCAAATTAGGTTGGAAGAGAAATGTAGAAGTATGACATCTTCATATTCTTCTTGAAGGTCTAATTTTTGGAACTCTAATTGATCATACAATCCACAACTACCATTGTTCTTCCAAAATATTTACCTAAGGTACTTATTCTTGCATTATTATCTTCTTTTAAATATCTACTATTTACTCCATGCCTTAAGATCATAGCCTTTTTTTTGCAACTTTTACATTGTGTGTTACAGATCTTGTTGTTATTGGGACTAGCGTAGGGCTACTTGTTTCAGCTGAAGTGTATTGTATAAAAAATAGGTCTCCTATTCCACAACCCATGTACTTATTGTTACCTCCATTGAATAATTTTGTCTCTTCTTCATTTTCATTTAATAAGTAATATATATCCACTGTATTTACCCCCAAAGAAAAGTGCACGAAAAGTGTTTGACAAGATGTTTCAAAGAGATACTGTCTCATGGAATGACATGGTTAGAGGATATGCACAAAATGGGTTTTCCAAGAATTCTCTAAATCTTCTGCCCTTTTTTAACTAGATCCTAAAAAAACTTTAACTTATTTTCTTTTATATCAAACATCTATGCAGATTTGGGTAGGTGGGATGTGGTTCAAATGGATGCCTTTGGAGATATGGACAAACTTTGATATGGCCTTCATAAAACCAAATGTATAATAATTTTCACCTTCACCTTTGTTAAATGATTAAATTTTTCATATTTGATAATTTAGTTTTACAGAACATATGCCATATTTTTTCATTACATTAGATGCTTTTTTGATTTGTTTTATGTAGTGTTTGTTATTTCAAATTAAAGATTTCTGATTTCTCGGCTTGTTTCACAATGGTATGATTTTTTTTTTATTTATTTTCTCCCTAATTTTTAGAAGTGGTAAGTTAATAAATGAAAATATATGCCTTTAGGTTTGTAAAAGCCTTTGAACGAAACATCTATTTAGAAATTTTAAGTTGCCACCTCACATAGGAAAATTGAGTCACAACATTGTGTTTGGTTCTGTCATACTAAGTTCTCACAAAAAAACTTAATTTAGCCTTAACTAAGCCAGGGGATTCAACCCTAGTTGTCTAAGATTTTACATGGTCTACATTTGATGTATTTATTCACTTACCATGTTGACTGCCCACATTTTTTCTAAAAACATTGCTCAAAAAATATATATATCTTAATCTCTTTTTGCGTGAATTACAACATTTCAAGAATAATATTTAACTATTTTCCCCTCAGATGCGTGAATCTGTAATGTAGATTCTTCTAACTACCCATAGATGGTGTTTTACCATTTATATTTACAAAAAAAAGTTAAAGTAATTTTCAAGAGACCGATCTAATTTTTTCATTTAAAAAACCAGTTCCACCTATGCTTAATATTTAACTCCCTATGTCTTCTTTTCTTTCATTTTGTGAAAAACATTGTAAGTGACTGTCACATCAAAATATTTTTATAAAAATTGTTTAAACAAGTTAAATACAACCATTTATGTATATCATAATTCTTAATCAATTTATACAAGTTGGGCATTTCTGAAATTTAGAGGGGTGGATATACAACTTAAGTATCTTTTCTTGTTTATCATTTACAGATATAGATGTTAAAATACAAGATCATAGTCTAGGAAGGGTACTGGACTTTATACAGAATTCATGCCGTTAAAATTTTTTAGGGAATTACTAAAATTCATGCAACAATTTTCTGTGGATCTAATTGTTATTTTGAACATGGTATAATCTCATGTGGATGCAGGGCTGACAAAATGGCGCAATTATTTTGTTCTATTCAGGTAGATCAGGCATCGTAGCGAAGAAAGAGAGATATACACAATATTAGCAAGTGATGGAAGTAGCGTAACACTACATGCCATGGTTTTTTTTGGGTCCCCAAATCTGAGGAAATATTCCCTACAGAATACACAAACTGGATGACTTTATATTGTTTTGTTGAGTTCAATTGTGGGCTTCTAAACCTAAATAATAATGGATAATTAATGGATCCAACAAAGTGGGTGTTGGAATCTTTTCTTCTATAGGTGTAACTAAACTTTATCACAATTAATATAGTAGAGTATGTTGGTGCTCAATTTAATTTCATCCTGTTTGTTCAAAATTTCTCAGTTCGTATGGTTTGAAGTTTTCTCTATGTCCCTGTATGGATGCGTGAAAGATTTCTCCTTCATTTGGTTGCCATTATCAACCTTTCCTTGGGTTGTGGATCACATTGAGGCTTGGTTTTACTTACAGTCTTCATCTTTGTGGGAAATATTTTTTTTGTTGGGCATCTTCCATGACTGTGTCTCCTTTGTAAATCCTATCCCAACATCCATGGATACGTGGTCTCTTCTAATTGGACATGGCATGGTGGGTCTATTTAGTGAACTTGTCACTTCTATCCCAATTGTAAAAAATGCCGAATTGGTCTCGCGTCCCTGATAGTTTCTAATTGGCTATTCAGCAACATGAAGCGGCAAGGAAATTTCTTACTTTGACCACAAAGATGGACACTGGCCCTTTCTCAAGTTAAAAGAGGGAGGCAGGTCATTGGAGAACTTTGGAACTTTTAGACTTGTTTTGAAAAAAGTAGTAACGTATAAAAGTGAAGTGTGACCCCGCAAGTTCCCAGATAAAGCCACGTGTTGAGTCTACAGTCAAAGGTGGAGAGGTGGAGCATTTTGAAGATTTTTTCCTTTTTTGTGAAAAGGAGAAAAGTTATAAAATGATCTGCGATTCCGCGGGGGAAAAATTAATGTCATATCTTTTAGTCAGCATTGAAAATTTAAAGCGGGGAGGTGGGTCGCTAGAGCCCTTTGGAGTTTCTAAGCTTTGTTTTGAAATGAAGTAAAAGTATTAAAGTGAGTTGCGAATCTGCTGGGGACCACATCAAAAGTTAGAAGTGGGAAGGTAGGTCACCTGAGGATTTTGAATATTTTTTCCTTTTTGTGGAAAGGAAACAAAGTTATAAAATAATCCGCAACTCTGTAGGGGACAAATTAATGTCACATGTTTGAGTTAGCATTGAAAATTCAAAGAGGGGAGGAACATTCGTGGATCACTTTGGAGTTTTTAAGCTTTTTTTTTTGAAATGAGGAAAAAGTATAAAAGTGAGCCGCGACTCTGCTGGGGCCCACATCAAAATCTAGAAGTGGGGAGGCAGGTCACCGGAGCATTTTGAAGATTTTTTACCCGCTTCAACTCAAATCTTTTCCACGTGAAGGGCTTGTGCTCATTTGAGGATCCACCTCTAGGTATTACCTTTGGATTTGTGCTAAGGAGACACGTGGAGGCTTCCACTAGCTCCTCTTTATACTTAGAATTTTGAAACACCCGATGCAACTTTTTTAAGCCCGGCACACGTGGAGGGCCTGTGCCTGTTTAGGGACTTTCCCCTGAATTTTACTTTTGAAAGAGTGCCATGGAGACATGTGGAGGTTTATGTTGGGTCTTCCCACACTAAGACTTTTCAAGTGTCCAGTGTAACTTTTTCAAACCCTACACATGTGGTAGGCCCACGCTTGTTTCGGAATCCTTCGTTTGAGATTCATACCAAAAAATAGCTGAAGAGAAATGTGGAATATTCCATTGGCTCTACCCATACATAGGCTTTTCAATGGGCAAGAAAAATTTCTCGTACCCTAGGCAAGTGGCACCTTCCACTGGTCCTTAAGCGTTTTCAACAAATTTTCCGAGATGAGACACATGGAGAGCCTGCACTTGTTTGGTATCTCTGCTTTTGGGCACCATATCACAAGTGCGCTGAAGATAAATGTGGAGGATTCTGCTGGCTCCTCTTTATACTGAGACTTTTTTCAAAGGCCGAGGAAAATTTCTTGGGCCCAAGGAATGTGGAGATCCTGCACTCATTTGAGGTCCACCTCTAGACTTCATATTTGAAGTTGTGCTAAACAGACACTTGGAAGCTTCCGTTGGACCTTCCCATACTCTGACTTTTCAGCAACCAGTGCAACTCTCTAGGGTTTTGAACACCTGTAGGGCATGCACTCATTTGGGAACCTTCCTTTGAACTTCACCTTTGTAGTTGCGTAAAGGAGACAAGTGGAGGTTTCCGTTGGATTCTCTTTGCAGTTGGTTAATTCGAACTCACAGGGCAGGTATGTGGTATAATTCATGCGAGGAAACTCATTTCTGAGAGGCATGGATGTAGGTATTCATGTGAGGGCACTCATTTCTCAAGGTGTATTCTCAAAGGTGAAAAGGATTGTTTGTCAGATCAAGCCATATGGAGCCACCTGAGAATTATTAAAAAAGGGATTTCTTGCACGACAGAATAAAATAATGATTAATACTATCAAAAAGTTATGATATGGCATCCCCGTCATAGTTGAGGGACTGAGAAATGTGATTAGTTCATGATTTATCCACCTTGTAGCTTTTGGGTGTAAATTTATTAAGCATCACTTTCTAGAAAAAACTTGTAATAAACAAAGGATTACTTGAATATTCTTCTTTTGGGAAGAAAATTTGGGATGAGTGAGTGAGTGAAATTGTATAAACGCAATGAGAATACTCTTGCAAATGGTCAAGGGTTATCTTTTTTGAAAAAGTTTGAGAGAAACCATTTTCCTGAGAGACCTTTTGAGAGACCAGTTTGTTTTCCTATGTCTTTGAATTCAATCGCATCAAGCTGGTTGCAAGTGTATAGTTACTGACAAGCTCTGAGATTGTTCAAGAAACTTTCCCCAGTTGATGAATCTAATGAACCTTTAATGAATCTATGTTGATCACGAGCATTATTGTGTTTGTTGTTATTTTAGAATGTTTTCAAATAGTTTTTCTTTTTCCCATTGCAATCTTATGTTAAAATATATCTGAGTCAGATAAGATCTCGTCTGTGTGTTAGTATTGTGGCATTTGTAATTTCATTATGAGAAGAGGTTTCATTTGGTAGTGAAATAAACAATTTAAAATCACTTTGCTCTTACTATGTTGATAAAGATTGTTTGTAAGCCTATGAGTATATCTTAGGTGTCACAAACCAGGGACTTTGAATGTTTAATTGAGTATTTAACACGAGCCTTTGTGTTGAATTCTTGAAGAATGTGTGAAACTGTGCATCTTTGGGCCTCCCTTGATGCACACCTTCTACCCGGAAGAATTTTTTAATTGTCTTGAAACATTCTGTCTGTGACTTTTCGAGTTTATGTAAAGGCCTTCAAAGATCTAGTATAATCAACTTTATCTTGCTTAACTTCCCACCAATAAATTTCTCAAACTATAAATCCAAAAACTACCCATTTTTGTAATGTGTATCCACAAATGAACAAATTCCATCACCAAAGTATGCAGGGACAATCATGATTCATTTATTGTCTTTAGTAACCCCAACCTTTGTCTAGGAAACATTACCACTCTCTAGTGTGACAAATCCTAAGAGTTAGATTGTGTTATATTAATCATATTTCCTCAATGTTCTCATGAAAATTGTGTCAAGAAGGATCTCTTGATGTCCTTCATTGACACGGGTTACATAATGGGTCCTCTCACCCTGGTTGAAGGCACAACCTAAAGTAGTGAGGTAGATCAAACCCTCAGAGAGGTGTTATCCACTTCTCCAATGCCCGAGTGACAAAGAGCCAGACAAATCTCATCCCTGGCTACAAAATGACACACATTCGAGATCTATCTGCCTCTAAGCATCCTTGTCAAATCTGCGATGCTACTCGGCCCCCGCAGGAGAATCAATTTGGATACAACCAAAGTACACTAATTTGTAACTACCCACTACAATTTTACCAGTAAGAAAAAAATGCAGATCTTATTTTACCTGTGTTGCTATTACTCAAACTTATTTCAAATGGTTGTAGTTTTAGAGTGCCTTATACTAGAATATGCATTAGAATGAGTAAATGTTTTTGCAAACCATAAATGACTAGAAAGAACTGAAACAAACCACAAAATAAAAAATAATTTTAACTTAGAAAATCCGTTATTAGGTTGAGGAAATGCTAATTACAAGAGTAGCAATAATATCTTGAAGGTTAGCCATGCACATGGAAAGAAATTGCATTGGACATACCATTGAATTCCCCCATGATATCTGATAAAGATGTTTTGCTTGATTGCGATGCTCTCGAAATATTATGTTGGAACACAAAGTAGGCATCAACTATGAACAACTAACTACTCATTCCTACCCTTTCATACATTCATCAAATCCTCACTCCTTCCCACTATCTCTTTTGCTAATTGTTTACCCATAACTCCTCATATGCCGTACTAGATGTCTCCCTTAGAAAACCAAAGGATCTCCAGTTACAAAGAATGAGAAGAGACAATGAATCTTTGGTTACTGATTTTTTGGTTTAAATGGATGAAACCACCATAACGATCAAAATAAAACGTTCATGACATATACATATATTCATATGAAACACATATAAGGTTAATAATCTCTCAACTGGAGCTGACAAATTGATTCACGAAGGATTTTTCAGAATGCTCTTGTTTTCCTTGATCTTGTGATTGTTTCTTCTAATCCTTTATGGATCACACCTCCCTCTCTTAGAAGGTTTTGTTTCCCACAAAAACTTAGTCCCTCATGATATGTGGAAGGGTTTCTCCCTATTTCTCCTTTGTATCTTTTGCATGTCTTGGTGTTTGGCCTTGACCCCAACTTAGCATGCTTTTCAGTGGTCTTTGCTTGTTCAATTCTAATGTTCCAACACTAAAGTTCGAAGTGAAAGGTACTAATGATCTCTTTCCTTTCCTAAACATGAAATTTTTTACAAGTATTTCAAAACATCCTCATGAAATCCTGCTTGAAATCTATTCTTGCACCAATATGGTGCAGAAGTTGGTTCTTTTCTCATCAACAAAAGAGTGGCTCTCAAAGTTTTCCCATTTCTCCTCCTATATAAGAGTAGTGTACAAGTCGACCCCTTTGGAAGAGTGAATTTATTTTCCTCCTATAGAGTCTTCTCTTCCATTCCAACCTCTTACCTCGCTGTAATCAAACTGATCTATGCTCTAATCATGTTTCTACCTCCAATGGTGTCCACTCACCGTTCTTCCCAAAATGGCATCCACTCATAGTTCTTCCTAAAATGGCATCCACTCATAATTCCTCCTCCTATGCATGTGTTAATTTACATAAGCAACAAACGAGTTCATAATTGGAACACAAATATCAAATTCACACCTTGGTAACCGTAAATTTCATATTAGTCTTTAGGTGCTTTCATAAGAATGTAGGGCATCTTTGAAACTTTCTTCAACAGAGACAATATTTGTGTTTTGGTACAAAATAGTGTTGGTCTGAGATTTTTTTGCTTCGTATCAAATTGTTGTAGAGAAGGCAAGTGATGTTTTATAAGCTAAGTGATACAAGGAGGCAAACTGAGGCTTATATATGTATTCGATGGTAAAGTTTATCCCATGACAAATTCAAAAATACCATGAATTCTGAGTAAAAATCTTTTTTATTTCCCATTCAATTCTTTACAAAGAGACATGCTAAGGATCATTCATATTTCAACCGAATGAACTAGGATTATTATACAATATCAAGTCCGCTTGCACATAACAATTATGTGTCCTTTGATGTAGCAGTAATACCTTGCAGTTTGAAATTTAACACTTCATATGTAAAAAGGATACCGACAAAGTCACAAAATATAGCCACAATGGGGAAACAATCTAAGGTCTCTCTTCAGACATGCCTTCAGATTGTTCAGCAAAAAGTTTACAACAAGACCCCTCACTCCACCGAAGCAGAACGAATACCAGTAACTACCAAACAAATACCTCGCACCACATTCCCAACTCCAACAGCTCCAACCACGGGGTAACCTTGCTCCCCTGGTATAAACTTCATCTACAGTAGATTAGAACAGATGGCAATCCAGGACGTTTTGTTTAAATTCGATTGGCCCCAAGTTGGTTACCCTTGTCGACATACTGTCTTCACAAGGCGTTTGGATTATTACTACACAACATTCTTCGCTTTAGTAACTTTGTCTGATCATTCTCGTTGGTGACCTTGACTTTGGTTTATCTCCCATCAAGGACATTACCAATGCATGTTGGTCAAGTTCAACCTTCTGGAAGCACGCTTTCATACTTGGCGGTCCGACTTTGCAAACCATTTTTTTCCGTGCAATAAGACTCCAATCCATCAGTTATTTAGGTGCTCTCACTTTCACCAGATCACTTCTCAACATTGTTTTATTCTTGTGTACCCTATTGTAGCAACGATTACGTGGAAATGTTACGCTATTTATGCAAATAAACATTCGAATAGAATATGTATATTCAAGACTCACAAGGATGACTTCTCCCTGTAGCACTATGTCTTTAAGCTGTTATCACCATGTCTCTGAGGGCGTTTCCTGCTGTATTAACTTATCCTACTTGGCATTGTATGTAATTGTAAAACGTTTTTTTTGTCACATTAATTCGCACATGTTTTTCTGTTTTTTTTTAATGAGAGGAAAAACTTATGTTATTGGACAATCAAAATGTTATGCTTATCACCAAACTTATGAGATCTAAGTAGGGCAATCGTCAATGGTCAATCTAAATGGATGCCTGTCACTCAACATTGATGTTATAATGTCTCGGGATAACACCTCTTAGATGATTCTTGTCAAATCCCTCTATTTGTGGTCAATCAAATTTAAGAACGGGTTCATCATTGGTGCCATATAATGGGACTGTGAACATAATCTCCAATACATCAATGAGTCCCATACCCCTTATTTCAAGAATCACTATGCAACTCCCTCTGGACAGCTATGGCTTCTTGCACGTAGACAATCCAAAAATCTTAGGACAAAGGTCATGAACTAATAAATAATCATAATGTATATAGCGAAGATAGGACACTAGAAAGAAATCAGAAACTTTTCCAAATGTTAAGCTTCCTTCCACTAAACACAATATAACCTCCTCCAATCGAGTGAGAGGTTAGGCAAGAGAACACAAAGAGACCCATTTAAAACAAAATGTACAAAAGACTTTCCTTGAAGGTTGACTTACTTCTCTTCAATGATAACATGTGTAATTATCCTTGTTCCCAATTGCTAGAAATTTCAAGAGCATGGTCTTTATGGAGAGGAATTGGATAATTGCTTTTTTTCAAATAGCTCGAAAAATACTGTTAGCGGGTAATTTAGACTTGAGATATGAAGGTTGAAAGGAGCTAGATTTATAGCAGTTTTAAGGAATAAAGAAGGTCACACATTTTAAATTAATTTTTAGAGTTCCTCAACAGATCCCTGGTTGAGATACTATAGGATCTTTAAATATAGAGGATTTGAAAAGATTATTTTATTTTATAATAGAGATAGATGGAGACATGTTATCCCATTTTTTCCCCCTGGCAAAATTGATCAAACACAACCTTGCACAAGAAAATTGGAAGGGTCAGCTTTGTCCTGCGAGCTCACAAGTGATCCCAAATCTAGGGGTAGGCAAGACTTGACAATAGAGAACCAAGGTCAGAAAATGAGGCCAACCGATGTAAAAGGAGATCAGAGCTCAGCACGAGAAAAATGGAGAAAGCTAGTGTTCACTCGAGGCCTTGAATCGACTAAGTATAAGAGATCCAGCGGAAGATGCCACGTGTCTCTTTAACACAAGTTCAAAGGAAAAATCTAGATGCAGTCTCCAAATGTGCGCCAGCCCTCCATGTGTCCAGGGTCTAGAAAGGGTCTCATCAGAAGTTGAAAATTTGCAGACCCTCAAAAGGTACCACATGTCTCAATGACGTAACTTCAAGGGCAGGACCCAAGGGGTAGTCTCCAAACAAGTGTAGGCTCGCCACGTGTACGAGGTCTAAAAAGGAGACAAAGTCAATTGTTTGAAATTCCAAGCATCTGCAGGAGCCTCCACGTGTCTCTTCGGCACAACGTCAAACGAAGAATCAAGAGTGGGTCCTAAAGTTTGTGCGCGCTTGCCACGTGGTCAGAGTCGATAAAGGGGGACAAAAATAGCAATTGAATCGCCTAAGTAAAGAAGGTCCGACGGATGCCTCCATTTGTTATCTTGGCACATCTTCAAGGTCAAAATCTGGAGCAGGTTCCCAAATGTGTGCAGAGCTTTCACATGTGAATTGGCTAAGTATAGAAGGGTTTGTGGAATCCTCGACATGCCATCTCAGCGCAACTTCAAAGGAAAAATCCAAAGGTATGTCCCAAATGTGCGTTGATCCTTCATTTGTCTAGGGTCAGACATATGGCCCTGCCAAACAAAAGGGACTTAGCCAAAAAAAAAAAATATAGAACAAGTCCGTGGAAGGTGCCACGTGCCTCATCGGTGTAAATTTAAAAGGCATGGACCAAAGAGAAACCGCAAAATTTCACCATCCCTCCACGTGTCTCAGGTCTAAAAAGGGGACACTGGCCATTGAAAATTCCAAGCTCGAGATCAGTCGGAGGAAGCCTCCATGCATCATCTCAGCATATCTTCAAGGTTAAAATCTGGAGGCAGTGCCTAAACATTTGCCAGCTCGCCATGTATTCAGGGACCAAGAAAGGAAGCAGGCCAAATCGGCTAAGTATAATAGGGTCAGTGGAAGCCTCCACGTACCTCATCCATGCATTTTCAAAGGTAAAATCTAGGGGCAATTTCTAAATGAGCACGAAGACTCCACATGTCTCGGGTTAGCCAGAACATCTCCATCGAATAGGAGGGGCTTAGCTAGAACACAAAGGAAATAGAGCAGGAATGTGTTGGTTCAGCGCCACTTCAATAGTGAAAGGAGGCAGTAAAATCTTAAGAACGTGTGGGGGCTCCATGTAGATCTCGGCAGGGATAGACCCCAAACCCAAAGCACCTTCAGATGGCCATATATTTTGACTGGAAGCTTGGATTCAGGTGAGAAGGGACATTTTTGAAAGCTCTCGGCGCTTGCTACTCACTTGCCACCATAAATGATCCAGTCTGCAATTTTTGAGGATGTCAAGTCTCTCACCTATCGCCATAATGAAGAATGGACTCCTTTCTTGCTCAGTAAGGGACAAAACATGGAGGCATGGGTCTTGCAGTAAAGCCCATCATTTTTACATGCAGATTTAAATGCATATCTTGGGTGGTTAAAGCAGGATTTGAATTCTTCCCTCTCTCCTTCTCTCTTTATTCTATATATAGTAAAGGAGGGGTATATTTCAAAAGGTTGGTCATCTTTTCTCTCCTTCCCCCCCCTCTCTCTTTCTTTCTTAGGGTAGAATGTGGAGTCTAAGCCTCTTCTCTTTGCCCTGTAATGGAATTTTCTTGCCTCTTGCCCGCTGATGATGTACTATGTGAACTCATGGAGCAATAAAATCTGTTTTGTGATGCATTTTATCCATCCTTCCTTATTTTATGAAGGGGGGGGGTAACGATTCGTGACGTTACTATTCAGCTTGACGATTAGTTCAATACACACCGAAGGATCATCCTTCTTCTTCATGAAGATAACTGGTGCACCGCAAGGGGATACACTTAGGACGGATTAGGAATTTCTCCAGAAGGAAGGCCTCAAGCTCAACTTGAGCTAATAACTCAGGAATAGTCATCCGAATCGATAGGTGCTCGTGAGAATAGGCCGGCACCTGGACACTAGATCTATATAGAAATCGATCTCACGTTGGTGGTGGTAGGGTAATCCGGAAACTCCCCCTGGCCGCCAACACATCAGTAAATTCTAATAAGATGGGATGGTCATCGAGTGGAGGTCTTCTCGACTCATCCCTCTGATCGTTGTCATACCCGTAATAGCAAAATCTTGACACCTGGTCAGCGCAACACCGCTTAAGTGCATATGCGGAGATGGTGCGAATGGGAAACGGCCATATAACGCATGATATCACTGACTACGACTCCAAATCTTATGAAGCAATAATCTTATCGGTGACAATCCACTCTAGCTACGGTGAGGAGAACAACCCAATCCATGCCCAAAATGATTGCCATACGATCCTAAGGAAGGTCCGAAGATCAGGAAGTAGTGGTGTGAAGGGTTCCCAAAATCCACTACACACTCCTTAATAAGGGGTCTACAATAAAATCTTGGCTCATAAGACCACTCAATGGTTCCAACTATGGCATTCCTAACTACCACCAGGGTTAACAATGCTCTACTAATGGATGGTGCAATAAAGTAGTAAGGAAAGACAAAGAATCAAATAATATAGAGTGGAAATGCCAATTATTTAACCAATACCCTGGCGGTCTCAATCACAGTACTCTGATGCTCAGCCTGGAGTTCTCGACACGCTGAGTAGAAGATCCGATGACTCCATGCAATATCTTCAACAGTAGGCTATGAGCTCTGTGTATTACACCTTGGTAGGGTTGTGTTAGGGGGGAAATCCTCAAAAAGATGTCCAAACACCGCAACCATAACATCTGCCTGTGGTCCTATCTGTGGGGAAGCAAGCGCCAGTAGTATCTTGATGACTGAGATACAAATCCTGACGATCCGGCTATGGACTGACTGAGGTCTCTGTGACGCAGCTCCTTACTGACGACTCTCGGTGCACCGTGTGTCCTGATGGGGGCCCCTAGGAGGAGGATAATACTACTTCCTCTCTGTGATCTAATCCTTGCGGAGGTCGGGTTTAAGGGGGAGACGGAGAGAAGAGTATTATGACTGTTCCTTATGAGGTGGTGGCCTGAATGAAGCTTGCCCGAACTCTGTCCACACCGTGGAGGAGGAAATCTGACCCCTTCGACCTAATGATCCTGCATCTGCTGGATACGGCTCCAAATTCTGTCTCTAGCCTGCTGTTGTTTCCCCCATCGGGTTCTCTGTAATATAGGATTTTCAACGACATATGCGATGTATGTGGGGCAGTGAAATGCGCATTGCGCCACTCAAAAATCCAAGTGCAGGGCCCCGGATGAACCTATGAATCCGTACTGCCAGCCTTTGCATATAGTCGTTAGGTACTGGAGTAGGTCCAGAAATTGAATATCAACTCAGCTACTTGTCATCGCTGCCAACGGAGGTTCATGAAACTATCATATGATGACGGAATAAAGTCTCCTAGGAAATACATGCTGCTCCCTATAAAACGCTCCTCAAACAGCTCCTAGGTAATCGTTCTGAGTCGACATGGAGATTCTGATCCTCGGTCCTCCCCAGACTCTGTTCCATCCTTCAGAAGATGGATCGCAAACACGAGATTTCTGTTGCTACTACAAGGACAAGCTTAAAGCATCCGCTTCAAGCTCACCACCCAGGCCTCTGCCTTTCAAACCGTCCTGATCACCCCGGAATAGTGAGTGGTCGTGCTTCAGGATCTCCCTGATATGGTCTCGACAGTGAAGTTGTATTTTTTATGCGCGACTCCCTTAGGGTCTAGTCGGAATGACCTCACTCTGTTCTGATAGGGGAAACAGAGACACATATCCATATGTTACTGTAGATCAGTGTCCAAATGTCCCTCCACTCCTTTTCCCCCTTCCACCCCCCCCCCCCCCCCGCCCCCCCCCCCCCCCCTCCCCAGTTTCCGTGTCCCCCCTCTGTGGGACTTGCCCTAGAACCGACTTGCACACGGAGGAAATTCTTATTCGTCGTGATCCTGACTATGTAGAGGCGGATGCCTGGGCATACTGATGCTCCAACACTATGTCTCCCCGGCGAGTCGTCATCCTAAGGGCTATGCGCCGTGATTAGGGTTAATTGACACCTAGAGGTCTACACAGATCGGAGGTAGAAGGGTGCTGAATCGGGCCTACTCTAGTGGTGCGTATGTCTAGGTCTATGTGAAGGCCCCTCGCCCAATCTGCGCCTCCTACAAGATAAGGTAGAGTTAGTCATCATTCGTATTGTTGGTCTGTGCAGTTTTCAAAAATTTGTTGTTAATATAATTATCAACTTATGGTTTTATATTTTAAAAGAAAACTAGCAATTACATAGTATATGTAATAATGTTAAGTGTTCCAGTTTAACGTTTTGAAGAGCTTCTCCTTGTGACCAAGGGTTACAAGATTAGAACCCCTGGCTATGATAACCCCCAAAAAGTAACGAAGGAAATGGGATAAAGGCTTAAAGGAGCCACTGCCTCTTTTTGTTTTTGGCTGATTTGGACACGCTGCTGATTGACGATGAAGCAAAGAAAAAGTGACAAGGAGGGTTTGAAAGAAAAGAAAGAAGAGAAGCAGAAAATTTTGTTTTTTTGATTGGGCCCCCTCCCCTTGTGTCAGGTATAAAGGCTTAGAATGCGAAACTCAATTACCCTCTCCCCTACGATAATTGCTAACCACGACAGCCCGCCCCTTTTAGACGTGATTTCCGAATCTTGAGTCCAATTGTAACATCCCCTAATGTTCATCCCACGCCGATAAGAGAGCGGTCGTAATACGAGTTACATGTAGTACTAGGGTCTGATAATAGCTGACCCTTCCCCCCCTTTTGATAACATTATTATGAAGGTTAACCCTAGAGTATGATATAAGTGATTTTGAAGTTGAACGTACTAACCACGCAAGTTAGGGTGTGGTGAAGGGTGTCACCCGCGTATGGTCTAGGTGTCATCTTTATTCTTATGTTTGTCCAGTTGCTCGCTATCTTGTCAATTCGTAAGAAGGTTTTTTATACAACATAGTATTTGGTTAGTATTATATGACATACAGTTAATAAAAATTACGCTTCTTGATAGATACGGTTTGTGCTTTACACACTAATTATGTTATTGCGATGTCTGTGTTTACAGGTCTTTCCCCCCTGTTTAAGTGTAGGTACCCCTTTTCCACCCCTTCACACTTCTACCTTAGCCCCATTTTTTTGCATTTATACTAGGATGATTATTTAATAAAAAACTGGAAATATATATACTATTCCCCTTTTTTTCCCCTTTTTTCTTTTTCTATTTTTATTTTTTAAATTTTTAGTATATTAATTTCAAGAGCGACACCATTCTGTTTTTTTATTACCTCTGTTTAATTCTTTATATGCTGCCCAATTCGCGCTTTCGAATGTGTATTGCTCTAATTTTAGTATACACCATTGGAGGGCGTTGGTGCCGCCGCCCAATCCTTTTGGTCATATTACTCACTATTTATCCTTCTTCGTCACACCACAATCTACGACGCTTCCTTCCCCTCCACCGCCTTGTGCGACAAACCCTTCTCCCTTGCGCCCCCATACTTCTCTTTCAATTATCTTTCACCTTCGCCCCCCCCAAACCCAAACCCCCCCCAACCTGCAAAGCTCTCTGATACTCCACACAGCCCCCCCCCCCCCTTGCCGCGTGGCTTTTAAAAACACCGCACTTCCCCGGCAAATTAAATTGTATCCCAACCCTAACCTGGACAGGGCGTTTTCAACAATCCTCGGGCCGGCCCCCCTCCTCCCCCCCAACTCCAATAAACTCATTCTTATCATTCGGATTGTTAGATCCTTTTTTTTTTCACAATTACCTCATCTTGTACCAATCATCAGCCCATCTCCCGGCCCCCTGATCCAGCTGCGTGAAAACGGCTCAAGGGAAAGAGAAAAATTGACGCATTAGGTGGGTACAGGTGGATGGACTGTCTTTTTCCTTGTCTTTTTGTCCCTAGGCGCGTGGTTTGCCAGGGAGGGAAGGGTCACCAATAGCAGGTCGTCCAATATGTTGGTTAATCTGTTCCCCCCAGACATCGAATGCATCCTCAAGTGCGGGTTTCATTGGTAATAAACGTACCCGTATCAAAGTCGATGGGGGAAAACAGGGAAGGGGGGCAATTTGCCTGTGTCAAAATCGGGTGTTCACGAAGTAAGCTACTAGCTAATTAATGAGCAGTTGGTTGCGTGTAAAATTAGTAGAACTATTTTGCACCTTGGGACAGTCCATTCAACATGGTGGTGTTACAGAAAAGGATAATTTGAACATCTTGTTAATTAATATTATTTCTTTGCTGTAGCTTACAATGATATATGGTTAATTTTAAGGGGAATATATTTAATAGTGTAGAGGCGACCAGAGGAAGCTTCCTAGTGTTCGTTCAGGGAACTTACCAGTTACACAGTGCGCTGTGGGAAGAGACTCACGAGGGGATCTGTGTAGATCATAATTATCATGAAGTAAAAGTTTGTTTACAAATCAAACAAGCACTTCAGGACCTCTAGAGGTGGTTTATTTTTGCTAGCTGCGGTAATGAAAATTATGTGATGATTATGCTGTTGGGGTTGTTTTTTAAATTTCTTATATAATCTGTATTTCGTTAATTTTGACATGTGACTAAATGAGATTTGAATTGTTTGATTATAGATGGGTAAAAAAATTTTTTTTTTTCTAAAAATAGAACACTATTTCAACAAATTTTATTGGTGGAAAATATAATGTTTCTCCTTTCATAATGCGAACATCGTTCACTGGAAATATTTGGGATGTTCTTAATATAGTTTTGGAAGAGGAAAAATATGATTCATTTAAGGAGTATTATTGTTGAGTGTTACTAATGCTTGTGGAATTCAAGTATTAAGATGGTTATAATGGAAACATGTGGAATACATTTAAATTAAAACCAAATCTTGTACTTTAGTGGTTTGCTTATCCTTTTGTAACTGATACATAATTGTGTCCTTATTGTTAAAAAGTTTTTAAATGGACAAAACTCCTGCGAGAGGGAGACCATCGGAGAGGAAAAGGGGGGAGAAAAGAGGGCAAGGGACACGAACAGGCCACGGGGCAAGAAGGCGGCAAGCAACAAAATGAGATTCTAACATGTATATTTTTTTGGGTAAGTTCTTCCAACATTACACAAAAGAATCAACAACTTCCCAATGAATTTTAGAGTAAGAAATCGACCAGGGTGCAAGGCAACGGGGCGGGCAAAGCCGTTCTACAACATCCGACTTCATGTGGACAAATAAATTTCAATAAGGGTCCCCAAGCTAAAGAAAGCAAAGCCAAATATGACATTTTCCTCCACTCAAGGTCCGGGTAACTACATGATGTTTTACATTGTCAACAAACAAGGTTCTTGGTCCACCGGTGTGCTTAATCCCAGTCAATTCAAGTAATGTATTTCAAATCACAACAGATAGGGGGGGGAGATGGCACACTATCCTCCCAACCAAAACTCAATGAGAAGAGAAGCATCTCCTCCATGACCCCCGAGAGCCCAAACACAACACAATGAAGGGTGGTCTCCAAATCAATAGGCAAAATACTGGGCTGTCCACAAACAATTTTCACAACTTCAAAAGCTAAAATAGAAGAAACAAAGAGACACACAAATAACACCAAAATTTCAAACAAGGCTTTATCCAAAGCCAACAGGAGAAGAAGAAACTATGGGAAAGTTGTCCTATGCTCCCATGAGATGAGATGCCCATCCAAACCCTCCACAAAAAACTCAAGCCCCGATACTATAGCAAACCCTATGACTCTTATGCAAAGGCCTATCGGAAGTACCCTTTTTCCTCCCATACTCATGATTCCTTTCCCTAATCTTATGGACTCCCCTTCAAGGGACAAGGTGAAATGTGAACATTTCTCCTCCGTTCACTTCTCCACACAAATC